>CM057151.1:46104391-46155470 GCA_029962745.1 Echinometra lucunter | reverse complement strand
TCATGGCAAGGTGAAAAACATTTGGGAGTGAGAATTTCGATGAGGTATCCGATTGAACAATTATATTGCACGAATTTAGAAAGGTTTTGTCTTTCATTATAAGCAAACAAGCAAACAAACGAAAATAAATTAAAAGGGACAGTCGAATCCTCTATAAGCATGATAAGGCACATGGTCTCCCGTGCCATAAGTATTACAACATAGCTAGATATTGTATGTCTTTGTGAGTTATAAGTCTTTCTGTATTTTGTGGTTTTTCGTTTGTAGCTATTGAGTGCATGTTGTCGACCGTTTGTGTATATTTTTAAAGGTAGAACTTGTCCCGTTTCTGTCCTGAGAGCCACTGGCGTAGATAAGAGGGGGCACAAGGGGGCCATGGCCGCCCCTGTTGATCGGCGAGCAAAAAAAAAAAAATTACACGAATTTTAAAAAATCTCCCTACCGTGGGAGGGGGATACCCCCCCCCCCACACACACACACACCCTCGCCTTGGCCCCCCTGTATGCCACTTCTAAGTTACCCCTAACACTGAATTTTAATGTGCAGAAAATATCATTTTCATGCACGAATTTTCAAAAATCTCCCTACTGTGGGAGGGGGATACCACCCTCCACCACCCCCGGTCGCTTCGCCCCCTCGCCTTGGCCTCCCTCCCATATGCCACTTCTGATATAAGTTACCCTTAATACTGAATTTTAGTGTGCAGCAAATGCCATTTTCATGCACGAATTTTTAAAGATCTCCTACCGTATGAGGGGGATATCCCCCCCCCCCCCCTGTTGAAAATTCCTGGCTACGCCAGTGCTGAGAGCAGTAGATATCTGGACCCGGTCATGTCTGAAACCATGGGGAAGACAAAAGACCAAAGGAAACAAATCGCCATATTGGGCGGGGGTGGGCGTATGTCAGTGAACGAAATAATGATACTCCTTCATAATTCTCCCCAACCTGTTTACAGGGTTCGTATACACTTTTCGCAAGGAAATAATGTCCATAACGTATCCAGAAAAGAGCGGAGGAAAATAACCACGCCCAGAGAAGACATGACCGGGGTCATCTACTGCTCTGCAGGACAGAAAGGGGACAGGTTCGCCCTTTTGAAATATGCACAAATGGTCCACAACATTCAATGTTTATAAACGAAAATTTCAAAATAGAGAAAGGCTTTTATTTACCAACAAAATAATGCATACACAACTCAGCTATGCTGCAATACTTATGGCACGGAAGGGTAACCGCCTGAAAGTAAACAAATGATAATAATCAGAAAACCATTTGTTGGGATGTTGCCGATTTATGACACGGTTGTATCTGTTGTGAAAGGGTATTTTTCATATCGACGGGTAATAAATTGCTAGGAATTCCGTTGGTAGATTAAAGGTGCCGTACATTATAGTCGAATGAACACTTGGCTTTGGATGCGAGGATTGTAGGTTCAAGCCCCTTCTGACGGTAATATGTTATAGCAAGAAGATAATAATGCATTGTCAATTAAATTTCATCAACAAAGTATTGTAATTATGCAACAATAAATATTTCGTTAGTTTTGAAAATTAACGTTTATTTGATTATTATTAGGACGCACTAACGTCGATATAATCTTGACCATTATCTATTCAAATGTATATATTCATTTATGTTTATTATTCATTTATTTGTTTGTTTATTTCATTAACTTATTAATTCATTTATATATATTTCATCCATTCATTTATTTATTAATTCATTTTTTCTTGTATTTATTCATTCATTCATTTTTTATTTACTTATTTATTCATTCATTTCTTTATTCATTTATTCAAACATAATTATTTCATCAGGGTGACAAGATCAGAAATGTGAATGTTTTTTCATCTCGGTCGGAAAGTAAGAGAACATGAAACAAATGAGGATACAGAAGGTTTTTTTTTTTTTTTTTTTTAAACATACTACAATTAATATTATATAATATAAGGTTGTGACCTAAAACATGGAGAACAAGAATATAAAGATGCATAGCACTGCCTCATAACCATCTCCTACTTTCTTTTTGCTGCTCATCAACTTTTTGTCCTGAAAGACTCTTCAACCTTTGGGTCACGCGTATTTTGCTTTTTTTAAAAAGAATTTTTGAAAATAGAAAGGCATTATGTTCTTAATTCCTCTGGGGGAAGGTTTGTTCCTGCAATGCGGTCCGGTCTTTTGTTTTCTATTCATTTTGTCAAGGGATGAGGGTTATCTGTTGGCTTGTTCTCCCATCTCCGACGACCACCCCTCCCCTCCGATGGCACTTGATTTGGTGCATGTAGCACTTTTTGGACTGAATTTGCTCTCTGATAAATTAGTTATAGCGCCCACATCTCTCATTTTGTGCTCACTATAATGGTGTGCAGACGCAAACCCCATTTATGACCCGAATGAGAGGTTCTGAATTGTAAGACCATAATGACAGTTACTACAGGCATTATAAGAAATAGTCATGTTAGAGAGAGTCTGACATTAATGCACTATGACAATTGCTCTAAGAATCCACCTCTTCTCACAGGGAGAGTGCATGGGTAGTGGGTATTCCCCTGTTTACCGGGTCTCGTGTAGGTAGACTATTATTCTCCAAGCGTAGTCTTTATATTACAGAATTCAGACTCATCCCAACATTCTTATCAAATAGAAATGTGTGAATTCTAAGCGCAGTGCACAAGGGCAGTGCACTCGTTTGAGTCGCTGCCAAGTTTTTTTTAATCAACGATACTCATCAAAGTATAGGCCTATAAACTGAAAAATCCTTTAATATAATGAGCTTAATCTGGTTAGACCCTATGGTTACAGACCATGGCACAGCCACGGTGCAGACCTAATATTGCTCTTCTGCAAAACAAATAACGAAATAGCAGTCATGATAAATCTAGGGGCATGCATATCACGCTATCTTATGAATCCATGCAATGTAGCCCGTCTGGTCTAGTCTGGTCTTACAAAGCATAAGAGAAGACTACACTCCCTCATGCAGAATGTAAACATTGAAGCAGAAGAATTGAGACCTTGCGTGTAGATTCACCCGACCTCTGCATTTATAAATGGGTCAATAATACAGCACTCGAGGCTGAGGGCTGCCATTGTTGTACCCAGCAACAGCGATCTATCATGTGTAACACCAATAACATGAACCAAATCGAAGGGAATCAAGGCTTGGTGGTGTTATGGAGTTAAGGTGTAGCAAGTGCAATACTACACTGTATGATAATTATTAGACGAATGCATTAGAAATGTCACCACACCTGTATTGATGACTACAAAATGATTATTGTTCAGAAATTGCTAACAACATGCTCAAAAATAGAGGAGGACTTAAGCTATAAACTGAAAATAATATTTTCATATTCATTTGTTGAATGGTAAAAAGATGAGAGCATCAGATGGACGTCAGTGTGGGGGGGGGGAGGGACAGGGGGACACGTCCCCCGATTTTTTAAGATGGGGATACAAAGAAGTATGCCCCCCTCCAAACAAGGAAAAAAATAAGCCGGGTCTTTTTTTTTTTTTTTTTTTTGCATGCCAAGAAATTTTAATTGGGTGTCCCCCCCCCAAAAAAAAAAAAAAAAAAAACTGAGGACCTTTTTATTTTGAGAGTGTTTCCCCAAATAGACGCCCGTGACTCTAAAGTTAGCTTTTTCGAGGGGCTGATTGCCGTCTGGTGTAGCCATTGATCCATGGCGATTGTCTAAAATAAAGTCGCTATCCGTAAACCAAGCAAGTGGGTACAATAATATACTCTCAACTGGCAGCTTGCCAGTGATTGTAATACACACACACACCATCATTCAATGAATGCTAGAAACACAAGAACAGTGTGGGTTCTAGTTGATATTTGCATGAACATGATTGTATAGAATTACATACTTTGCCGAACTATATTAACAAGATTCCTCAGGTCCACATGTCATAATAAAAATATGTCCAAATTAATCTTATCCCGGCCGAGAAGACTTCCTCCCCCCCCCCCCCCCCCGCTCCGCTCCCCTTCCAGAAGATTGATCAATTACTGGATATGCCACAGGGTTGACAAACTATATTATGGGAAGCAACATTTTATGAGAGCTTGCTCACTGTGTCATGCCTTGCTGATTAGATAAACCGCTTAAGTTGAATTGCTTTCTGATTCCTGAGCTGTCGCGGTTCTGCCATCCCGTTTACAGTTCGTTATTCCGAAGGTTCGTTTATTCCGAAGGTTCGTTTATTCCGAAGATTCGTTATTCCGAAGGTCCACAATTCCGAAGGTCCGCTATTCCGAAGGTTCGTTAGTCCGAAAATGAAAAAAAAAAGGGGGGGGGGGGGGTTCGTTATTCAGAAGGTTCGTTAATCCGAAAATGAAATCAAGGTTCGTTAGTTCGTTAGTTTTTTTCAGACTTACGAACCTTATTTCATTTTCGGACTATCAAGCCTTCGGAATAACAAAGCCTCATTTCATTTTCGGATTAACGAACCTTTGGAATAACGAACCTTACTTTATTTTCGAACTAACGAACCTTCGGACTAACGAACCTTCGGAAACGCCACAAATGTTCGGATTAACGAACTCTTTTTCATTTTCGGACTAACGAACATCTATAGGTGTACGCAGTTCGCGTGTTTCGGAATATCGAACCTTCGAAACAACGAACCTTCGGAATAACGAACATCACCCGCCATATCCCACCCCGAGCCCATTCCTGTCTATGTATTTCTACTCATCATTCTGTCAAATCTGATTACTTTAGTTTTCATGACCGCTCTTGAGTCATGCGTGATAGGTCCTTCAAATAAATTAAGTTCAAGAACAATCATTTTGATTAGGACTGATATTCTGTTTATCTCCATGCAGGGATGTCGATAAAGGGATGTGAGGATGTGATACCCCCTTTCGAAAATTCTTTCAGCAAGTTGATTTCCAACGAAAGTCGGCAAATGCATAAAATCAATCGAGGACGTTTGTTAATGTTTGCTTTTTTCTTGGAAAATTGAAACCTTGTAAACAAAACTTGGTGTAGCACCCCCCTCCCCCCCCCCCCCCCTCATACTGGGTCTGGTGACGCCCCTTAGTTATTTCGCCCCATAATCCTAAAGTAATATTCAGTGATCAGAAGAGATCTAGGATTATGATGAATGATCCATTCTGTGAGGAAAGCAGCTGCAGAATTGTGCACAATGCTCAGAAATTCGAGGCGACGTGATGAAGACTAGGATCTCAAAGCTTACGGCTGTAAAACGTCTCGTTTGCATTCCATCAAATACCAAACGCACGAACTTTTGTCAATTGCAAACGTATATAAGAAACACAGAGCATGAAATGCACAGGCTTGTTCACATTATGAAGCGGTAAACCCTTGTGGTTTACCGCGTCATATCTGAACTTTTTACTGCATCGTAATAGTAGATAGTTCCACATGATCGATGGTCCTTTTACATTGACACAGGTAGTGAGAAGCTTGGTTAGCATTCATTCAAGATGCAATGTATGATTTAAAGTGCTAAGTGCCTGCGCTTGCAGACTAGCGAAATATAGGTGCAAAGGTTATAGATTTCTACCATCTTGACACATTTAGTTTTCACCTACAAAAATGAACCCTGGCTCTCTTGTAGTCGTGGCCGACCCCCCCCCCCCCCCTCCCCACTTTTCAGACTGTTTTCGTCTGGACGTTGTCTTTGACCAAGGAGTTATCACCCACGGCTCAGGGCAAATGTTTTTTGTTGTTTTTTTTTAAATTTTTTTGTTGTTGTTGTTTTTGTTGGTTTTTTTTTTTTGGGGGGGGGGGGTTTAACTGGGGGAAAACGAATCGAGATCAGTAATGTGATAACTCCTTTGTATCAAGGAAATTTCGTATAATAGAAAGGAGGTTTGAGATCAGGAGCGGACTGGCTATTTTGAGAATATTCCTCACAGCCATTCGATATTTTGTCTCGAGGGTCCATACCATGGGTACCATGGTACTTTGACGTAATTACCATCAAAACCATGAAAGTACCATGAAAGTACCATTAAATTACCATGATTTGATGGTAATATCCTCAAAGCACCCTGGTACCCATGGTACTTTTTACAAGGGGATCGAAGGCCGCTTAATATGTATCTTTCAGGTCGAGCGTATCATACCGGTCGCATTGAAATTCCAGTGCTGAATGTAAGTCCCAGTCCGCTACTGTTTGAGATCATTCATTTCGAACAGGTGGATGCAGGATTCTCTAGGGGTGGGGCTCAAGACTGAAATATTCTCTCAGAGCAAGAACAAAATGAGTATCTCAAAACTTTTAAGGATCATTTTAGTCGCAAAATCTCTAACACCCCCCCCCCCCCCCCCCACACCGTGACAAAAAATATCAAACTTTGCAACGTGGGAAAGGTGCACACATACACAAATTTACTCAAGGGGCACACTTTTTCCTTGAGTGTACCTGCAGTGCGCAAGATCGGGTTTTTCCCCCCTGGATCCGCAGTGGAAAAACTTGACAAAGAATCAGGATCCATTGTCGGTCATGCAGAACATGAAGACGCTTTTTAAAAAGCCAAGCATGATGGGAAGGGAAATCTGAATCACCCCCCCCCATCCCCTTGAGCCAGTTTGAATATGATTTAAGCTTGTGTAATCAATGTCTCTGTATGTAATTACTAATTATCAAATTGATATGGATTAAATGATGCATTTGCATCAAATTTTGCATTAAAAAGCAACAACAACATTCTTTGGAGACTAGGCCTATAGTAAGCATTTTATTTTTAGATTCAGATGCTGAAATTTCAGGATGACATTTAAAAAATCTTTGCTACATGTAATCCTACTTAGATTTTCTGCGCAAATAGGTTTGGAATAAGACCCTCTCTATCGACCTTGCTACATCGACCAACACAAACCAATCAATGGAGATACTATCGGGTTGTCTGGACGAGGCCCAAGAAGATCCACAACTTGTTTTCTCGTCTGCAAATATTTTGCTCGGAGTTGTGTGTCAGCACCGACATCCTGAACTTCGACTTGGCTGAGATCTGGGAGAGGTTGTTTGGAACATGGGATAGTCTTAGGATGCAGAATCATTCACAGTTAAATGTAGTGAATTATTTTTCTTTTCTGAAAAAACAAAACAAAACAAAAAATCAAAAAACCAATTGTAACCTCTAATATTTCATATTTTTTGCTATTATTGTTCATTTTTATAAGACCAAGCTATATTTCCTTTTCTTTACCTTCATCTATCTATCACCTGTCTGATGTCATCTTCGATTTGAATATTTCCCGTGTGTTTGGTGGCAGGATTTTAATTTTGCATCTATTTTCGACCCCCCCCCCCCCTCCTTGAAAAGCCACTCAAGTTTTATACATGTACATCAACAATTCATATATATTTTTTTAATTTCATTCAACAGGGCCCTTTAAGATTAAAGGCATTGGCTAACTTTGTGAGTAGCTGATTAAAAAAATTCTCAAACTAAGAAGAAACATGTCTATGAGTACTTGTATTTGTACTAAAAAACCCTGAAACCAACCATAATTTGGAATGAAAAAGTGTAAGTTAGACGCAAACGGCGATTTTATTATCCTTCGTCTCACGAGACAATCACTGAGAGGACCACTTTGCTTGAATTTGAAAATGCCGTTATGTGCCTCCCGCCGCGTGATTCGCCAATACACACAGTACGGTAAGGTGAGAATACTTCCTGTGGATATTATATTTTGAAACTTTCAGACTGGTATTTTTGCACTATAACCCTTATGTTTATCCCATTTTCAAGTAACAAAACAAGATTTCTAAAAATCATAACAATGTTAGCCAATGCCTTTAATTATGTTTTAACTAGGATAATGGGGGGCTGGAATGGAGGGGAGTGTCATTTACCAAGCCCCCCCCCCCCTATAATATGGCGTCCAAATATCTTGAAGTTATTATACATGCATATAGGCTCTTTACAATTATGGATATACTTTTGTTTGACTATCTATCAAAATACATTTTAAAAAACGTGTTCTAAACTATCTTCCATGCAGACTAACTTAGTTGACTTTCTCTCCCCTCCTCCGGCCCCCCTCCTCTCTTCTTCTTCTTCTTCATCATCATCATCTTCTTCTTCTTCTTCTTCTTCTTCTTCTTCTTCTTCTTCTTCTTCTTCTTCTTCTTCTTCTTCTTCTTCTTCTTCTTCTTCTTCTTCTTCTTCTTCTTCTTCCTCTTCTTCTTCTTCTTCTTATTATTATATTTCTCTCTCTGTCTATCCATCTCTCTTTCCTTTTCAAATTCAAATTCAAATTCATGTTTATTCATTTCCAACAGAAAAAGACATACAATGACATCTGCATAGAAATAATCATACAAACAATATGAAATTAAGATGTATACATTGTTTTCTTCATAAGTAAGCATTTCAGGAAATACTTAGAATAAATTATCATAAATTATTGATTTCTGTGGAAATGGAGGGTTCCACTAAAAAGCAACTGCTGTAGTTTGTGGAACCCTAAAAAATACAACTGTTGCAAATTTAGCCTACGAAGACAGGGAAAACACGAAACAATATCAGAACGGAACAGAACCAAATTTTCTCTCACAGAACCAAATTTTGTATAGGCAAAATTACGTATAGGGCATAACAGACTTTATTCAAGTTACAATGCGTTTTGTGAAGTGAGTCTTTAATTGGAGACTATATCCACTACTTCCACAAATACATTACTAGATTTTTTTTTAAAAATTTGTATATGTTTTATTAAATCATAAAACAAATATCAAGGAAAATATATTACTAGTTTTTAATTCTACCACAAAATTAATGTAATGAGAAAAATGTGCCTTTACCTTGACTAGAATATAATTGTGTACTTATTGCAGAGCTTCAAGCGGTTCATGTATTCCGTTTCATCATGATCATGTATAATGTAACCATATTTATTATTGTGATTACAATGATCATTTAAAATAAATCGACTTGATTTATTTTTCTCTTTCAGTCTTTCTCCCTCATAATGTATGGTTCTCGTGTCATGATGTATGCGTCTTGTATTCGTTCAATGATTTTTATTTCATACAATACATTTTCAGAAACTGATCATGGTGAACTGTGATAGGCAGAGGGAGGAGGGAGAGATGGGGAAAGGGAAAGGGAGAGAAAGAAAGAGAGAGGGGAGAGGTAGAAAGGGAGAGAGGAGAGGGGAGCAGGGGTGCAAAGTAGGTTCACCACTTTCTGCAGGGGGGGGGGGGTGGAGAGACGAAAGCTGATAATTCTGAGGGTATGCGTTGAACTATGAGCTAATCATTCTGCGAGGTAGCTAGAAGCCGAAAAAAAAAAATGAATCTTAAAATATGAAAAGTAATAATGGAAACTAATTCATGTAGGCCTAACTAAACAGTAGCCTACTTAATCATGTGCAGGCGTTGCACAAACAATCGATTATCATTCACTGTGTTTGTGTGCGTGCGTGTGTATGTGGGTGCGTGTACGCGTGTGCGTGTGTGTGAGTGTGTGTGCGTGTGTGTGTGGGTGCGGGTGGGTGTGCGTGTTTGTGTGTGAGGCTGGGTGTGTGTGTGTGACTGTGTGCATTTTCATATTTATTTATGGAGGGGGGGGGGGGACATGGCACCAAAATCTAAGGGGGAACGTATGTCCGAGGTCCCCTAACTACTTCACTGAGGAGAGAGAGAGAGAGAGCAAGAGGGAAAGAGAGAGAGAGGAGAGGTGAGAAAGCATACAAGAGGGATGATGAAGTATACCAATCTCCCCCCCCCCCCCTCTCTCTCTCTCTCTCCCTCATTCTCTCTTTCTCTTCGTCTGAAGTCTTGTTTGTTGTTGCCTTTCTCGTTTCGTTCCCAGGTCACGCCGTGAATCATTTCCTAAATTAACTCGAGGGAAGTTCATAATAATGTTCTTCTGCACAGATGCTGATAAAACTGTCACCATCCATTATCATTCGCTGTGCTAAGAGAAAATATTAAACCACTGGATTACCGCCGTAGCCCTAAGCCCACAGCTGTCATTTTACATAACACAATTGACCCGTTTCTTTTTTACTTTCAACACGATGGAATAGCAGGCAAAACAACATGAACTTGATAAATGTATAGTCTAGTTCGAAATTTGTTTTCATTTTTTTTTTGCATTCTGATCAGTGCTTAAACCGCAATGAACATGTTATCGGAGAGTACTTTTGAATGATTCATAAAGATACTGGGGTACTATGCGCATGATATCACATTATTCATCTTTCTTTTAATAAATATTTCCACTTCATTCATTACGTCAACCTTAAACGTATTAATTAAGAAAGGAATTAAAATTTTACCAGAAAGCGCTTATAAATTATTCATCAAACACTGGGGTGTATACTAAACCACATTATTCATCGATTTTTTATGTTTCTTTTCATATAATGTAAATGAAACCATCATAAAACCATCATAAAACCAGGAAATAAAACACATCTATACAAAATATCTTTTTGCTATGGTTTCATACCTCGAAGAAGATTTCCTTAATTTCAATTTTATTTTTCTTCTCTCTGCAATGACAGCAGCTTAATGGAAGAATAATATTTTGATTGAATCTGGGCTTGGCGAAATAATATGATTTATGCACCGAGGAATAGGTAGCTTTTATGTGTTGACTAATTCATTTTTTTAACATTACGCATGTGACTTGGATATCTCCAAACGTTGTACTTGTAGGTTTTATTGGCCTATAGGACACAGAAGACAGACTCAAGCATTTGGTTTAGAATCCTCTTCAATACGTGTGTGTGTGTGTGTGTGTGTGTGTGTGCCGTGGTCGAGTGGTTTAAGGCGCTTGACTGGAGACGCGAGAGTCGAGGGTTCGATCCCCGGCAGGCCCTTATGCCCCTGAGCAAGGAATTTTATCTACATTGCTCTTTTGATATCGTATATCAAATAAATGAACATGCTATAGGCATCTGAATACCAACGTGTGTGCAAGTGTTTTTTTTAAGTGTGTGTGAGAGGGGGGGGGGGGGGAGAAGGAGAGAGAGAGAGAGAGAGAGAGAGAGAGAGATGTGGGGGGGGGGGGGGGAGGGGGTCGATTGTCGTCGTACCTCTGTTCAAGTATCATTTTGGTATAATACAACATGAGTCCTATCACATCAACATGACCAAGGGAATTTTTCCTTGATACAAGTCATTACAGACGACTTTTTTTTTTTTTTTTTTTTTTTTTTTACGCACAAGCCCTTTAAATGAACTTCAAGAGAAACTTTATAGTACATACAAAGCCTTTTCAAAAAGATCGATCGTTTAACTCATTTATTATGACGTTAATTGTCGTCATATTCCATTCATTATACACCCACTCATTGACATAAGAGTAAAGTAGACCTTGCCCATTGACATATTCATTCTTTTTTCTATCAGCTAATAATCACAATTACAAACGGTACACCGTGTCTCATAATCTTTTCATTTTTATATGACAAAGTGTGTAAATTGATTTAGTTTTATTATTATTTTGAGGGGGAGCTTGTTTGTCTTGAAAATCAATAAATCCACACTAAGTGCATTTCTGGGCCATAAAAACTGCATACAACAATGAAATTAGTTTGCGGTTTTAATTTGTTGCCTTTTCACTCACAACTAGCAAGAAAACAAAATGGTTTGGAGTAAATAAAACTAAAACTGGGTGTTTCATGTGCGAAATCTTTCAGTAACTTTCAAGCAAAGCGCCTATACTCATTACGTCGCAAAAATATTTATCTTCATGCTTCTCTCATTTCCTTTCGCATGTAATTATTTCCGTGAGAGTTGCCAAAGCTGTTCTATATGTTACATTTCCTTACAATTCATACTAGGGCAGCGCTTCTCAACCGGTGGGCCGCGAAGCTTTCTTAGGTGGGCCGCGAAGTCAGTCCAAAATATTTTGGAAAAAAATTCTTGAATTCAGCTTTCCACTTAACATCAAAGTGAATTGAATTTATTAAGCATATCAAAATAACACCACGGTTGTGGATTATCGTCAATGCAATGTGCCAAAAATTTTCGAAAATTTCTGTACGTTTGGGGTGGGGGGGGGGTATTATATCAATCTTTCATTTATTACAACCATACTTAGGCTGGATTTTGTAATGTAATGTAGGTAGTGGTCCAGATAATTACCACACAATTCGCTATTTTCCATTCATGTTTTATTGCTGTTTTTTTTCTCTTTGAGATTATGTGAGGTGGGCCCCAAAATATTTTAAGAATGAAGGTGGGCCGCGAAAAAATTTCAGTTGCCAAGGTGGGCCTCGAGGTAAAAAAGGTTGAGAAGCACTGTACTAGGGTACATTGTGTTTTCATGGGACACCTTGTATCACTATAATCTATTTGCTCTGTCTGTGCGACCTTAACACATGGCGGCGGAAACGTGAAAATTGATTGCTTACAAAACCGACATCAACACCCCAGATCATTTGATAGCTAATCTTTCTATTTTTTTTCCCCATAATGTTAAAGCCCTCTAATCCAGCTTGCCATATATTTTGCACAAGGTTATACACGAAAAGATCAAGTTGCGGTAATCACATGGTAATGTATTAGAGGAGGGAAAATAAACACTAATACTACATAAGTGAAGTACACCCCCCCCCCCCCCCCATGCACCCAAGATACAAATTGTAAAGCTATTTCAGTTTTCAACACACTCTCTAGTGCTTTGATATTATTGTGTATCTAATTTTACAGCATCAAGGTTCAAACAAAAATAATGTCCTCTATGAAAATGTTTCATTTTAACCAATAAGTGATGCATGATGTTAATACAAAAAAGCCCATGTTCTCTACAAAATCTCTATTAACAGGAAGAAAGTTTTTGTGTTGTTTCATAGCTTTCCCATTACCACCCTTACTCTACTCCCATCGCATCCCTACACTGTCCATTGATAATAGAGAAAGGGGAGGAGGCGAGAACTAGAAATAGAAATGGGGGAGAGGGGGAGGGAAGGAAAGATTATGTGTGTTGTGTGTGTGTGTGTGTGTGTGAGAGAGAGAGAGAGAGAGAGAGAGAGAGAGAGAGAGAGAGGGGGGGGGGTGTACCGGTGAATGAGAGACTATAACGATCACTATACTTTTTACGCTTTTCAAGTTGCATTTCATGATTAAAAAATTATATCCATCTGAAACAATATAACAATGATTGTGTTATATTAACGAAGAAGAAGGTGAAAACCCCAAAAGTGGAGTTTGTATTGGGGACGCCCCGAAGACATTATGATGACGATAATAAAAAGCAGAAACAGCGACTGGCGTTATGATGGGGGTTTTTGAGAGGGCTGCTGCTCTCCCATATTTTCACGGCTAATTTTTTTGTTTTGTTTTAGTTATTGTTTGTATCTGTCCATCATTGTCACTGAATTGAATTTTCTGGAATATAGACGAATGAATTTTAATTTTATTTTTCGCTATTCTTTTCCTAGAGGGCTTGAGGAATTTTTTATTCTTTGCTTGTCAGCAGCAGGCAGCTAGCCCCCTCTAATGTTTTTATTTGTTTATTTTTATAGTCCAGCCCCTCCCCTTAAAAAACAATATTTGTCCTTAAGCCACTAGCTAATGTAATCATTGCAATAAACATTATTTAGTATTATCAGACCAAGGGAATACCAAGGATCAGATAGATCATATAAAGAAAAAGAAAGGGTGGCCTTTGCATAATTAACATGTTATGATTAGTAAGAGAACGACAAAAACAAAACAATATACATGTAGATTCAACGTGATCTATTCCCGGATCTATTCTTGGATTTCCTGAAGGCGTGAAGCTCCATACTATATAAAAAAGGGCTACTTACCTCTCAAATTTCAATCTCATCTTGTCTGATATCTAAATTTAAGCGAGCTTCAAGCATGTTTCTTATATTCCCACTTCTTTGAGTATGTAATGTGATACTTCGATAGATCCATGATGATGATGCATTTCATTTCGCATGAAAACACTAACCTGCATGGGCGTAGTCGGCGGAGGGGGGGGGGCATCGGCGTAGCCAGGATTTTATTTTAGGGGCGGTGGTGAGCAAGCGAGCTGCCCCCCCCCCCCGGGGGGGGGGGGGGGGGGGGGGGAGGTGTAGGGAAACGCGGAAGCTTTGAAGTTTGTCATCGTGCCTTGTCTGCTCCTTCTTTCCTTACATTCTCTCATCTTTTTCTCTTCTTTTCTTTTCTTTTCTTTTTTTTTTTTGGGGGGGGGGACCGCCCCATCACCTCCTGGTTACGCGAGTGAGGGGCACAAACAGCTATCCCCCATTCATCCGCTAAAAAGGGTTATCCGCGGATCTTAGGGTCAAAGCCCTCGCCCAAGTGTTGGAGGCTTTGTACGTACCCCCCCCCCCCCCCCCTTTCGCTCACGGTACTTTCGATCGTGCATTTACGGAGAGAAGACAAATGGTCAGGTTTTGGGTGCAGGAGGGTTGGAAACTTCCCGGTCGTCTTCTTCTTCTTCCTCCTCCCCTCCTCCCCTCCTCCCCCTTCTCCTCCTCCTCCTCCTCCTCCTTCCCCTCCTCCTCCTCCCCCTCCTCCTGCTCCGTGCTCCTCCTCTTCCTGCATCTCGATCTTCTTTGAAAAGAATCTAGCCAACAGAAAAAACTTATTCAGTACATGCACTGTTTTGCTAATAATAATATAATAATATGCAACATTTATATAGCGCTTAATACAAATGTTTCTAAGCGCTGCATATCATTACCCCGGCTTTAGCACGGCTACCCTGATCAGGCGCTCGAGCATTCAAGGAATTTCTTCCTACCGGTACCCATTTACTACACCTGGGTGGAGAGTGACAAATGTAGATAAACGTCTTGCCAAAGGACGCGAGTGCTGCGGTGGGATTTGAACCCCGGACCCTGTGGTTCAAAGTCCGGAGACTTATCCACTGATCCACAACACCTCTAATACAATGATGCATTCTGTGGAGTGTGCATGAATACATTACAATCCATTACAGTGCAACCCCCTTCCTCCCCGCATCGGGGGAGGGGGGGGGGGGAGGAGGAGAGTGAACTATTCATGATAATGTATGGATTCTTGATGTATTAATGATATTAAGAGACGGATGCGTTTCCGATCCGTACGGAATACTCTCGATTATTCTCAGGAAATTGGTTTAAAAAGCATACACATTATTACGTGCTCATCAATCAGTAAAATTTAGATTCCTCGCTAAGCTGTAGAGAAAAAAAGGGGTAGGACTGGGATTTTCATTGGGCCTAATTCTTGTTTGATTATTTTGATGGAAGAGAGAGTTTTGAAGTGGATAATGAAAAAACAAACTCCAGAAAAATAGTGTAACACTGGGAATAATAATGACGAAGATGGTTATGATTATGACGGTCATTTATTATCATCAGTTCACATTATAACTGTTATTATTATTATTACTGTTATGATTATTATCATTATCATTATTATTATTAATATCATTATTATCATTATTATCATTATTATTATCATCATTATTATTGTTATTATTATTATTATTATTATTATTATCATTATTATTATTATTATTATTATTGTTATTATTATTATTATTATGATTATTATTATTATTATCATCATCATCATCATCATCATCATCATCATCATCATCATCATTATCATCTTCATCATCATCACCATCATCAGGAGGAGGAGGGAAAAAAGGAAGAAGGGTTGAGGTTGAGAGACCTATAACCCCCTCATTAGATGGAGGAGGTATCGGGTTTTCCAGAATCCACCCTAAACACTTTCATTGAATGTAGGACTCCCTTGGGACAGGATCTGGGCTACTTAATAACAATTTATTAATTTCTTGAAAGTATTCAATGATTGTGATTAGGATTTTCGTTAACTTTGTAAATACATAACATTTCGAATTTACATTGTATACTATGGTAAAATCAATTTTAGTATTTATCCTGTATAAATAATTGTGTTTCTGATATAGTGTATGTAGTTTTATGGCGTGCCTTTTAGTTTATATATTGTTTGTTTATGGCATGGCCCCAATGAAAATCAGACCTTGTATCAGTTTGTTTTTTTTTAAACGCGTATTGAAGCAAAATGTATGTATCTTCTATCTTTATCTATAGAAGGACCTGAAGTATTTCAATGAGGCAAGGAGTCAAAGAGTGACCTAAAAACATGGAGCCTCTCTATAAAGATTCTGACAATATCTACGACTTGAACTAAAAGTCTGCATCTGAGTGATTGTTGGGGTATTATGTCTGAAAAAAAGAACAGATTCCGATCTGAAATTTAAAAAAAAATACTTTGAATCTTGAATGAAGCATAATCTGCTTCGCATTAAAGCTTTCATCAAAACATTATTTCTGTATCAAAACAACCACTGTGCATCGTCTGCGGATGCATATAGTCTACGACTTAGAGAATTCAGACACCATAGCTGTTTAAAAACAAATAACAGCAATTTGTGCCCGCGAACTCTAGTTTCCTCTCTGTAGTCTAGATTGCCTGCCCCGTTATTGCAAGTACTATCCTTGTTCACAAGCAACTATGCACTTTAATATTTCCATTTTTATGCTGGTTAATAATCATACCATGATGATATGTATAGTACGCTAAGCTTCGATTTTGATTCAACGCGAAAATAATTATGTACCATGATTTATTAACATCTAGCATGATGCATCTTCCCGCCATGCATATTGCATGCAATGTCAGTGCCACCTCGACCTACACATAAAACCAATCGACCAAATATTTATGGCCAAGAACCTAGCCCAGCAGAAGATAACGAATGGTGTAATGAGTTCTGACAAGCCTGACAACAGGGGGCCGTCGATGCTTGGGGGTAATAGGGGCATATCATAACTCCTACTCTCCTTATTTACTCATCATTACGAAATTAGCCTCAAATTATTGTTGATATATATTAATAGAAGATATGTGACAAATTTATATTAAAATGCCTACGGACAGAACTGTGATCTAACGCAGTATGTATCCGAGGCAATTTGCCCCCACCCCCAATAATTTAAAAATCTCTCGACACCTCTGAGTTATACAATTCAAGCTCTACCGGAGAGCGCACTGTGTGCATGTGACGAGTATAGTTCAGAAATCATGCCTCAGTTACAAATTTACACAAAATCACATCTCAAAGGTATACCCAAATCATGCTGTACAAATATATCACCAAAATCATGACATTTAAAATTATCAATAATCTATAAATTACTTCCTACATTCGTGAAAAACAGAATCCTCAAAAATTAATAGCTTGAGTTGCCCCCCCCCCACACACACACACTTCCTCCTTACCCTTAAAGGCCCCTTTTTTGCATGGTTTCTTAAATCAGCCTTGCTTTTCCAGAATAAAATCTTTATAAAAAATACATCACCAAAATCATGACATTTAAAATTATCAATAATCTATAAATTACTTCCTGCATTCGTGAAAAACAGAATCCTCAAATTAATAGCTTGAGTTGCCCCCCCCCCCCCTCACACACACACCTCCTCCTTACTCTTAAAGGCCCCTTTTTGGCATGGTTTCTTAAATCAACCTTGCTTTGGCAGAATAAAATCTTTATTTTAGATATTTTTCTCAAATAGCATAAGTGTAAAAATGTTAAGAAGAAACTAATTAAACACCAGCAGCAAAATACGTCATACGGACAAAACGACTCAGTTGAGCTTAACCATGCATGGGTTAACAGCCTGCACGGACGTTCAAAATAGGACTGAAATTCATGGGATTTAATTTATGCTCAGTTGCATGCCCTTAGACTAAGTTCTAAACCGACTGATTTTTCACGCTGTTATCAATAATATATATTTTACAGTGTATACTGCCAAGCCTTGCGCTCTAAGACGGATCTAATCCCTGAGGGCCCTCACTCAGGTGGAGGAGGGGGGGGGGGCAGAGTGAGAGGGGAACTATAATGTTTTGATTCATAATTATGTATTGAGCATCTTGATAACTTTGCAAGTCTGAAATATAGACTATACAACTATACAAATGGCGTATCAAGTGAGCAAATATATTTGACACTTAAGGACGTTCCACAGTTAAAATCAAATCCATGTCATTTTCTCCAAATTTTGCATAGAGTTACTTTGGTACCTATGTAGGCCAAAAATGCAAAAAATAATATAGGTTCATGTGCTTATTTTTTTTCTACGGGGCTTTGAAGTTGCCATAATTGGATGGCAGATAAAATGACGCAATCAAGAGATTTAGGCCTCTATTAGACCTCACGATTTCGACAAACGAGTACAAGTCACTTTTACTCTGTCAAAACCCTATTAAACTTCATCAAATCTTCCAGATTTGTAGCGAAATGTATGACAAAGGTGGAAAGACTCTTTAAACTGGGCTATCTGTACTTCTCTTTAAACTAGCAGCGCCCTCATGTGGCGAAAATGGTGCCAAAAAGGACAAAAACAAAATATCTTAGAGGCTTGGAATCTAGACGAAAAATATAAAGGACAGTTTAAGCTGCACTTTATTCAAAATCCATGTCATTTTCATGAAAATTTGCAAAGTTGTAGAGGAATGCCTACTGAAGGGGTAAGCACATTAAAAAAGGGGGGTTCATGTGCTCGTTTTCATGCTGTCGGCGCCCTAATGGCTGCGTATCGGTTTGAAAACCCCCCAAAACGCGCCAAAAACATGCAAAGGGCTGAGAATCTGATCCAAAATACGGCCGATTCAATTTTATGGCCCCAAACAGTCAAAACCCATGTCATATTCGTCTTTCTCTCCAGAATTGTAGAGGAAAGTATACTGAAGAAATTGAAACATTAAAAAAGTGGGGTCCATGTGCTCGTTTTCAAGCTGTCGGCGTCCTAACGGCTGCGAATCGGCTTGAAAATCACCAAAACGCGCCAAAAACAGTCATGCAAAGGGCTGAGAATCTGATCCAAAATACGGCCGATTCAATTTTATGGCCCCAAACATTCAAAACCCATGTCATATTCATCTTTCTCTCTAGAATTGTAGAGGAGAGTATACTGAAGAGATTAAAACATCAAAAAAGTGGGGTCCATGTGCTTGTTTCTGAAATATCGTCGCCCTAATAGTTGCGAATCGGCTTGAAAACCACAAAAACGCGCCAAAAACATGCAAAATGTTGAGAATCTACTCCAAAATACGGCCGATTCAATTTTATGGCCCAAAACATTCAAAACCCATGTCATATTCGTCTTTCTCTCTAGAATTGTACAAGAAAGTATACTGAAGAGATTGAAGCATTGAAAAAGTGGGGTCCATGTGCTTGTTTTTGAACTATCGTCGCCCTAATAGTTGCGAATCGGCTTGAAAACCACAAAACGCGCCAAAAACATGCAAAAGGCTGAGAATCTACCCTGAAAACGGAAGTTGGTCAAATGACTAAAAAGATTAGTCATTCACTATGTCTTATTTGACTAAGAAATAATTAGTCACTTGTTTTTAAACTGACTAATATTAATTAGTCAATCAAATTATGTCTTATTTGAGTAATCCTGGAAATAATTAGTATTGCATGAGAAAGAATTGGTCCGTAAATATTCCTACACTGAAATCAGTTACTGTTAGTCTTACATTAGTCTTTCATTAGTCTTTTTACTAATCATTTGCTAGTCAATGTCTTTTTACTAATCATTTGCTAGTCAATGATGACATGACGTGATGGTGCTGAGATAAGCTGTCAGACATGGGAACTAATTTAACACATGCATATTCAAATTTTATATATACTTTTTAAAAACAATGACTGTTCTTGACACCCAGTGTTTGTCATAGGCTTGACTGACATAGCAACAAGCACAGCTGAAGTAGTGTACGCAAACTTGATTCTTCTTTATTTTTGTAGTTAATAGACCTGTTTACTAACATATTCAAATTTTATACATACCATTCAATCATTGGTTGTTGTTGATAACCGAAAAACTTGCCAAAGGCTTTCAAGACAGAGCAACAAGATTAGTAATGTTACCCAGGTAGGCAAGTACTAGTGTTTGTTCATTACTAACAGGTTTAAGGAATATCTCCTTAAAGCACACAAATTGCGAATCGCGAGCAATATTCGCCGATTCACATTACATTTCATTACACAATGGTATTGGTATTTGTGACCACCTAATTTGCCATTAGGCAACCTAACCAATTGTACTGGTTGCCTGGCTGGCAACCAAGGAAAAAAGGTGAAGTGAGAGCCCTGTGAATCTTTACTAAAGATTTAGACAGGCTTTACAATCAATTGTAATTGTTACCATCATGACGAATGTAAATCTAGTCAATTTTGCAAACCAAAACCAGCGAGAGCTAGCTGCTGCGCTCCAGGCCGGCCAGCTCGGCAGGCTCGGTGTTGCATCTGCGCTGTGATGCACCGTGAACAATCATCTGACGCGCACAGCTGATCAATCAGCTGTGCGCGTGACGTTTTAACCGGCGCGGTAGGGATGCGCAGAAACATAACTGTGGAACGTCCTTAAAGGGGGTACCCAATGCTGAAACAATGTTAGCTCATTTGAAAGAGCATGATTTTATTAGCAGAAAATGATCTGCCTAAAGTTTTTTTAAAAGTCGTGTTGCCAAGGAAACCCCCAAATGTGGTAAGATTTCAGGATATTTTTGACCCCTCAGCTGTGACCCAGTTTCAACTGGGTACCCACTTTTACGTCAAAATGACGTCAAAGTGGGTACCTTGTCGCGCACTTATAGCAAAATGCGCGCAAGGTATCATAATATATTGTACAGTCTAGCGCGCAGCACAACTGCAATGCGCGAAGCTGGGTACCCACTTTTACGTCATACCTCATCCTCAATTTTTTTTGGTCAGCTCTTGACTTTTTATGATAAAATTAGCCAAAATGCATTGATTTCGATTGAAAATCATCATATTTTTAATGTAATGTTTCTTAGAATTCTATTCTCGATCATATATCAAAATATTTTTTACCATTGTGTAATCACTTTAAGAACACTGTTAATCTCCAGCACGAGATTTAGGAATCATTAGACTGCTATCTTTCATAACATCAACTGGACCTCAATCCAAATTGTCCAATTTGAATTATCACGCAATTTACGTTGATTAATTTTGATTAATGTTCAAATTTACATTCGATACTAAACACGGAGTGGTTGTGATAAAAAAAAAATCAAGTTCCTTTTTAAAAATCAATTTTGAGGAGTGCATGATGAACCAACCCTCATCAAAACGAGGCAATGAATGATGAGAACGTAACACTTTTTGAAGCCTGAAAAAATTGTATGAAAATGAGAATGAGACTGTCAAGTGTCATTAAAACTGCCACTGAAAAAAAAAGTGTCGTCAGACTAACACGTAACAGAAGGTCTGACTTAGGAGACAACGGAGACAGTCTATAGAGGTAGGGGGGGGGGGGGGCACATTATTCAGAACATTTTCTGACGAGCAAAAAAAAAAACGATCAAAACAAAAAAACCCACCCCTCCTCCCCCCCCCCAAAAAAAAAAAAACAGAAAGCAATTAGGGTCATCATGCAACTCAAAATTGGTGGGGGGGGGGGGCACGACCTGGAGTTGATACACAAGGTATGCCACTTTGGTTTGAAAAGGAGCCATGGGCCGATCTAGTACTCCCCCCCCCCCCCCTCATCCACCACTGCCCTGCACTGTATAGCCTGGGAGCTTTAGCTAGGGGCTAAATAAGCTGAAATTCCCTCAGGACACAAAATATTCTAGAGTCAAATCTGGGTCTGCTCTTGTAGGCTAGCTTTAACCGGTCATAAAACAGGAAGAAATGCTGGTATAAAAGGTTGCCACAAAAGTAGGCCTACTGATCGAACAAACGCTCTTGAAATTTAGAATGATGCAGGTTTGACGACTAAAGTTAAAAATGAGAGGTAAGGGTAATGGAATGTATTATTATGGTTTGGACAATTCCCCCTCCCTCAAACCAATTTATTACAGATGAAATCAGTGGCGTAGACAGGTTCTTACACCTGGGGGATGATTTGCCGTTCACAAGAAATCGAGGATCAATTTCGTATACAGATACACACACACACGCACACGCACACATACGCACACAAACACAAACACACACCCACACACATACACCCGAATGCACAGCACCGGCGTAAATCTACTTTGAGAAATGGGGGGGGGGGGGGGTGATCGACTTTTTTTGCCGATTTTTTTTCTGTCGAACTCACTTTTAAGTATAAACACACGCCCTCACCCACCTGGCCAGACCCCCTTACACACATTTTAATTTTTATCTTGCGAGCGAGCGAGCCAAAAATTACCACTTTTCTGGTTTTCAATCGCATTTTCAAATAGAAATTCTATAATATGATGAGCGTGCGAAGCGAGCGAGCCAAAAATAACCACTCTTCTCTTTTTCTATTGCATTTTCAAACAAAATTCTAAAATATGATGAGTGAAAAGTGGGGGATATATTCCCCCATCCCCCCTGGATTTACGCCAATGATGCACAGACATAAATAGAAGATATACGCACCGTGACAAACGAATATAGAATATGGACTGACACACATTATTGCATATTTGCATCACGCTATTTATCTTTTTTAAAATTATGTTGTTACACCACTTGAGAAAAACTGTGACAGCGCCGAAATTACCAAAAAGTTGTATAAATAATTACAAAAATCAGAAAATGATCGATGTAGTTATGATAGTAACATTCCCCCCCCCCCCCCCCCACCTTGTGAGGTGGGGGGATGCATACTCCTCATCCTCCCCGCTGTCTACGCCCCTGGTTGAAATCATAGAGGAACACATGAAAAGTGGAATGATAACTTCCTTCGAGACTGAACTGAGACTACTCTCAGCGTACCTCCGCTGGTAGTGATAAAACATCAAAAAAGAGCAAGGCTAAAATACATTCTGCAATATCAGACCCTGTTTTTAAATATGAAATTGGACCATAGAGATACTAATTAGTATATATCTCTATGAATAGGAGTGATAGCTTGGCCTGAACTGGCCTAGTCTAGTTTAACATTCGCTTTTCGTTTATATGCCAAGAAAGCGCAGATAATCTGAAATAGGCCTACAATGCGGTACACATCCGATCATGTATAGACGATTGTTGCAACTATGACAACAGGCTATTGTCGTCATGGATAAAGGACGAAGATGACTTGGTATTCGGAATAATGAATGAAGAGAAAACAAGGTACTTGAATTTTTTGTTAGGCTTCATAACGAATCCCATTACAAAATCAAGATTATAATGAAGTTTATTGATAAACGCTTACAAAAGAAGAAGAAGAAGAAGAAGAAGAAGAAGAAGAAGAAGAAGAAGAAGAAGAAGAAGAAGAAGAAGAAGAAGAAGAAGAAGAAGAAGAAAAAAGAAGAAGAAGAAGAAGAAGAAGAAGAAGAAGAAGAAGAAGAAGAAGAAGAAGAAGAAGAAGAAGAAGGAGAAGAAGAAGAGATGGGGCCAAAATATATGATTCCATTAATGTTGAATGATACAGGGCCGGCAATGCTCTGAGAAAATCACTGAGCACTGACTGTTGTCTCACATTCTTATTAAACAAAAACAAAAACAAAAACAACAAAACAGTAAGGAAGACCTGGGAATGCAAGGTGCTTTTATTTAATTGTCATAACAGTCAGATCACAAACGCTTAGCATGCTCAGAATGATCAAAACAATCATCGCCGCTTGAGTGGGGAAAATAGTCACCAAAAGTCCAAAACAAACAAGTCACTTTTGATTTCAACTTCAACAAATAATTTTCATCGAGTCACAGCCTCCTGCCCTGGGCACCGTTTTATAACAGCCCCTTTCCTCTGGCCTTTTGGCGCAGACTCCTGTCGCAGCAAATATTGGTGTCAAGAAGGCGTTCGTGTCCCTATATGCTAAGTTTAGAATACTGAGTCTCATCACGAGAAAAATCACCACAAAAAATACATCCCATCTCCAGTCATGCCTATATCTGCCTCACTTTTTTCGATGGATTTTTCTCATGCTAACGCTGATCTGCTTTTTTTCTCTCTCTCTCTCTCTCTCTCTCTCTCTACTAGCTCAGGGTGGACTTTCACTTTAACAGGGTTCAATTGTTGATTACAACTGCTGTCAACTCAAAGCCAAAGGCTATGTCGTCAATGCATGCAGGTTGTGATATAGGCCTATAATTCATGTCTGATGGAGGAAGAGCTCACCCCACGACAGTTAGAGAACTAAACATCTCAAAGTATTCAATAAAGTTGTAAATAAAAATCTTTAAAACTTTAACCAAAAATCTGGTTTAGAACATTAAGGCCTCAAAACTAAGGCTACCTTTTTCGCGATGCTGTTACGCTGAACTTGGTGCATTCTCAAGTGCACTATCGCAAGGAGGACACAATTTCACCCGACATGTACACAAAGCATTGAGATGGCAGTGCCACAAGCGATCTGCACTGTTGCATGTGCAATATGCAGCTTGTAGATTACAATGACATTGGCACTGTGCTTTAAGGAGAGATTCCGTTATATTTCCTGAATGAAAATTCCTTACCAGATCTATATTGGAATTGTCAAGTAGCAGGAACACGCGTGTCAATAATTACTCGAAATAAATTTGAATAGATTCAATTTCAACTAATTATGAGAGGATTACTGTTCGATAGCAACATTGAACCTTTTTGGAAAAAAAATAATAGGCTAAATAATTATGTGCATTTGTACTTATCATATTGAGAGTTGAAACAAAAACATATTTAAACCGTCTTCTTCAAGGGGCCCCACCCAACGACTTCTTCCTATCTACTCCCCCCCCCCCCCCCCTCCGTTCTGCCAGTCCCTCCCCTCTCTCTTTCTCTTGAATAATTATGATTTTCTCCCTGATCTCCATCCATTAATACTCTTCCGTGTTCTGTACTATAATAATATTTTCTCCTATTCTTTCCTCCTATTTTCAAAGTTTACAATGCCATTTTTATCGACAAAAAAGACAATTAGAAAATAAAAGTTCAACTATTTTCCTTATGTTACTGATGACAAGTCCCCGCATTTCTCTTTCGACAGAGTACACCTCAACACCGGTGAAAGATATTTCCTTTCCAGTGTGCTGAGTAAACGTAGAATATAACCTAGTCTGCAAGAACAGACTCCATTAACCGACACAAAGAAAGAAAAAAAAAATTATATTGGTATATGTACTACACATGTAGTTCATTGTCTCTGCACAGCAGTCTTTACGCTCAGTATGCATTAGCGTTATGACGAACAAGTGATTTATCTTTCAAACACTAAATGGCGTACTGATGGCCCTGATGGAGGGGGGGGGGAGAGCTTGGAGGCAGTTGCGCCCCAATTAAATTCAAACGTGGTTATTCTAATTTGATACTAGTGGTTTACAAAATAATGTTGCCGAAATGACATGATTTTCCGGTGTTTTTTCCCTCATCTCTTCGTAACTTACATTTTTCCTGCCCCCCCCCCCCAAAGTTTTTGCTCATGACGCCACTGCTTTCAAATCCATGCAAATTAATAGTAATTTTAAAGTGTACCAATCACCTGAAGAAAACAAGAAGAAGAAGCTAGTATGCAATAAAATGAATCCGTGAAACAGTGTCCATTCTAGGGTTAACTGGTAAACTGGTTTAAAGAAAATAAAGGATAACATAAGACCATAACGCCCTGCCGCATGCCCGCACTATCGCACATCGACTAGTCTACTCACTAGTCACTTATATGTCATTTTAGAGTATAGGCACCTTTTCATGAAAGTTGTCAGCACTGACAAGTTGTCATTCTCTGACAATTACCATAGTAACAGTCAGTGACCAGTGCTTCTTAGCCAATCAAAACCAAGGATTTTACTGAAATTGTAAGAGAATGACAACTTGTCAGTGTTGACAACTTTCATGAAACGGTACTCTCAATATTTATTCTATAGAACTGATATTTGAAGCTCATAAGGGCAATTCCATGACGTTACCAAGATAGAGTACTAGTGGTTTTGTTTATATTGTAGCGTTGTGAATGACACTTGCTTTGGCTTTTAATTACTATAGATAAATAAGTTGATAATAGGGAAGAAACACATGGACAGTTTTTATCTCAAACTGCATTTCTTATCACACAGCAAGCGAAAATGTGTCGGTAACTGATGTTACGCAAAAAGGACATGGAAAATGATGGTGTAGAATCAAATTTATATATCTCATGTCTCAGACTTGTAAGGATTATGTAATTCATTTGACATTACACCTAGGTTCCTGGGAAGAGATGTGCAAAATAATGCGCAATTTGAATAATTGTTTTAATGCCATGAAAAATTTACTGCAGACATGTTGGTAACTGACGTTACACTTAAATTCAACGTAGATTTTGCACATTTCCATTAGTGTTTCACTCATCAACTACCCAAATCTGTTAAAGTAATCCATTAAAATCAGTTAGATGAAAAAAAAATCTGAGAAAATTGACTAAATATAAGAATAAGAGGCATTTAAAGCACATTTCCCTGACCATAGTCCCATATTTGCACATTTTTGTTTGTTTATGCTATTCTCGGTAAGAAGGTCGAATTGCAGATTTTTTTATCTTAAATGTTTATTTGTAACAAAAAGAAGACCCTGTATTAATTTTAGATTTTTATTTGGAATTAACCGGGCACAGTGCGATTTCAAATTTTGAGCTCTGTGTCCCATATGTTGTGGAATTGCCCATAAGCTAAATAGTTCAGTGATATGGAACCCTTAACATATAGGCCTATACAGATAAAAATGTCTTTTTGGTGATTCGTACACTTTAAACATGGCCTACCTTAATATTTCATTAAGTGAAAATATTGAGCTTGATTATCAGGCATGTTATTTATTGTTTATTGTAGCCACAGCAGACAACATTCAAGTAGGCCTAATACCCCCCCCCCCCCCCCCCCCCCCCCCCCCCCCCCCGGAAAAGAAACATAGTCTGAACACACAAGCCCGCTTACACTAACTAAATTTTATGAAGCCTTGCATAGAGTCCAACTTGCAAGTCTAAAATCAGGGGGCAGTAATACAGTGCGGTACAGAGCCTTTGGTAGTTCAGAAACTCTAATACCTGTTTCGAAATGATAAGAGTTTGTAAATTCAACTCCACAGTCCACATAATTTATGGACAAGAGCCTCCTATTCATTGTAGACTATGGGCATGTCTGTAATGATACATTATACTCATTTCGTCTTCAAGCACTAACTCAATGATGACACTTAAAAGAACTTTAACAAAAGACTTGAGCGAGATCTACATTCATTTTGATGGCATGCCGCGACCTTGCTCGAAAAAAACATCTGCGAATGGATGTATTATAACCATTTGATAACCGACGATTGTTCAGACAGTGGATAGCGCCTAGTCTGCAGGCACAATAATTATTATAGTTAATGTGATTACAGAGTCTAGAATGCAGACTAGAGGAAGTTATGAGATTGATTCATGATTATGGGGTGCAGAATCTACAAGTATCTGACCTTTTACATGAGTCATGTGATTAACGATGAACATACATATCCATTCAATGTCAATTCCACCAACTTGAAATAAAAATGATAGAATGAGCATTTGAAATGGGTAGCATAAATCTAATGTCACATTTGTTACTCAGCTTCAGGGGCGTAGACAGCGGGGGGGATGAGGGGTATGCATCCCCCCCACCTCACAAGGTGGGGGGGATGACATGTACAATCATCCCCCCCCCCCCAGGTTTCAGGGAAGGACAATAATAATTATAATAATAATAATCATAATCATAATAACAATGATAATAATGATAATAATAATGATAATAATAATGATAATAATAATAATAGTAATAATAATAATAAATGATGATGATTAGTAATTTATAATTATTATGCTTATGATAATAATAGTTATCATCATCATCGTTAATGTGACTGAAATGAAAATTACTATCATAACTATAACGACCATTATTCTGATTTATGTAGTTATTTATATTACTTTTGGGTAAATTCGGCGCCGTCACAGTTTTTTTGAAGTGGTGTAACAACAAAATTAAAAAAAAAAAGATAAATGGCGTGATGCAAATATGCAATAATGTGTGTCAGTCCATATTCTGTATTTGGTTGTCACGGTGCGTATATTTTCTATTTATATCTGTGCATCATTGGCGTAAATCCTGGGGGGGATGGGGGATATATCCCCCCCCCCCACTTCTCTCAGAGGGAGGATGGCGTGTACAAATATCCCCCACACAATTTTTAAAGGAAGAAATGATATTTGAATTAATCAGTTAATAAAATTTTTAATAATCTGTCATAAACAACCATCATATTTTAGAATTTCTATTTGAAAATGTGATTTAAAACGAGAAAAACACTTATTTTTAGCTCGCTCGCTTCGCTCGCTCATCATATTATAGAATTTCTATTTGAAAATGCGATTGAAAATCAGAAAAATTGTAAAAATCAAGATAATAATCAAATTGTGTGTAAGGGGGTCTGTGCAGGTGGGTGAGGGCGTGTTTTTATACTTAAGTGTGAGTTTGACAGAAAAAAAGAAAATTCTTGATTTCTCGTGAACGGCATATCATCCCCCCCAGGTGTGAGAACCTGTCTACGCCACTGCTCAGCTTTATAATTCTTCATGGTTTGCAGATTGCCTTTTGTGCGCAATGACATTGACAGTGTCTGTTCCATATTTTCGGTATATTAAATACCGAAATCCTCTGTCAAAACGTATGAGCTAAAAAATACGTAGCAATATATCTGCAGATCATGTGTAACAACATTAAATGACAAGTTTTTTTGTCTGTTTGATAATGCTTATACTTTATAAAGCGAAATTTCCGTCATGCAGCATATATACGAGATAAAAAGGAATTTCAGAGACCACTTACATAACTGTCTCATTCATGTTTGGTAGGCTCCGAATTTACTGACATTTTACTGTTTTATTTCATTCCAGACATCAAAATGCTGTCATGTTAAATCATCTCTATATCATGGTATTTTGATGATCCCCTTGACATGCTCGATGTAATTAGGAAAATGCAATTAAAAAGAAGTACATGGATGCCCAACCTTGGCCTTATACTAATAAATCGTATCCTATAATGTTATCCATGCTATCTTGGACTCATTCGTTTGGAAAAGGTTGCATCCTGTCATTTTGATATCATAACCGAATTTGATGATTCCTGTACGGAAGTCACAATCAAACAAAAAATATCCATGGAGACGGCAAAAAGTTGGAGTGGTGCCCGCGCAGCATGGTTTGCGGATAAATTCTAATGATATACGTGACATCATACAGGTATGAACAACTTTGTGGCGTGACCCTACCAATATACATGTACATGTAGGTAGCATGCTACAAAATGCTAGCAGTACAGGCTATATTTCGTTTAAAAGGGGATTAGTCTAAAATAAAGACACTATTTTCCTAGCATCAATTAAACAAAATGTTCCGATTTAGCAAAAAAGGATTTATTGGTAAAAATATGAGAGAGCTCAAGTGGTTAAGCCACTGTAGAGACTGTCCTGGGATTTTCAGTCATAGATCTCTACACCTGAAAGTTTAACTTATTCAAGCTCAAGACTACAGCTTTGTATGACCATTACGCTGTTTATCTTGCAGCCACAACTCTTGTCAGTCTAAAACGTGATCTATGGAATGGAGAGTCTGTGCGGGCAGACTATTACAAGATGAGAATACTAGTAGTCTTCACGCAGAGACTCCTAGACAATCTTTCCATGGCACTCTTTTGCAGGATTCGTGGAGTGTAGTCAGTATTTGTGGCTCATTTTAGCTCTGCCAATACTTTGTCTCTGATGTTTTTTAATTTCACATCATCACAAATTAACAATCTTTCAACAGGTATGGTCACATAAAATCGTACACAACACAATTGCCTGCACTACAATGCCAAATGACCATCTCAGATTTGCGGCTTCATGAAATTATAAAAATCCTTTGATATAGTTGCAGTACAAGATAACAAAAGATGTCGCAACACCAGTGCCCAAATGCACCTTACTAATTCACTGGTTGGTTCATATCCCCAACTGAAAAGCAGGGAGGTGGTATGTCCAGAGATAGGTTCCACCTCCCTGTTACAATAGAGCTCTCGACAAGCTGCCTGCAGACGTCGCGAATATTATTTCTCTAAATGGTTCAATCAACGCATTATTATACAGGCACACTGGCCAATGTATGATCATCAATCTTGAGTACTCGGTGCTTCATGCTGTCTTCTTGTTCGCTTTGAGATCTACATGAATTAAGCAAAAGATGTGAAATATGTCGTTGTGTCTGATGTATTCAACCCTGAAGATATGAATCCGGTTCTCCCCTCCCCTCTATCTCTTTCTTTCTCCCCCCCCCCCCCCCCGCCTTACTGATTGTCATATACCGTACCTCATCGTAATCGTTAGGACAAACCAATTCCGGGGGCGGGGGTTTGGAGACAGAGAGAGAGAGAGAGAGAGGGGGGGGGGGAGGAATTACATTAAGGGAAGCACTGACAGCCTGTAGTTTGATGCTTGTACTAGTATATGGGGTGGGGGTGGGGGTCATCCTGACTGTTTACGTAAAAGAATAGTCTTCCACACACTTACTATAGCTCAGACCTCCTTCAATCATAATGCTCTTATGACATGTCCCTGGTGCATTGCAATATGGTTATGTTACATCCTGAAATACAACCACTATATACATGTACATCAGGATAATTAACGGAAGTGTGTCTTATTTCGAGACTAACCTCATGCATTATCTATTTTTGGAAGCATTGTTATAAAAATAAATCACAATAGTAGCCTTCGTCATTGTCAGTTTAGGCTAGATTATGCTGCCCCCCCCCCTTTCTCTCTCTCTCTCTCTCTCTCTCTCTCTCTCTCTCTCTCTCGCCTAAAATAATGAAATAACTGTGGTTGATAGTTAGATGTAATTATGTGAAGAGTAGGAATTTTGGTTGTGGACAATAATGGACATAGGCCATGACATAGGCTATAGTTATAAGTATTTCCCTACACAGTAAATAAACCAGACTTCTTATGATATTGTATCTAATTATACACTCATGACGTCAAATGGACATTGTAGAATTTGAGAACGAACGCGTGCATGTACTATAGAGCTAGTAGACTACAGTGTATGTTGAAATATGACCTACACAGAGGGCCTAGTGTATTTGGGGTACTAACAAACATCTGATGATAACAGAAGAAGCAATAAATATCGCTTAAAGACACAGGCGTAGGATAAACCTGATTTATAGGTATTCATGACATAGATCCACTCTGGAGACTGACCCTGACCCCCCCCCCCCCCCCCTCCCCCTCCCCTACCGCCACCACCCGCAGGGATAATCTTACTATACTATCTCTGCCTCTTCCCTACAATAAATCAAGTAACGAGCTAAAAATGGAAATCGCAGATCTACAAAAAAATTTTGTCTGGGTGTCTGTATGTCAGGATGGGGTGGGGTGGAGATGTAGGCCTTTAGTCCACATGGGCTGCATATATTATAAAGACCATATAAAAATAATGTTGTCAATATATTGTACCGCATGGGAAGGAGAAACGCATCCCTATTCCCACCCCACCCTCCTCTCTGTCAAACCATGAACATTCCTGCCTAGTATAACCCAGACCAACCTCAGCACAGACAACACAATACATGAACCACTCTATCTACAACACATGCATCATGAAAATTACTGTACAGTTTGTGCAGGGAGATGGGAGTTTTTTGTGCAGACAGTGTACGTGTATCCATAAATCATCACTGGCAATGTTGTGTGCATGGCACACCACAGGTCAGGAAATGCATTATATATATAGCTATGTGTACTTCAAGCCTCCATATATTTCATTTCCCTCCACGACTGCATTTTCCATAACAAATATTAATACCAAAACAAAACAGAAGAATATTCGTTCTTTTTCACTCCATTCAAGATTTGGCTGATGCTGTAAGTCATTCTTTAAAAAATACTGGAATAATTAAGCAAATACTACACATTAATACAGGCCTAGAACTACCCGCATGTCGACAATGATTGTGATAGGACATAGAGCGTGAGCACGATCTGAAATAAGCCTCGACTTCACGATTTACTGCAACGAATTGTTTGCCAGTATGCCTAGAAAAGCTGATTCTGTCATCATCAATAACAAGAAAATCAAGGTGGGGTGAGGGAAGAGATCACTGGGGAACACTGATCACTTTCTGTTGCAATGCCTAGATGGTAAATGGGGAGGGGGGAGGGGTGCATGCCGATCACCTTTGGGGTTTATTATTCTACACACTCCAGACTCGATACAGAGCATATTTTGCCAGAATCATTTGGCTGGGAATTCAGCCCAGAAATCTAAGTTTCATACTTGCAAGTTCATGTAAATGATTTGACGTGTGAAATATCTAAATGTACATGTTGGTGAAAGTCATGAAAAGGTACATTGAGAGATGAGAGTCGAAGAGCAAATTCGACCCCGTGCGGTCGACAATTATGCCTCCGCCTCCCATTTTCTAATTTATGCACATAATGCACCTCTTCCACGTAAAATATATTTCATTTATCTTTGACTAAAATCTCTGACATATAATGCCAAGTTATCGTGGAAACATATTATTTGCAAATAATCTTAAATACTTTTCTGACCCTATCATGAACTTTGACATTTGATCTACATACCCCCAAATCTAATCAGATCACCTTCCTACAGAGAGGCATACTTGCACCATGGATCTTATAAGATCCATGCTTGCACCAAGTTTAATATTCATACCTCAAACGGTTCTCAAGATATCGTGCTAACAAGGCTAAAACCTAAAATTTCGAAATTGACCCCTGTGACCTTTGACCTACCTACCCGAAAATCTAATCAGATCATCTTCCTATGGTACTAGTATGGTACTAGTATGTACCTACTATGAATTTCATACCTCGATCAAATGGTTCTTGAGATATCGTATTGAGGCCAACACCTGAAATTTCATATATTTGATCTTGACCTTTGACCTACATGCCCCCAAACCTAATCAGATCGTCGACCTATGGTGATACATACTAGGACCAAGTTTGAATCATGTGAATTTCATACTTCAAACGGTTCTCAAGATATCGCGTTAACAAGGCTAAAAACTGAAATTTCGGAACTGACCCCTGTGACCTTTGACTTATCTACCACAGAATCTAATCAGATCATCCTCCTATGATGATGCGTCCTAGTGCCTAGTTTAAAGTTCAAACTTCAAATGGTTCTTGAGATACCTTGTTAACAAGGCCAACACCTGAAATTTCATAAACTGACCTCTGTGACCTTGACCTTTGACCTACATACCCAAAAATCTAATCAGACCGTCAATGGTGATGTATACATATAGGTCCAAGTTTGAATTTCATCACACAGTTCTCAAGATATCGCATTAGCAAGGCTAACACATGAAATTTCTGAATTGACCTCTGTGACCTTTGATTTTTGACCTACCTACCCCAAAATCTAATCACATCATCTTCCTATGGTGATGCATGCTAGTACCTAGTTTGAAGCTCATACCTCAGCTGGTTCTTGAGATATCGTACTAACGAGGCTAACACCTGGAATTTCATATTTGACCTCTGCGATCTTGACCTTCGATCTACATACCCCCAAATCTACTCAGATTGTCTACCAATGGTGATACAGGAGCATGTTTGAAGTTCATACCTCAAATGGTTCTTGAGATTTCACGTTAATGAAAAAGCGGGACGGACAACCGCAGTCGCCCCCCCCCCCCCAGAAATTTGAAAACTCACATTTTTTACTGGGGGGGGGGGGGGCAGGGAGGCAGACGGGCAGTCGCCCCCCAGAAATTTGAAAACTCACATTTTTTACTGAAAATTTTCGTAAAATCCACCAAATCCTTCAATTTCACTCGTAAAAATGCAAAAGGGCCCTCGTGACCAGCTCGGTTGCTTCGGTCCCTTGCTTTCGAGTTTCTTTGAAAATTTCTACGCGTCTTGTCTTGCCCCCCCCCCCCAAGAAAAATAAAATTCAACGGTCCAAGAGGAACATTTCAAATGTTGAACAATAATATATCCTATAATGAAATGTAAATAAGTTTAAGTGAATCTTTATTTAAGGAGACATATATACAATGAAAAAAATCTGTACAGGTCTACAATATTATATATTCCGAGCCTATACTTCCTATCTTTAATATTGAGAGTACCCTCTGTATGGGAAGAGAGGGGGGGGGGGGGGTAGGTAAATCCAATCAAGTTCTATGTTCTACTGTCAAAGTACTTATCTTTCACATTATTTTTCTTTCTAGCAGATTTAACACATAACCAACTGGGCATCTATCCTTTTTTACACAAAGTATCTTTCCTCTCTTGTCATGTAAAAATTGTACATGTACATGTATATCACAAACAAATTCACAAGCGAATCATGAAGCAGGGTCTGGACAATAGACTAAATTCACAGTACACTACTGTACATAAAAAAGAAGCACCCGACTTGTCAACCCCGTTTCGCTTACATGTAATCACACGTTAACAGCACACACACCCCATACGATAGCCATAAATCTTTTTTTATGGCTATCGTGTTTTTCTGTTCATTGACCACACCCTTTTTTGTTTGCTTGTTCGTTCATCTTGCTGTCATTTTTTTCATCTTAATCATTTTTTTCTAAAAAAAAAAAATCTCGTCGCCCTTGTCTGGACAGCGTTCCAAAATGTCCCCTCCCTCATACAAGCACTGCAAAACGTCAAGCCTTTCCACATTTGACATCAGTAGTTCTTTGCGTTCAACAAACATATAGGTAATAAACATGATTTATCCAGTTTTGAAGTGGAAAAATCTATTGTTCCTCACTGCTAATATCCGAATGCTTATCAGCTGTATGCAATGGTAATAGCCAGACTTGTTGAAAGGGGGGGGGGGGGGGGGGGGGAGATTGACCCTTAAGTATGGCAGATGAATTGGGTCACGGCCCTTGCTTGTATGAGGGAGGGGACATTTTGGAACACTGTCCAGACAAGAGGGGGGGGGGGGGGAGCGGGAGGAGATTGACCCCAAAGCAAGCCCCTAGCTATGATGGCCCTGAAGTACGCTCGACAACAGGTCATGTGCGACTTGAATTTCGCAGCCAACTTTGCATCCCAGTCACGAACTTTGCTTCCCAGTCGTGAAATTCACGGCCCGGGATCCGAAATTCATGCCCCGGATGCGAAATTCATGATCCGTGCTGCGAAATTCATGACCCTGGATGCGAAATTCATGACCTGGGATGCGAAAATCACAACACTGGATGCAAAATTCATGACCCACATGACCTGTTGTCGAGCTTCAGGGCCACCATACCTAGCTACACCTTCGGTGTTATTGGCACTTCATTGACATTCATTAGTTTCTGTCTTAAGTTGGTGCTTTTTAACCCCCCCCCCCATGACCTTGAGACCCCAAAATCTACTCACATCATTGTCCCTCCCATATGCATACATGAGCCAAGTTTGAAATTGATCCCTCAAATAATTATTGAGTTATTGCAAGAACGAACCCTTTCTATGTACATAATGACCTCTATGACTTTTGACTTTTGACCTTGAGACCCCAAAATCTATTCAGATCATTGTCCCTCCCATATGCATACATGAGCCAAGTTTGAAGTTGATCCGTCACACGGTTCTTAAGTTATCGTGGGAACAAAAATGGGATGGACGACCCGAAAACATAATGCCTCCGGTACCACCTACGGTGGGCGGAGGCATAAAAACAGATCAATTGTAATATGTAGAGGGGAAATAGGACCGGAAATTTTATTGCAAAATTTCAGAATAAAAGGAAATAATTCAGGAAAAGGAAGCAGTCTCCTAAAAGAAAAACAATATATATCAGAAATTTCAGAAATAATCTTACATCATTGCTATATACTGGAAGTGGAATTACAGTAAAATATTCCATCCCACATTCATCATATAAATAGCAAGGATAAACATGCAGTCATAATCTCATTCGCTTACATTTGACATTTCATAAGGCAACCAACATGTCATAGCAAACCCACGCAATCGCAATCTACAGAGTTCAGTCATTCACCTCTAGCCTCATTTCAAGGGGAAACATTATTTTTGAAATCATAATAGCCTGGGAATACCTAATGCACACACAGACTGTCTCCTTCCATCAACAGATCATCAAATATTTCAGTTTTCAGTTTACAGGTCTTACTCATCATGGATATTCTTGTTCATAACACATGCAAACAATAGTGACAAAACACACCCATAAGCTCTCTTCACTTCACAGTGAAATTCTCGGCATGACTATTCTATTGTGTTGCTACTTGGCTCAGTAGACTGCTTTGTTTATTTCCCTTCCTTCCCAAAGCTTTCATCCACAAATACCGTGTTTACACAGTGACCCGGATCGGGGGTTCGACATGCGACCCGTGCTCAACACGGCAATTTATGAATGTAAACGGGATCAGTGTGACCCGCGAGCCGTGTTGAACACCGCTTTTTTGATCCGCCAGAATCGCAGGTTTCAATCCGTGAGCCAGGTCAGACTCGTCTATTTTTTCGTGTGTAAACAGAAAGCCGTGTCGAACCCACTGACCTAGGTCATTGGGTGAACTCGGCAAGTCATCACAATTCTACTTCTGTTCGTGATCCGCGGGCCGTGTTGAACTCGCCTTTTTTGTGTCTGTATAAACACGATCACAGTTGCCCTCTTCGCAGCGTTCGACCCTGCTTGAGGATTCAACACTCGAACCGAGTCACTGTGTAAACATGGTAAAAAGTTTCCTGTTCAAAATCCAACAAATATTATTTGTCAGTCCATCTTCATTAAAAAAAAAAAACAAATAACATGAACTCTATCTGCTACTTCAAAATAAAGAGGCAGTTTCACTGTCCTAATATTCAAAATTGTCTATAATCATACATGTTAAATAAAAAAGAGAGGAAATGTTTTATGAATACTGTCATGAAAATTGAATTTTAATCACATTTGATCTCTTTCATACACTCCTACAAATTTTGGCAGCAATGTGTATTTCACCATGTTTGTTTACAAAGTACACAGGAAACATTATTGTGTAACACATATTACAAACATTCTCAATATACTTTGGAACCAATCATTCAGAGGATATATTCAAAGAGAGAGACTACCATTCGCAGGCCAAAGTACTAAGCAAACCCCAAATATGCTGAAACCATACGACAATGAGAACCTACATCCCCATAACAAGAGATCAACATACCTCATGTAGTTTGAGAATTTATGTAGAATTATTAAAGCATTTGTGTCGTAAACTTTGGATGTGTTATGGAAAAATGGCACACACACAAACAAATTTAAAAATACTTGGACAACTGCATTTAAACTTTCAAGTCAGCATAACAGCAGAGTGTGGGCAATGTTAATTTTTTTAAAAAAATCAAAACTTCACACAACATATTTTCATCTTTTTTCAAAACTTTTCTACATACATGTAAGGTGTAGGTTAAAATGTGAGTTAAATGTGATTCAATAATTAAATCTGTCCATCTTTTATGATTTGGTCTTGGAAAATTGTTAGCAAAATATAAACCCTTAATTGCCGTGTGATATTATCTAACTCTTAAGAAGTAAAAGACCTCATAGAATTCAATGGTAGTTTTCATTTCAGCATTACTATGGAGTAAATTAATCACAACTTCAAAGCCTGGTATATTCAGCCTGAAATATTCAAATTTGTCTTTAAAATTCACTGACATCTCATTGATCTTAAAAATACTTCTTTTTTACAAACAAGACACATATTTCAGAATATTATGCATGAGGACCTTAAAGGAAAAGTCTTATTACCAAATATTTAGGCCATCTAGCTTTATAATCCTTAACTTGCATCACCATTATCATTAAGACTGTAAACTTTCATATTAAAAAATCATGGTATCATGGGGAATAAAACTTAAAGTGAAACAATACATAACCAGAATAAATCATTCTTATTGTTTGGGCTATCGAGATCTAATTTTTCAGTTTTCAATGACAGAAATTAACAAAACAGTTACTGAATAGAGAAAGGAATAAGAGTATCATTCCTTCCCAGTACAATTTGCTGTTCTTAGGAGGTCATTTTCTTCCTTCAGTTTTCTGACTTTTTCTTCCAGTTCATTCACACTTTGTAGTCTGGATCGGGTGGCTTCATCTAAATGTCCTTCACTCTCTCCACTTGACAGTTTCCCTTCCCCTCCTCCTCCTCCACTTCCACTGCCTGGCCGCAATATCTGCTCCAACTCTGACACTTTCTTTGAAAGCTCCAAGACTTCATTCACCAATTGTTCCTTTGACATTTGCTGCAACCGCTCTGACTGGACTTCATCATAAACAGCTGTGAAGTTTCGAACAAGATAGTCATCATTCTCATTCTCTAGCACCTCATCTGACGATGACAGATTCATATCATGGTTTTCATCAAATGCTCCCATACTGGTGAGGTCTGGAGTATCAACTTTGTGGTCCTCCATTAAAAACTGAGTGGTGTTGTAAGGGGTAGGACGGTTGGCTCGCTTCAGGGATGCCCGCCTCGATTCTTCTTCGTCGCGCTGCTGGCGTTCTTCCCAACTGAGCTGAGTGTATGGCTTCCATTTACGGTTTTTCCTTCGCGGGCGTCGCCTTTTCCTAGATCTATCGTTCCCATTTCCATCTTGATCATTGGCATCTTGCATATTTCTAAGCACTTGTTGACCATGATGCCTCCGCGACTGTGGAATCTGTCGAACACTTTCGACCGCCATTGTCACTCTGCGCCTTGTTCTCGGAGCGGAGTTCGCATTGACTCGAGCTCTCCTTTCCAAATGAGGGGAAACGGTTTCCTGTCCAATAGTTCGCGGGCTTGCGCTTCGATCCGAGCGCTCGTCGTCACCGTCCATACTTTCAAGTTCACCATGAAATGTTGACGGTCTTTTGCTCATAATAAGTTACTTTCTGAATATCACCCAGACACTGTATCGAATTTACAATATGTCCGATGGATCAAAGCAAACCAGGAATGTAAATGACAAACAGCAAACCACTTTATTAGCGATAAAGGAAGAAGACATGCTCGTTCAATTATCATTCTGTAGACGTTTAATGTGAATGAAGATATTTTCGCTGATCTTTGCATGTAGGCCTAAGCGCTATTACGTAGCCTAGCTATGGATCGCCCAATCCTTGCTGCTTGTATGCCCATGCAATATAATGCAAAGACATGGCAGAGATTCGCTGAGCTTGTACGGAAGCAGCGAACTCATGCATGGGCAAAATGTGTTCACAGCTAGCTCAGCTACGTACGTACGTAGTAGCTAGGGCCTAGCTAGCTAGCTATAGCGAGAATTATGTTGAACCTTCGCAGATTGTGACTACGCATCAGCTGGATATAAACAAAGTAGTTTCCACAGTTTTTGATCGCTGTGTTCCGAATTTGAAATTTTTTTGAAAACGCATATTTTCAATTCGTAAACACGGATATATCAAGAAATATCTTATGATGTAAAGGCTGCTTATTCGTGATCGTATGCAAAATTAGATTCATTGTTAGGAGTGAGGCGAAGGGATACTACACATACAGGTAGCAAAAAGGGGGCGTGTACTCAGTTCATGCATGCATGCATCGCTTGTTGTGTATTTACATTTGTGCAGCGAGGCTATCTCGTCAGCATGCACTGAGCTTTTATACATAATTACATATCCTGTGCAGAAACATAGAAATAACAAGGAGCTTCAAACTCCTTGGAAATAATTAGAGGATAAGAAAAGGCATCGCGAAAAAGCGATGATCCGCCCCCAACTTGGGGGGGGGGGGGGGGGGTGAGTAGTAGAATTTGCAGCTCGGTCACTATAAGCTCCCTCATAATTTTATTTAAGAAGATTTGCTGGCTATGTTTGTTATCAAGGAGCATGGCCGTACGCAGCGGGGGGGGGGGGGATAGGAAGGGGGCAATTAGGGGCTGTTGCCCCCAGAAATTTGGAAAACTTACATTTTTTGCTGAAAATTTTCATAAAATCCACGAAAAGTGTGCACCAAATCCTTCAATTTCACTTTTAAAAATGCAAAAGCCCCCTCGTGACCACTTCGGTCGCTTCACCCCCTCGATTTTGAGCTTCTTCAAAAAGTTTTATGTGTCTTGCCCCTCCCCCTCCCCAGGAAAAAAAAATTGCGTACGGCCCTGTCCAGGAGCAAATCCGCGGGATCACAAAGGTCCCCCATAAGGCTACCCCCTTTTCTTCTCCACTCCTTTTAAAATATATATATTTATATATAGGGCCTATATAAAACTAGTGGTACGGGGACTTTAAAAAAAGGGGGATTTATTCCGTCCCCGTAGTGTTAAAGGGACATAGGGTTAGGGTTATGGGGACATTTTGATGTCATAGAACAAAAGAATGTCTTCCTAACAATGTATTTATAGGAATGTATACTTCTGAAAAAATTATTTCATTTTTTTTTCATTTTTTTTTGTTTTGTTTTTTTGCTTGTGAATGGGACACTCCCCACATGATAGCTAGCTATATATTGTATGATAATCTTTGCATTCTTTTGCTTTTCAAAAGTTCAGTGTGGGAGAGAACCCCTCGATCCCTTTTAAACGTCTATGAGCCGGCCAATCTTACTAAATATAAAAATGTACATTTATTGATGCTTATAATATTGTAAGTAAATTTTTTTATTTTAGTTAGGCACTTGCTGTCGAAATATTGTACTGAGCCCCAGACTCGAGCCCTATATCTGCATGGAAACGAAATCACACTGGCAGGGCGGTAAGCATTTTGTTGTTGCTGTAGTTTTTGTGGGGAGGGCATGCTTTTTCAATCAAAAAAAAAATTGTCAGATTTTTGCTGGCACGTTTTACTGCAAAATTTAAATACTTTATGGGTAAGGTTTTACGATTACAAATCAGGAACGGCGCACCGTATATGCCGGTAAGTTCAGACGGCCTGCTGATCTGAATCGAGATACTGATCATTTTTATAATGATTATGCTATAGACCAATTTCACAACGCAAGAGGGCAGCTGACTGTTCGACACAGTTCGACATACTGCGGTGGGCGCTTCAACTTTTATAGTACACAAGTCAATAGCGCGTTATGTACATTCGTTCGATTTTTTGTCTGTTTTGACCAGTATATGCAGATTTATTTTAATATTTGCAATGAAAAACTTTCAGGGAAGCTCAGGTCGCAGCTGTGCAGTGCTCAAATGCCACAAGAATTAGAGAAAGTTTAAAAATTGGAAGCTAACTGAGTGCGAAATTCATTCGCTTTTGACTCATGGAGACTGTTTGTGTGAGAAGCCGTACTCCCTACACAGGTTTCCGTAAGCAATGTGAAGGAATACGTCGCCAGTGGGTAAAAACATCAACAGAAAGGACTTTGAAGTCAAGAAACATTATCATTATGTACTTTGGCGTAAAATTTAATTAGTGAAAACATGACTTTGTAAACAGGGTAAGATTTAGGGCTCCCGTTTACTACGGCTTCTATGCTGCAATCGAACTTTTACTGACAAAACTAAGTTGAAAAACCATTGAAAGTACAAAAATACATCATACCTTCATCCGTCAGATATGACCATTGTCTTACCTCATCTACCCATGTATTCATGCTTTATTTTATTGATCTAGAATAAAGTAAATGGAACAATATCGGGGCATATCTCATATCTTACATTCATTTTGTACACAGAGCCAATCGCGGTCAGCGCGCTTGCCCATCGCAGCAATGGCGTCGCCGATAGAGGGCCAAATACATAAACCGGAGGTGAAATTGGTCTATATGTACATATGAAAATCTCACGGCTGGTAAAGAGAAATGCATGCAGCTAGTACTGGAATGGGAGCGGCAGGGGCGGCGGGGCGTCTTTGAAAGGGGGGGGGGGCCATTTCTTTTTTTTTTAAATGGCACCTACAAATTAAAGGGTGAACACAAGAAGAAGAGAAAAAAAACGTTCTGAGGCATTTCAACTCATGACACTTTTAAAGATCATGTTCGATACTTTTTCACAGAAAATATATTTATATCTTCATAATTATAATTTTCTTTATGCAGCAGTAGATTGAAATATGAAACACTGATGATTATACTTCACTCCGCGCACATTGCGCGGGGCTTTGTGCTCTTAGCTGTGCAATAAGTCTTTTCTTGCTCATAAATCTAGAAATAAACAAAATGTTTTCGCAGCAAGCACTCTTATTCCAGTAGCGCGATGCCCGAATATCATGGAATTCTGCAGCAAGATGTACATTATAAAAGTCATCTGTATTTCAGTGACAAATATACTTTTTAAAGAAAATAGAGCTTTTGTCGGTATAGCTCTTCACTGACTTGTAGAAACAAAATGGTTTAGGACTGCAAGCTAGGTGCCCAAATAGCTTCATATTTGGCAGATAGGTGATCGAATATGTATTTTGATATCTTATAGAGGATTATATCGTATTTTGATGACGACCATGACAAAAGAGGGCTTTTCTTCTCGCTCGCTCGTATGATATTTAGATACACGATGGTTGGGAAAGCAAATGAATTCGGCAAGCGAGGTTACCGATTTTAGATATCTTATGGGCCCATAGTGTGTTTTGATGACGAATTATCCCTTCTAACTACAAAAGGTGTATTCTTCTCGTTCGATTGCTGCACTCGCTCGTATGATATTTAGATACAGGATGGTTGAGAAAGCAACCAATTCAGCGAGGTGACCGAATTTAGATATCTTATATGAGACCATTGTGTATTTTGATGACGAATTATCACCTCGCTCGTATGATAGATACAGCATACAGGATAGTTGGTAAAGTAAACAAATTTGGAAAGCAAAGTGACCAAATTTAATTATCTTATAGGCCCAGGAGGAATTTCAATGATGAATTATCACTTCTACCAACAAAAAGTGTATATCCTCGCTCGCTGCTCTGGCTCATGATATTTAGATTCAGGATGGTTTCGGAAAGCAATAATAATAATAATAAATAAATAAATAAAAAATTATGCGGCAAGTGAGGTGACCGAATGTATACATTTTCTGAACATGTCAAGTATAATTATTTCGATGACGAAATGATACTTCTGTCGTCAAAAGAATGTTTGTTTCCTTGCTCACTTGTAATATTTATAAACAGAGTTGTTTTGCGACACAGCAAACTGCAACTGGACCAGCGAGGTGCCAAAATAAAGTCATATTTGGCAGTAAGGTGATAATGTCATTCAGATATCTAAAAGGCCTATAGTGACCCTTTTTTATGACCAAATAACACTTCTTTCATAACAAGAATGGCTATTTTGGCTCACTCACTCCGCTTCAGATATCTTATAGGCCCACACTGTATTTTGATGTCAAAATAACACATTGATCTTTCTTAACAAGAAGTTTCAAGAAGTCCATATTTTCGGTTCGCTCATAAAATTTTTTAAAAAGAAACGTTATTCCCCTCCCCCAGCCCCCCCCCCCCCCTAAAATAAAAAAAAAATAAAAAAACGCTTTGCAACCCCTAAATGTTTCATCAGGATAATACATCTGCGATATTGTTTGAAAATAACTTCTTGTGTTTTGTGTGAGAGGGAGACTACTTAGATTCACTGGCGTAAATCCCAGGGGTGGGGATATATATCCCCCCCCCCCCACTTTTTCGAGAGGGGAGATGGCATGTACAAATATCCCCCTCCCACTTTTTAGAGAAAAATAATATTGTAAAAGAGAAGTAACAAGAAAGGAAAAAAAAAGGAATGAAAATAAAATAAAAACCTTGAAGCGCTCGCTCGCATTATCAGTATCTTAAACAATGTCGGTTTTATTACTAATCTTAAGAAAGGAAACAGGTTTGCACTGATCTTGTCTCCCTATCCAAAAGTCATGCTATACTTCTACTCATAAATGAGGGAGGCCTATATAGCTGCAAAGATTTGAATGGGAAGTTCAAACAGATGCATTTTCAGGAGATAACGGCCTGTGACCATCAGCCTATTCCTGTGTGAGAACGGAAGATGCCGATAAATACTGTACGTTACTAAATCACGAGAAGGGAGTAACAATACTCTAGAACCTGATCTTGGTAGAAAATTTAAGAAAATTTTACTCACTTTTAAGTTCTAGAAACAAGATGTTTTCAATCAGCAATCAATCTTATTCTAGCAGCAGATGCCCGAATATGATAATAGTTTTGCAGCAACGTGTCCGACTATCCTCGAATTCTGCAGGGAGTGCACATTATGAAAATAGTCAGTGTATTTTGTATATTTTTTTTCTTTCCCACTCTACGCTCGCTCATAATTCTTTGGGATGCAAGGGAGGCGACGGAATATATTTTTAGAAATGTTAGGCATATGATGTATTTCGATGACGAAATGATACTTTACCATCGAAAGAGTGTGTTTTCCTTGCTCGCTTCGCTCGCTCACAATAATTAGAAACAGGGTGGTTTTGGACAGCAAGCAATTGGACTAGCGAGGTATATCATAATTTGGTAGTGATGTGACCAAATATACCATCTAAATATCTTATATGCCTAGAATTTATTTTGATGATAAAATAAGACTTCTTTTACAGCAAGAAGTGTTTATTTTTGGCTCGCTTGCTTCGCTCGCTGGCAAAAATAAACAAATAGTATGTGTGTGTGTGGGGGGGGGGGGGTACAGGCGAGCGAGGTGTGTATACTGGAGTGTAAGAAATTTCGGAAAATTTATTTCGCTCAAACCCCCCCCCCCCCCCCACTCCTCGAAACAGATTTACGCCGGTGCATAGATGTCGACAAATTAAGTTAGGTCTTACACCCCCTCCCCTTCATGTTCCCCGAATACTGAAACACTGCTTGCTTAAGGAGCGGTAACTTAACATGTGGCTCAGGGGCTCAGCACCCCCTGTGAAAAAATCGTTACTAGGGGCCTCGAATTGGCATATAATGTATTTTGATATCGAAATGACTGTGTTTTTTGTGCTTGCTTCGCTCGCTCATAATAATTATTTAGAAACGTTTGTAAGTATGGTCGTGGACAGGAAACCATTTACTGGACGAGCGAGGTTTATCATATATTTTGTTAGCGAGGTGACCAACCTGTCAAATAGGCTTATAGGCCTATGTATTTTGATGACAAACTAAGACGCCTTTTACAGCAAGATTATTTTTGGCTCGCTCGCTTCGCTTGCTTGCAAAATAAACATAAAGTATGATGGGGACAGTGTGTGGGCAAGCCGGCAAGAGGTTGGAGTGTGAGCAAGAAATTTCCGCAAAATATTTTGTACATAATTTTCTTTTCTCGCTCTCTGCGCTCACTCATAATAATAGCTAGATAAAGAAATATTTGGGAAGGCAAACGAATCGGGCATGCAAGGGAGGTAGGTGATCGAATGTATTTTTGATATTTATAGGCCTGTGGAGTCTATATTTCCTTGCTCGCTTCGCTTGCTTTTTAGGAACAGGATGGTTTTTGACAGCAAAAATTTGCTAGCGAGGTATATCCAGCGAGGTGGCCAAATAGACTATTTAAATAATTTATGTCAGTCCAGGGTGTATTTGGCTGACACTACAAGAACAAGTGGTTTATTTATTTTTGGCTCGCTCGCTTCGCTCTCTCGCAAAAAAGTAGATGTGTATTTTCGAAAGTCCCTGTCGCGCGCGCGCACGTGTGGGTGGGTGGGTATGTGTGTGTGGGGGGGGGTATCCCCCTCCCACCTCTCAGTCGCTTTGCTCTAGCTCTGGCACATATCCTCCAAGCCCCAAGAAGCCCCCCCCCCCCCAAAAAAAAAAAAAAAAAAAAAAAAAAAAAAAAAAAAGCGTTTGCTCTAGAACCGCGCCTGCTCATGGCAATTTAGCTTGGGGCATGTTCATTCTTATAAAAATTTTTGGGCGTTGTGCGTCCCTAGCTCTTACCTTCTGCTCCACTGCCTCACACTGTTATAAAAAGGGAATCTATTGTTATAAAATGAATTAAGCTTCTCTGATTCTTTGCATAGAGCCGCAGGTATATAGGCCGAGGGCTATTTTGGAAACTTTAAATTAAGTCACAGTATATGATTGTGAAAAGGAATAATTAAAAAGAGGGGGATGGCACATGAAAGCAAAGGGGCGCTAATCAGACGTGAAAAGGACATGTATTAGAATTGAAGGGGGCATTAATCGGAAGGAGAATGCACTACAGTCATAAATCGAAAAGGGCACTGAAAAAGGGCACTTATCAAAATCACCATTAGACGGGAAAAGGGAAACTTAACAGATTCGTGGGGGGGAACTTATCGCAAGGAAAAATAATACTTATATAGGCTATATTATATAGGAAGTAAATCGGTGTGCAAAAAAGGGGCACATGCCGGAATGGAAAAGGGACACATGAATCATGAAACAAAAGGGGCATTGGTGGCACGTTAACAGAAGGAAATGGGACAAACCACAAAGGAAAGGGGGCATTTATCAGAAGTATTGGGGCATGTATCAAACTTCAAATGGGGCACTTGCCCAAGTGGAAAAATGGAGAACTTATCAGAGGTGAAATGGGGCACTCAGCAGGACTCGGACAACTGCACTATAGAACCGAAAATAGGCAGTTAAAAGGGGCACTTATCACATTTCAGTAGGGACATATATAGAAGGGTTAAAGAGAAAAGGGAATCTTCAGTCTAATTGAAGGAGGTAGACTTAATCAGAAGTTCTAGAAGCAGAAGAAGAGCGCTATGTAAAAACGGAAAAGGAAAGGGGGCAGTAATGTAGGATTTAAGAAGGGCGAGTATTATATAAGATGAAAGGGCACTTATAATTATATCAAAGAAGAAAATAGCCCTTGTAAGAACGAAAATGGGGCACAGAATAGGTTTGAAAAGGGGCATTTTCCATGGGTAATATAGGGGCACTTTTTTGGTGATTGGAAAGGTGGGAGGGGGGGGGGCACTGTGTCCTGTCCCCGGCTCCGTCCGCCCCTGGGGAGCTGTGTTCTAGATATGCTCAAGACAATTATTGTCACCGGACTCACCCAGATCAGCACTTCCCATCATGCCCATCATGCCCATGAAGAGGAGAATGTGTGGACATTAAATTTAAAATCATATGCCTGCATTGTCGATAAAATACATAGTTTTTAAGCTATAAAATGTCATGCCAGGGACAAAGGTCTCACTAATGTTCAAGTTTTTTTCAAGTTTAGACACATTTCCAATTATTCAGATATTAAACAAGATAATAAAACAACAAGATGATATAAATGTGCAATAACAAAATATTGGGTAAAATGGGCCATGAGGGTAATTGTCCAACCAACTTAGGGCATTTCTGTGGGTATTTCTTTTTATCCAATTTGATGGAAATTTTGCCCATTCTATAAAGTAGTTACTTCTTATTTTTACCCTAACTGGACGATATGCTTCCCGTATTGGGTAAATATATTGCCAAAAGTTAGTTGGACATATAATAACTCGTGCTGGTTAAAGTTTTTGCCCAATATTTTTACAGTGTAGCGACGGTGACAACCAAAGGTGACAACCAAAGACGGGTGACAACCCACGAAGGCCCGCGAGGCCGAAAATAGCAAATCGGGGTAATATCACACCGCTCTAACCAATTCCTGTGCCAGAAGGAAGTATTAGAGCAGCGGGACCTCCGGAAACGAGGACTAAACATGCTAAAGGAGACATAATTATTTTATATACCGATAGCGCATTGTGATGAAAGAAAATACAATACGAGAAAAGTCGGCCTCGCGCGCGGGCCTTCGGTCTCGCGGGCCTTCGGTCAAGTGGGCGGACCCCGTATCGTACTAGCGACTCTCATGTCCTAGTTGACCCTGGATATTCGATCTTGATCACTGACAACTTCCGAAGTTAAAAAACAATGTTTGGGCACGTTACTATAAGCTAGGAGACACTTCTCCTCAGTGGACTACACTCGGAAGTTGGAAGGGGCAGGGGGGTCTTTTTATTCCAGATCAGGCACTTTCCTCAATTTTGGTCAAAAGTATATAGGGGCATTTTTATTACCCCTATGTCACCCCAGCCTCATTCTGTTTCGCTTCTAAAATATGGCTATGTATGCTAAGTAAAGACCATCTGTGGCCATGCACTGCTTCCATTGCAGTGCCATGTCTGGTCGACCAGGGAACTGAAACCGTCCATATATATTAGTTAGGCCTGACCTGCAGCTCCAGACCTGGATTGGGCCATTTTCTTGGCCTGGTGACCCGGCCTAGGCCCGGGGCCCTGCATGGCCTCGCCCATTTTCGAAGCCAAGTGGTCAGTGATTCGCTCATACTCTGTCGAGTACGTCGCTTTCTCCTCGAAGACTGGCCTAGCCTGCATGCATCACTGAACTTGCACAGCATGCACTGCGCTAGCGCTAGCTAGCTAGCTGTACTAGCATTCTGCATGCACGTGCCGCGGGAACATTGAAAGTAGAAAATTGATGGTCTAAGACTAGGGCACTGCCTGAGATTTTGAGTTTTATCTTAGATGTGAAGCATCGCTGGCATCGCCATTACTCCTGGAATCTTTAAAACTTTCATTTGGTGAGTTAGACCCGTAACTTTGTTAATCTCATTTAGTTGTTTACAATTTTTAGTGATAATTATTTGGATTGGAGTTATCAGGTTAGGCTGTAGGCCGTAACGTAAGTTAGGATGGGGGTCGGGTGTCCGGACACCCAACAAAAATAAAGCCTTCTTTTTTGTCTTTGGATTAGACAAAAACTATGCATTGAATAGTGCTAATCATCATCATTTTTTGTTCTCTATAATATTTTCTAAAAGCTGTGTTAAAAAATTAAGAAATATTGCTTGTAAACTTTTTCAAATGGCTATTTAAAATCAACTGTCCGGATAGACAACCTGTCCGGACACCCAACAACTGGACTCGCCGTCTGCATCACTTTCTTCATACACGAATGTAAGATTAGTCATTAGACAACCTGAACCTTGCACCCGCTTAAATGGTCCTATGTATTGATGTGTATCCTTTTTCCGAACACTTTTCATAGATTCAATCATATCAAATCAAACTTCCACCGTGAATACTCAAATACCTACAGAAAATAAAGATGTTAAAATTTTTCACAGTCAGACAAGTAACGTTAGATCTAACTAGTTAGACGTCTAGACCCTAGATCAAGTAGGTCTAGTACTAGTAGACTCTAGTGATAGTCTTTGATCGGATTATCACCTTCCGATCGCACCCATCTCCGCAATACGCAGCGTTTTGGTGACCTGAAAATGGAATTGTATTACCTAACGTGCATTTCCTATGGGAAAAAGTTGGACAATGTACCAAATCGACAATCAGCTAGTTTGACCATTTTTTACTTTTTGAGAAAACAATGATATTAGTATTACAAAGGTGTTTATGCCTCGATTTTGTCATCTTCCTTTTGAAATCTCCTGTGGGAGAATGTCTAGTTCTAAGGGTCGAAAATTAATTTTGGACGCGTAAATGCGTTCGGTAATACAATGTTGTTCGGTACTAGATCTAGATCTAGATCTATATAATGTAGGAACAGGGGAAATTGCTGACAATAGGTAATTTGTGTTCCATAACTGATGGGTGAGTTTCAGGGGAGCAAGAGCATTGATTTAAAAAAAAAAAAATCTGAAAATATCCAGTGCTGTAGTCAAACGTTTTTCCATCCGGTAAACGACGGCCCATGCCACTAACCGTTTTCAATTTGACAGTTTCGGATAAACGAAGATTTACTGTCAGCCAGGGATTACACATTGTTTGTGTAGCTACTTGTAATATTTCAAGTTTTTCTGACTTAATTGTCATCATAAATCAATTCCAAGACTTCTGATGTTCTGTCTTTACTAGTGATATTTCTTCACGCAAAGTTCTTTAACTACGTCAGCTAACCATTGATAAGCTCACCAGAAAATTGGTCCCTCACGTCACTCGTATGTCGTGGCGTGGGTGGGTGATGCAGCACCTCCATACTGTATTTCACAGGATGTATTTAACGCGCATTTGATTTGTTTACTGGCTCGCAATCGCCCGCCAACACAAAAATACATACGTTCCGCAAAAGCGCCATGAGCAGAGCTTTCGAAGCCAATTTGAAGATCAGGAATCGCCCATAGAGATCACCTCATTAATCATTGATATGTCCTATCGGTATTTGATGTGCAGCAAAAGTACCCACTCTTCAAATTGAGAATTGAAAAATGATGTTAATAAAATAAATGTTAATGCACAGGTTTATTTAATTTCCACTCTCCTGCTCTCCCATATCTTGTATTTATATACTGATCTAGGGCTTCAGAGCTCCTAGTGGTGCAAGTATCTCCCATCCCGCGGTTCACGCGAGAGTGGGAATCCCCCCCCCCCCCCCCTTACCCGCCCCCATCCTCAGGAGTGGCAGCACATGTCCTTGACATGTGTGGATTTATTTCTAGGGAGAACCCTGCACACAGGATGAGTCAGCCTGACCAAAGCATGGCAGTGAATTGAGATGAATACACCAGCAAAAGCCTAGATGGAAAACCTTACAAATGGAGTCGCTTTTTCAAAGAATAAAATATTTTCAAAATTTTTAAATAAAATGAATCTGCAAATCATGGCAAATCCAATGATGTACAGTCACAATTTCAGACATCTATAGAAAGCTTATAATCCAAAGATCAAGGGCTAGTTGCCATGGAAACTACTGAATTAGACCCTCTATTTGTGTATTGCCATTTGCCATAGTGTATGAATGCAAAAAGTTATCTCAGAAGTTATCTAGTCTAGATGTCTATGACTATGACTCTGAGTATGAAGTTACATTTGCATTGTAAATTTGTCCAAAGTGGTTCCGCTGTTCTATCATATTTGGATTTTGATCTATTTTACTTGTTAGATTAGCCATCTAGACCACTCCTAACATGAGGGCCTAGCTAAGCTCTTGTGTTTAAGTTAATTCCAGTGTCAAGTTTAACTTATATCATCATTCTGAAGGATCAAGCATGAAATCACTTATAATGCTAGATTAGAAGATCTAACTTTAATTGTTATTTCATGCTTTGAAAGTGACACTTGAAAATAATTTGTGTTGATTCTAAATCTGAGAATTCTGTAACTTTTACTTCAGAAAAGTAAATTGTTAACTAATTTCTGAAATAAGTTGAATATCATGACACCTCATTTTATCTTTTCAAAGCAGCAACCTGTCTAGTGGTCTTCAGAGTGCTTGAATCTGGTGTCTCTCCCATAGGCAGATCAGGAAGCAAACCACTCCCTGCTGGACAACATCTCACAAAATATGTATCCT
>CM057151.1:46057891-46103891 GCA_029962745.1 Echinometra lucunter | reverse complement strand
ATCAAGATTGAGATCCAGTTGGACTCTGACTTCACAGACATGTCAAGTCTCACGTGTTGGGCGTGAGACTCCGGCATTGGGGGCTCTTGCTTATCCCCCAAAATCTCTTTCTCACGCTTACATCACAGCTTGTCCCCATATATTATACACATGCCTGGCGATCTCACGTATTACTGGTCTTTGACCTTGGCGTCTCTGACTTCATGACTTTGAAGAATATTTTCCAAGAATTTGCAGTGATTACTAACTTAGGCTACAATAATTCTAACCTCAACTTTAACGTTGGAGGTCGGGAGCCACATAAATTTGCACAGCTCACCAAAATTAATGGCTAAATGCTCTCCTGTGTGCATCTCCCGTCTGCCTTCATGTACCATGATTGGCTTTTCAATTTCAGACTAACTCCTCAAAGTGAAATTAGTCTGAATGTTGTAGCATATCATGGAGTTCATGGTTGTATCTAAATATACACATTGGACTGGTGAGTCAAGTCTGGCCAGGTTAGCTAGGTAAATTGTATCATGAACACAGGATGAGTCAGCCTGACCAAAGCATGGCTGTGAATTGAGATGAATACACCGGCAAATGCCTAGATGGAAAACTTTACAAATGGAGTCGCTTTTTCCAAGAATAAAATATTTTCAAAATTTTTAAATAAAATGAATCTGCAAATCATGGCAATTATAATGATGTACAGTCACAATTTCAGACATCTATAGAAAGCTTATAATCCAAAGATCAAGGGCTAGTTGCCATGGAAACTACTGAATTAGACCCTCTATTTGTGTATTGCCATTTGCCGTAGTGTATGAATGCAAAAAGTTATCTCAGAAGTTATCTAGTCTAGATGTCTATGACTATGACTCTGAGTATGAAGTTATATTTGCATTGTAAATTTGTCCAAAGGGGTTCTGCTGTTCTGTCATATTTGGATTTTGATCTATTTTACTTGTTAGATTAGCCATCTAGACCACCCCTAACATGAGGGCCTAGCTAAGCTCTCATGTCTAAGTTAATTCCAGTGTCAAGTTTAACTTATATCATCATTCTGAAGGATCAAGCATTAAATCACTTATAATGCTAGATTAGAAGATCTAACTTTAATTGTTATTTCATGCTTTGAAAGTGACACTTGAAAATAATTTGTGTAGATTCTAAATCTGAGAATTCTGTAACTTTTACTTCAGAAAAGTAAATTGTTAACTAATTTCTGAAATAAGTTGAATATCATGACACCTCATTTTATCTTTTCAAAGCAGCAACCTGTCTAGTGGTCTTCAGAGTGCTTGATCTGTTATCTCTCCCATAGGCAGATCAGGAAGCAAACCACTCCCTGCTGGACAACATCTCACAAAATATGTATCCTGCAGGAGGCCCTTCAAGACATAACCAAGGGTAAGGTCTTTAGACCAGACCTATCACAATTTGTTAACTCCTTTGTGCCCAAAGATAATTTGAGATCACTTTAAATATAGGAAGATATTGGATCAACTTTGCAGACAAGGCAAATCAGAATTTCAGAGCAGAATCAGATTTGCTGACAGATCCATCCCGCTTTTTGATGGCACTTCTGTATTTGTCATGGGTGGGAAATCCCACCCAAGAATTTTAAAAGCCTGTAGATCTAGATGCTTGGACTGAAAATGGTTTTAAAAAATATGTTTTAAAAATTTAGATAGGGTCATTGTGGAGTCTACTCCCATTGAAGATATCAATGTTAGCAATTAATCAGTTCTCAAAATTTGCAGATGTTCATTTTTCTTTATATCTGTTCAGAAGCTTGGTGGCAGAGATGGAGTTGATGAGTTGATATGATTGGTAACATACTGAAATTGTAAATGAGCTTTGATGTGTATTTTGTTTTCTTTTTTCTTCTTTTTGGGATTCTGCAAACTCTAGATATCCAGTGCATTATGTCAGCCAAGCGAATCCAGGACAGTGTAGACCTGGACCCTTTTTGAACAGACCAGGAACTGTACATGGTGTGCAGCAAAGTGTTTTGGGACCCCTTCCTCCTCCTCCATTGCTTCAGCCAAATTTTGCTCCAGTCAGTACAGGTCCTCTGATCGTGCCAATTTGCGGATCCTCCTTCTTACCTTCTCAACCTCCACATCAACCTCAACCGATGTTTCTATCAAAGTCTGTATCTCCCAGACGTGCACCTCCTATGGATAATCAAGGTCACGCTATGCAACAAGACAGTTTCCAGAGAAGGGGTGGTCAAGGTGGGTTTGGGCCTTCTGGTCCCTTTTCTCCTCCATCTCCACAAAGCATGGTATCAGATGGGTATGCACCCCAAGGCTCCACCTCTTCTGTACCTCCGCCTCTGTTCCGTCCGGGCCCCCACACACCCTCATCCAAAGCAACAACTACTGTGGATCAGAAACAGCTCAACAAAACTGAGAAGGAAGATCTTTATCGGTGAGTTCTGGAATAGAAGCACATGCATCAGAGAAGTCTTGTGTAGCTTTTGACACTATAAGTACAAAAATGTGTAATGTTTATTACCGGGTCGGTGTATTTATGACTGTACATCATCTGATCTTGAATTTAATAGAAATTCATGAATGCACATTTTCTGTTTGCTTTTTAAGTGAAAATAGATTAAACTTGATTATGAATAGAAATTATTTTTCATTATGATCTATCTACATAAAGTGGAACAATAAACAATTATGATAACTGGCAACACAAGGAAGTTGTTTGACCAAGTCGTATTTCTGGTAATGATTGTGGAGGCTATAAACAAATTTCTCTCAAAATGTAAGTTTATTATTATGATTCGGTATTAGCGTTAAACCCTTTGTGTTCTTCAGCATGTTCGGGGTGGTGTTACAGCAGTATGGACCCATAGAAGTGACAGACAGCCGACTCCTGAGTGTCTTTATGGGCCTGTCACCGTGGATGCGACAGGGTATCAAATATCTAGGAGGGCTTAAGGACTTCTTCCGACAGGGCGACATCTTTAAGCTGGATGGAGATGTTGTTTCATTGGCATGGCAAGGAGAAGAGGTATGGATTGCATTTTCATTCCCTCGCCTATTCCCCCCCCCCCCCCCCCCCCCCTTTATAGAGATAGAATGATTGTCAAAAAACACTTTGACCATGATTATTTGATGTACATTTACTGTTTACAAAGGGAAGAAATCTATTGTCTAAAGAAAGTGGAATTTCAAGGAAGCAGGCAAGAGGCCACAGAAAAATTGGGATAAGGCTATTGCAGGATCACTTCCTTGCCAAAGTATATACTGATGCATATTGAAATTCAAGTAAGCACATAATTACACATTGTTAGTTAAATGTTTCTCCTATTTCATAGAGCTAAACATTAACAGGCACACGGGACACATGGACACCCCAAACTGAGGTCTGTATCCCCAAACTGAAAAAAATTATCATAGGGCCCATTGCATAAAGACAGTAAGATATACTAAAATTTCATGCCAGACCACCTGTGAAAAAAGTTAGTGTGAAAAGCATGTCGTGCGTTTCTACTTCCTGTATATTCTCGCCAGTTGTCACATGATTTAATCTAGGGCTGTAAATTTAGCACCATGTTCGGGTCCGGTTCGGTTCGGTAGAGTTTGGCACTTTTATTTCCGAATTTTGGTTCAGGTCGGGGTTCAGCAATACAGTATTAAAAAAATAAAAGGGTGAGCATCGAAAACAAATGACCACCAAAAACCTGTCTATCTTTACTGCATCTGGAAGTCACTGTTTCTTATAAATATTTTTTGTATGACAAAAAATAGTTACTGCATTAATTGCATGATTCTTTGTTATTTATTTTATTTTCTGAATGAAAGGGAAAGATAATTTTCATATACTGATTAATAGAAAACAAGAGAAAATTTTTTGAAAAATTGAAATAAAGGAAAGGAACAAAAATATTAAAAGAAATTATCAATAAAGCAGTGTTTTTCTATTTTTAATTTTTTTGTTGTTGAATATTTATTTAGTATTATGATCAATCATGATTGTTAATCGATTACAACCTTTTTACGATCAGTTACAATCGTGAGTATCTTTGGGCATATTTTGAAGCTTTTAACATGATTTTTGGGGAAAATAGCTAGAATTCATGGTGCTAAATATGAAATTTATCAGAATCAAAGGAAAAATGAGACACAAGTTGTCTTAAGTGTTTTTCTATCTTTTATTTAAGAAAAACTTTTAGAAGATGAATTAAAGAAATCCCACCAATAAATGTATGTATTAATTTTTTAATAAAGCAAAGGTGTATCTCCCACTTAGCATACTTAATTCAGGACAAGGTCTTCACCGAGGGCTGAATCAATGATCCTGTATTATAAACTGCCGAACTTCTGAACTTGGCCTTTGAGTTCGTTTCGGTTTGGTCCTGTTTGGAAGTGCCATGTTCGGCGAATTTCCGTTCAGTTCGGCGGTTCGGTAACAGCCCTAATTTAATCCCATGTGATAAGTTTTTGTTCTCTTTCCACAGACTGGAGATAAATCCACCCAAAGCAAGGCACCCTTCAAGTCACCCTCTGAAACCAAACGAAAGTCACCCATCCCCACCAAACCAAAGTCACCAGTGCCTACCCACCCAAAGTCGCCCTTCTCTAACAAATCAAAGTCACCATCTCCCAGTATGAACAGCCAGGCATTGGATGCTAATGAAAACATCCAGTCCAAGAATGTACCTAAAGTTCACAACGCACAGTCATCTACTGAAAGTGGTAGGTCAGGCAATACTAGAAATATGACGTTTTGTGGGTGCTTTTGGTATTATTAATCCTGGCACAATGTACAGCTTTTTGTCACTAGGATTGTTAGTACCTCAATAATTGCACTTTTTCATTGTGCACTTTTATTTCTCATTATTTTGTGAAGTGCAAAAAGGTTTCATCTGTTTCAATTTATTTCATGAGGTAAGTGAAGTAAATCCTCCTTTCCTAATTTTCATGGTATTTTAAATTCAGACCTAGAGAGTCAAAGTTTCATTGAACGTACTCCTAATACTTTAAATGCAGGCTGATTTAAAACAGTCCTAAAGGTGATTTCAAGCAGTATTCTATTGGTAGGGACAGTTGAATGAAATTCCTTTGAGATTTTACCTGTAGTTGTGATGAATCCTATTATTTTGGGGTTAATCCTATTGAATATAGTTATTATAATTGGACATTACCTTTCCGAGTTCTAGATGTTGATCCTTCTCCTAAAAACATAACAGGATGTTTCTTCCTTAACCCTATCAAGCCCGGGGGGGGGAGGGGGGGAGGGGGGGCTAAAAGAGCCCCCCCTCGACATTTTTCATGATATATCCGTGACGCGAAAAGTTCATGACTTTTTTCTTTCAAGTCTCGCGCAACTTTTGAGACCAAATTTGCGACGCCCGGGTTTGTGGTTCCGAAGTTACGCAACATTTTGTAAGTGCATGTCAGACCCAGAATTGCTCCAAAATGTGATTTCATGTACAAATCCAATGCAAATTCTGTTGCTAGCCAAAATTCATAAATGGATCATTAATTTTACTTTTACTGATTAAAAACAATTAATTTCATGTTGTTTATGATCAGAATAGTGTCGCCGACGATTTCCATCAAAAAAAAAATAATAAAAAACAAAAAGGTTGAAAAACAAACAATACATAAGAAAGTTTAAAAACAATAAAATACAAAAGAAAAAAATTTTGATACCGCCATTTATTTGATGTACATTTTGTAATACTTAACTATACAATTTTGGGGATTACGTTGTTGGTGACGTGCATGCTGATTTTCGTCGCGATTGCACCATCAACAGCCGAGATCTGAGGGGGCCAAATAAGCCAAGGCCCCCCCCCCCCCCCCCCCCCCCGGGCTATGCAATTTCAAAATAGCCCTGGCTATATAGGGTTAAAGTTAAAAATACCTTTTAACAATTGTTAACTGGTCTATATTTTTTATAGATTCTGAAGAAGGTGATGCATATTGGGAGGGAGAAGAAGACCAGGGCTGGTGGCTTTTAGACCCCCTCCCAGGGGAGGAAGAGAATTGGAAGCAGCTTACACCCCTCCAGGGAAGGATGGGAGGTGGTTACTATGATGATTTCAAGAAGTTAGAAGAGAAAGGTACAACTTGAGATAATTGCCCATCAGTACTAACTTGTCAGATGTAGGCTATGCAGAGTTTTATAATAGAATAGATCAGACACACACTCTGTATACATATTTTTTGATGTACTGGTAGTTATGATGCTGCTAATAATAAACTAATTTGATCACGTTCCATTTTTTGCTTATTAATCTGTGATTTGTAACAAATTCTTCGAAAATTGCATACTGTATACTTATTATGTGGTGATGGATTTACATTGTTTATAACTCACTAACAGGTGTTGTTATTGTGGTGTAAACTTTAATGTAGGTGTGTAACATAATATTCATTACTTATGTGTAACATAATATTCATTACTTATTTCAGCTCTATTGTGGTTACATTTGTCATGTTTACGGGCATTCCTGTCAGGTAAATGCAGAATTTTAATGTGTAGAGATTTGTATACAAGAACATGATAAATCAAATAATATTTTACTCTATTCATTGTATTTCATCAGGTGGAAGAATATGTTCTGTTTTATGCCTTGAATTGAGCTCATATACTTTCTTATCAAAGGAGAGTATCTTTGATTTAAAACTAAAGGAAATCTCTTTCTCCTGCAAGTTTTTGCTGCATATTTATTGTCAAGAGCTATTGTTTCAGTGATTTTTAATGTGAATTCCATTTCTGTTTTGCTTCTTCCTAATACAGATAACAGAGATCCTGAGGAAAGCCGAAAGAAATTGGTATCTACTACCACTTCCTCACCTGGCAGTTCAACGGAGAAGGAAAAGAAGACGTCACCTCCAAATAGAGACAATGACATTCAGAAGAAATTAGTTTACACAAGCACGCCCTCTCTTGACAGTAAAACTGAGGAGGAAAAGAAGACAACACCTCAGAGGAACGACAGCCCCACCCCATGGAACTGGGAGGAGTCTGCCATTGCCCAAGAAGCAGAGGCTGAACTTAGACAAGAGTCAGAGCTTGCGCAAGAAAGGCAGCAATCCCTTGAGACCCTTGATGAGCAGACCAGAAAAGACGATGCTGGATCAGTGGCATCGGATGTGGAAGGATCAACCGAAGGGAGGTCAGAGGGGGAGAAGAGTGATGGTAGCGTCCAAGAAGAGGAGTGTAACAGGAGGAGCCCAGAGATGGTGAACCGATCTGGGTCCCTCCATCAGGCGGAAGATGATGTCCTTGTGCTGGAGGACATTGAAGTCAGCGGTGCAGAAGAGGAGGAGGGAGGTGGGGTCATTGAAGGAACTGATAGTGCTGAGGAGAAAAGCGACGTCTTCACAGATGCCCTTGAGGAGGGTCCGGAAGATACAGATGGTATGGGTGGAAGGATGAGAGTGAGAGATAATAGAAAAGAACCAATATCCCTCAATGGTATGGCCCTTGGAGGGGAAGAGGAACAAAATGCTGAAAAGGAAGTGAAAGGTCTGGATGGGAATGAAGAAGCTGTAAAGAAGGACATGGTGTCTGATATGATTTCTAAACTGATCACTGTGGCAATCTCTAAGGTCACAGGCTCTGAAGAGAATGATTGGGATGAAAGCTGCAAATTCGCTAATTCACCTCTAGAGAGTACCACTGAGCAAAACCAACTTGATTCTAACCAGGATTCTGAAAGAGCAAATGGGAGCGTGTCGATCAGCAGCACCGAAGTGAAATTGTCGCAGTCAGTTAGGAGCATTGGTGTGGTAACTCCAAAAGTTCAACGTGCTCACAAGGCCATGTGTACAAGGGAAATCAAAACAAAGAGCCGGAAGGTCAATACCCCTTCACTGTCTACAGTCAACAGGCGTGTTGGCACAGGAGAGGATCCAAGAATAGAGCAGCTCACAAGTGACTTGGAGAAAGAGGTAAGCTGATGAAATAGAAGATTCCAGATGAATTTCTAATCTTTCAATTCATTTTATCTGAAGATGATGGAAAAGGTGCGAGTTTCACATTGAGATGAGTATGGAATTTAGTTTTGCTTTAGATCAAGCCAGAATATTTCCTACGTCATAGTTTTAAGAATCATCATCATTATTCACATAAAGGATGTAAGCTTAAATACAGCAATCATAATTGGCTCCCATAGTCCCTCATCCCCACTCCCCCCCCCCCCCCCTCCAAAGAAATGGAGACCCTCAAGGCCTGTACATTTCACACTTTTAGCTCATGTACAATGAACACTTGTACTACTTCATTTTGACAATATATAATTCATAGGCTAGTTGGAGGTGAAATTAACCTGACTGGAAATGGGTAGCTTTCATGGGCTACTGTGACTAGTCCTGACAATACTGGTGCACTAACAACTTCTTTTTAAAAAAGATTTATATGACAGGAGTATCCCTAATAAGTTTAAAGGGTCAAATCACATTTGCCTAGTGGGGGTGATACCTCTGGGATAGGCTCTTAGACAAACTACTAAGTATGAATAGGAACTAATTGAAATCCATTGTTTTGTTTTGCTTGTTTCACATCTTCAGTAGATTTCATGATAACACTAGAAATCCCAAATACTAAGTATACAGGTCCTCTTCCTCTTCCTTGGAGAGCCCTTTATACCTTTGATGTTCTGTTCATACCTTTCCATACTTCCATTGCTCTTAACTAACCTAAGTTTTGGCTAAGGTTGCCTGACATAGCAGTAATTGTATGTCATGTGAATGAGCGTGCTTTACCTTAGAAAGCATATATGCATTTTCCTTATACTTGAGTTCTTGTAACAAGCTTTGAAATGTTTGCATAAGGTTTTAAAGTTGTTTTTTCTCTCTCTCTCTCTCTCACTCTTTCACCAAAGACTCGCAGACGAAGACATCTTGCGGACGATGTTGAAGACCTTCATGACAAGCTCGATAGACGGAAAAAGGAGTATGCTGCTGAAGTCAAGGAACTGAAACATAAACTGGATAAAACATCAAAAGACCTAGCGGTAATTATTCCAAATGGCAATAATAAATCATTAACAAAAGAAGCATATTGTGAGATAACCCATAGAGTTCTTTGTTTGCAGATTACTTTCCACCATCCTTTGAAATATTGGGGTTGGGCATTATATGTATATAACAGAAAATTTTATCTTGATTTTCAATGAAAATGAATTTTGAAAATATATTTATTTTGTTATATTTGTTTAGAAATGCACTAATTTTTTAAAGCAAAAATCCTTTCATTTGAAATGGTTTAAATCAAATTTATATGTCCCCCCCCCCTCCCGGGGGGGGGGGGGGGTATAACATAAAGTGATACAATCAATCTTACAAATGATTGTAACTCTTTAGTACATGGTTTGCCATAGACTTACAATTGATATCAATCGTAAGATTGATTGTATTTTTTATGTTACAGGGCCCTGTTGGAATGTATTTAAGAAGAACCTTTCAGAATTTATTCTTAATTTGATTCCTGAATTTGATCATGCTTAGGAATGTCAACGCAAGCTGTCTGGCAAGGGGGTTGTACAACTTGATGAGTTACGCAAGACCAACATGGAACTGAAGGACTCTGAGAGCAGACTGATTGCAGCAAAGTCAAAACTTAACAGGGCTGATAAAGAAAATTCTGAGTATGCAAAAACTGTCTCTAGAATGTAGCATAGTACTGTGATACGTCTGATGATATATTGAGCACATAATCAGAGTCTCAAGAAAAAAAAAACCCTTAAACTTCTAAATCCAGTTAAATCATGTGTTTATTTTAGAGCATGATTCATTTAGAATGGGATCAGTTTAGCCATTCCTCAATGCAGATGTATGGACCTCTACATATTTACATTGTACATGGGTAGATTGGTACGATGGATCTGCAAAGCATTCAGTGGTGACTGTATCCTCCGATAACTGAATTCTAATCTTAATCTTAATCCTGGGGTGGTATTCTGAGCACCATTTTAACTCAGTTGTAAGTTCTGTTTTAACTTCTTTTGTAAGTCACTGAGTTACAACACCGCTAAAATGGTTATAAATCGGTATTCTGAGAACTGCTTTAATGGTGTTGTAGGTCATCTAAGCCGCACCAACAACAGAAATAATATCCAATAAGAAAAGTTATTAGATTTATCTTTGAGACGGTTCAACCAATAAGATGGCTCCCAAGTGCAAAATGCGTGAAACATTTAGTTGCGTTTTGATAGTTATCAGCGCAATAATTTGCGCTGAATTTCTTGGCTAGCAGCCTAAGCCAACAGATGCGATGATATGAGAGACTTTGTTTTGCACATCATCTCTGATTTCATGTTGCCAAATTCCTCCACCCTGACATGATAGTTCTTGCAAAATGTTGTTTCGGGAATATCAGCAAGGGTACTTCTGTCACTTTATCTCTTCCCATTATGACCAAAACCGTGCTGAGCGAAACAGACAGCTGCCATGAATAGCACATACAAAGTTAAAACTCCTTCCACCCTGTTTTAGCTCAAGAGCATGAATTGTCACGTGGAAAGAGCTAAAACAGAAGATAAAACAGTCTCCAGAATACTGTGTTACAAATTTTTTTATTTATGTGCCAAAAGTTACGCACTTGAGCACAATCACTTGCACCGAGAATGCATATGCATGCGTGGACGAAGAAAGAGAGATATAAAACAGACGTTTAAAAAAAAGTTACAACAGAGTTAAAACGGTGCCTAGAATACCGATTTACTACAGCAGACCTGAAACAGAATTAAAACAGCCTCAGAATACCATTCCCGGACCTTACATTATACCTAATTCTGATGCTTACCCTGTCCTCATATCTAACCACAGAATTACAGATTATGTACAGTTATGTTAGGCCCTCAAAACCTTTCATCAGCTTTATTTCCTTTTAGCTGGTCAGCAGCAAGATGAAAACAAAACTTAGATGATCTGAAGTTCTTTTCTCCTGAAAAATCTGGCATTGTTAATCTACAGCCTTACAAAAGAACTTGAGAAGACCACTCGTCAGCTCCTGGACCTTGAGAGGTCCCAGGCCCGGAAAGAAAGCAGGAGCCGAAGTACTTCGATAGGAGGGCTGGAGCCGGAGAAGGATCCAGCCATAGAGGAGGAGAACAAACTACTGAAGATGAGATCTAGATCAGCAGAACAAAAGGTTGGTGTGTTTCAAAGTATTTCAGATTTAGCCAAACAAACTACTTAGAAGTTTGGAAAGATTCAGCTCTTGAAAGCTTTGAGAAATGGTGATAGTTTATGATATTAATGTATTTTCATGAATTATTTGTGTTTTGGGTGAATTTCTGTATTTGTTTTGAATGGGGGGGGGGAGAAAAATCTACAATATTTGTAAGTTCTCTCTCTCTCTTGAATAATCAGAACCTCCCTTCAAAAATATGTAGGAGGTATCATGAAAAAGGTATTAACACTATGTATGCTCTATTTTCTGTCCTTAGATTGACTTCTTATTAATTCAGCGATGATCATGTTAGGCTTCGCATTAGCTCTGGTTGTTTAAAATGTTGTCCTTGTATTTTGTCTAGGTGTTGGAACTTCAGTACCAATATGCAATGCAGAGTCTGAACAAAGCTCTACAAGAAAGTCAGTACATCTTTAGAATGTATGGTAACAATCTCTTGAGCAGGTAAGAAGACTTATCTGTATTTGTTTAACCCATAGCAGTACAGAGCTTTCTTGAGGTCTAAATTAATCATCTTCATTCCTCAAATTGGCAACAACAATGATTTTTTTTCTGAGCTTACATACTTTGAAAAAAATAAATATGGATATATCATGAACGAAAATAAATTATAATTGCAAAATTTTAATTAGAAATTGCCAATTTGAACACAGAAATAGTGATTATATATTTTTCACTGCATTGCCAATTTAAAGAGTTTAATGATTAGTTACAATTAAACTGCTGTAATTCGAGAACGCTACACCATATGGCATTGGGAATGGTCTCAAAATTTTCATTGAATTTTTCTCTTTCTGCTCATGTATGATATGTACTGCCCAGCATTCTGGACCAGCAGATACTGTAAAAGCATCTCCTAAAGGAGACACTGTACCTCTATGGGTTAATAAGAACTTTTACTTGTAGTTTTATTCAGAATGTTTGTTTATTTATTTATTTATTTATTTCATCCATCCATTCATCCATCCATCCTTCCATCCAATCAACAATAATCTTTCAAGCAAAATAGTTACTGATAACCATTGTTACATCATAAAGTCTCTTCAAAAAAATCTTCAATGAAGGCCTCGCATTGTATGTATGAAATCTACATGCCTACCAATCAGGACCCCAAAGTAATTTATTTAGGCTATGGGCTGTCTTAGATTAGGGTTAAATACTTGGCCAAAAGATTTAGTTGAATACCAAAGTTGGATGAGTATTTCACTTAAGCCAAAAATTGAGTTGAATAATTAAAATTCTGATTGCAGTTAATGAAATAGATACCAAACACTTTAGTGTACTTATCCTCTGTAGAAATTCATATTGTTTTTATAAGTACATTGTGTAAAAACTCATTATTTATTGTAAACTTGAATTTGTTAGTCTCTTGGATGACTTTGAAAATCACGTAATCTTGATTTCAGTATTCCTGTGCAAATGCCAATGAAATTGCACAATTTAATCTTTGTTTTTGACAGAAGCCTAAAATTTTCCCAAACTTTATCGCACTATGTGATATAAATGCCTAAATTAAAGGAGAATGGAACCCAGGCATCAGTGTGCTTTTAGTGAATGGAGATGAACAAGAAAGATCAAACAGTGAAAGTTTGAGCAAAATCGAGCAATCTGATCCAGAATAATGAATTTTGAAAGTTTAAGTAAATCCCTATTATTGGGATCCTTGAGTTGGCAACTTTGACAACATCTGTGATGTCATCGTGGACAACTCTCCGTTCATTTTGTACACAGAGCCCGGGGGGTCACTTCCACTGAAGAGTGGACAGCATCCGCGAGAATCGTCCTAAAAAAAGCACCCTAAATGAGGATTCAAGGGCAGGCCGCTAGGACACCCTAAACACGGATTTTGTGCAGATGTCCCAGATTTGCACACCCTAAACAGGGATTTTATTAATTGTTGGGACATTCACAGTGGCGTAACAGCCGGGGGGGCAGGGGGGGCAGAGTGCCCCCCCTGAAGGATTTCAGCGGGAAAATCCACCAAACCACCGGGAAAAAATGAAAAGGAGGGAAAGGAAGAAAAAGGAAGGGAGAAAGGGAAAGGAAGAAGAAGAAAGGAAAAGAAAGAAGAAGAAAGGAAAAGAAAGAAGGAGAAAGGGAAAGAAAGAAGGAGAAAGGAAAAGGAAGAAGGAGAACGGGGAAGAAAAAAGGAGGAAGGGGAGAAAGAAGAAGAGAGAGAGGGAAAAGAGGGAAAGGGGAAAAAAGAAGAAAGTAAAGGAAACAAAAGAAATGAGGGAAAATTTAGTACCAAACCCCCGAGTTTCCGGGTGCTCCACTCCCTGGACCCCCGCAGTGGCTTTCCCTGTAGACCCCCATCAGGGGCCCTAAGCCAGAACCCACGCCCCCCCCCCCCCCCCCCCCCCCCCCCCCCCCCCCCCCCCCCCCCCCGCTAAAGGCTTCGCAACAAGCAACTCGCGGTGGAGGCCTATCTCCGCATATTCTAGACTTAGTTACCGGGAAATTTTCGGCTCTGCCCCCCCCCCCCAATAACAGGCAGAGAATGTATGAGACCGGGAACAGACAACGAACAATTAAAAAAAACGTCAGAGCTTCCGCGCTTCGCGCGGGAGGGGAAAATCACCATCCCTGCACCCTCCCCCGAGCATGCCTAGGGAGCGCGCTTTGCACTATCGTTCTCCTAAAAGGAAATCCTAGCTACACCACTGATTCTAAAGTTAGTTACCGGGAAATTTTTGGCTATGCCTATGCCCCCCCCCCCCCCCCCCCCCCCCCCCCCCCCCCCCCCCCCCGATAACAGGCAGAGAGCGTAAGAAGAGCGGGAACTGACAGCGAAAAAACGTCGGAGCTTCCGCGCTTTGCGCGGGAGGGGGGAAACTCCCCCCTCCCTGCACCCTCCCTCCTAGGGAGCACTACCGTCCTCCTAAAATGAAATCCTAGTTGCGCCACAGAAGATAGACTTAATTACCGACAACTAACAATGCAAAGAAACGTCGGAGCTTCCGCGCTTCGCGCGGTAGGGGGGAAACTCCCCCTTCCCTGCACCCTCCCCTCTTGGCGTAAATTCCGGGGGGTGGGGGATCTATCACCCCCACCTGGGGGAGAGGGGGGATGGTGTGTACAAATTTCCCGCCATGCAGACACACTTTTCAAAGAAGAAAATAAATTTGAATTAATCAGTTAGTAAAAATTCTGAATATAAATTTATCATAAACAATCATCATATTTTAGAATTTCTATTTGAAAATGGTATTGAAAACAAAAAAGTGGTTATTTTTGGCTCGCTCGCTTCGCTCGCTCGTCAAAATCTTAGGATTTCCATCAAAAAATGCGATCAAAATCGAGAAAAGTGGTTATTTTTGGCTCGCTCGAATCGCTCTTTCGTCATATTTTTGAATTTTTATTCGAAAATGCGATTCAAAAAGCGAAAAAGTGATTATTTTCTGCTCGCTCGCTTCGCTCGCTCGCAAAAATAGATCAAAATGTGTGTGAGAGGGAAAAAAATTGTTTAAAAAGTTTTTCATCCACCATTCCTCAAATTGGATTTACGCCGGTGTAGCACTACCGTCCTCCTAAAATGCAGTCCTAGCTACGCCACAGATTCTAGACATAGACTAGTTACCGGGAAATTTTGGGCTCTGCCCCCCCTGATAACAGGTACCTGTTACGCCCCTGGACATTCATACCCTAAACGAGGATATTCCCATTTTCATACCTTGTTGAGAGTGATAGTGGGGTCCATTGAAAGTTTGGGCGGTTTTTATCTCGAGATAATTCACTGTCTCATTATGTTTTACACAGGCGTTATAGGATTTTCCGTTCACAGGTCTTGTAACAGTCGGTCCCACAGTCGGTGCAAATTACATACCCTTTTCGTGTTTTAGATTATCCTGATTTAGGGGGCTTTTTTTTCATTTTTGGGCGTTTTTGACACTCTATTCGCGTTCCACACCTACCCCTGAAAAAATACCCTTTTTCTGTGTTTTTTTTCTCGCTGATGCTGTCCACTCTTCAATGGAAGTGACCCCCCCCCCCCCCTCCGACACAGAGTTTAACATCTTCTTCATTTTCAAGAAAAATAAAAATTCTTTTGATTTACTGTTTGAGTATGATATGGCTACATCAATTCTTCAAGCATTTTGTGAAGAATTATGATGATTCCTGACTCCAAATTTCATATACATAATTTTTTTTGAAAAATTGTGTACAAAATGAATGGAGAGTTGTCCACGATGATATCACAGATAGTGGCAAAGTTGCCAACTCAAGGATCCCAATAATAGGGATTTACTTAAATTTTCAAAATTCATTACTCTGGAACGGTTTGTCCGATTTTGCTCAAACTTTCACTGTTTAATCTTTCTTGTTCATCTCCATTCACTAAAAGCACACTGATGCTTGGGTTCCATTCTCCTTTAACCCATTCGTGACAGAGGTCCACATTTTGTGGTTTGGCCTAATATCTTTTGATGCAAAGCCCTAAAAATCATACCAAATACATGAGCAGAAAGAGCAAAAACTTCTACACAAACTGTGCCCATTTTGGTTGCATCAATATTCATTGTTTGATGCTGAAAATTTTTTAAAGGAAAATAAGCATTAAAATCCTTAAGTTGGCAATGTGATAGAAGGTTTAAAATCGCCGTTTTCCCCTGCAAATTGGCAACTTTTTGACTTCTCATCATAATTTCTGTCAATTTATATTCATTTCAGATACATGACGGTTTATAAGAAAAATGTAGCAATAAAATAAAAATGTTGGTGTTGCCAATTTGAAGAATAAAAGCTGATCAAATTAGGCTCTAAATAATTCCTGTCACGAATGGGTTAACAGTAGCAAACCTTTCTTCCTTAAGTATGAGAGGTCTGACAGTTGTTCCCCACATATACATTTTATGTCAAAATACATGGTAAATTAAGTATACTTCAAAATCTTTTAGGTGGATAAGTGACATGTTTGTAGAATGAGTGAAAAGTCCTATGACTTCAGTTTGATATTGTGACTCATCTTCTTCCTTCCAGTTCCCATCGTGAACTCCTGCGCATGAAATGGATGGATTATCAGATGTACATTAAGGAGAAAACAGATGAAGTTGCCACATCTTATTACAGCGCTCTGAAAGCCCTACAGCAAGATGTCCCCCTGGCGGACATTCCATCCCTCAAAACCCAGCATATTGAGACGTTCAATCCATACAAGGTATAAGATATTGATTTATTTGCCCTTAACATTTAGTGCATCTTGTTTTGTGCAGGCTCAAAGCTTATACTAATTGTTGCTTTCCTTCTTTTGTATAAAGTAAATGGTGCATTCGTAATAGGTGGAATTTTTCAAGCCATCCAATATTCACTAACAAAACTGAATTTAATCCTGTTAGTACTACGTTTTGTATGGTGATGTTACTTGAAGAGTGCTTGAGAATTTAATCCTAAGAGGACTTGGGGGGGGGGGGGGATGGGGGAGCATCATGCTCCCCTAGACAATTTTTGCCATGCTATTTCAACTGTCACATTTCATGCCACACCACTTTTCTGACCTTTTCTTTCTAGTCTGAACAACACGTTTACAAAAATCAGTCACAGAGTCACATGACCTTTTGTGACCTCCTATCAGCCCCAAAACACAGAATTTTTGAGTCTTTTTGTATAAAATCATTTGGAAACTGCATTCCCTTCTATTCTTCCTTTATAACCTGTAACCCTTATAACCTTTATTATCTTTCTTAAAGCTGTTATTAATTATCTGTTCTAACTGAATAGTAGTCAAGATAAGACCCTAAAACAGCAAAATTAAAACAAAAAAGTTAAAGTTGAAAAACAAAGAAATACATAAGAAATTTGTAAGACAGAAGAATATATTTGAATTGAAATCACTTTCAATTTTTCTTTGTCATAATAATGTTTTTAATATTTATTAAGAACTTCTTGCATAGAAATCTCATCTCCAGAGCCTTTCATTACTTTATTACCACTCAAAGTATGTATATTTGCATATAAATTGTAATATTATATGAAGAAATAAAGCTTTACATATACATGATGATGGATTTGTGTTCTTCATGCAATTTTCCAGGTCCTTGCAAATTTTCCTGTGATAGTTCATGTTGCAGCTGAGATATAAGGGGGGCCATCATGCCCTCCCCCTCTCCAGTCCTCAATACCTCCAAAATGGCCCAGTCTTTGGGGGGATTTATACAATGTTTTTCTTTTTTTTTTTGCTCTTGGCTGCTTGAAATTTGTTTTATTTCATTTCTTCTTTTTATTGTCACTTCTCACTCTGTTTTGCATTCTGAATTTTAGCTATTGTATGGAAATTCTTTTACAACTTCGTTACTGCTGGAGATACTTTCGCTACATTGAATGTATGTGTGTAAAATATGTTGTCATGAGTCATGCATCGTGCAAAAAATGTATGTGCAGTGCATTTGCAGTGGCCAAATTATATTTGTGCTTGCTTGCTTGTAAACCTTTTCTAGCAATCGCCTGTAAAAGCTGGTGAGTTAGGCTACATCAGTGCTGCCGCTACAGGATTAGCTGTTCCACCCCAGACCCTCCCAGACCCCTCTATGAATCCTTCCTTTCCTGGTGATCCTACAGCTAATCAAGCTATGGACCAGGGTGTAGCCCCTGCCAGGTTGGTATTGGGGTTCAGCGTGTGATCACTGTTTATGAGAAGATTGGTAGCTTTGCAGAGTTTGTGCTATGATTGATAAAAAAGGAATTATCTCATACAAGATAAATGAGCACTTTTTTCCTACTGTAATGCAAACAGGCACTTCAGGCACATATGAGCAAATTTGGGTAGTATTATTGAAACTTAGTTTGGTAACGTTTTGTTAGAAATACCAGAACTGATTTTGAAATCAACAGGAGAAATGTTCAAAACACTTCAGAGACACGAATAGGAGGTAAACTATTCATGTGTGTACATCTTTCCTTGATGTAGACTTTAATGCCATTCTATAATGGCTGAGCCTGTCATCAGCTGGGTTACAACACTCTGTGACAGTCTCATTTATTTATTTATTTTTTTTTTTTTCACATTTTCAAAAAATGTAATAAGTTAGCTTCCTGGCAATTACTGGTGTTCTTTACTGCTTGGGTTTGTATTAAAGTCATCATATTTTCACATGGAACAAACAGATATGTAGTATGTACTGTGCAATGGTCATCAACATTTATATAAAACCTATTCCACCCCCTAGAGATTTTTTTTTTCCTTCCAATTTTCAATATACCTCATCAAGTTTTACCAAGCAAGTCATTCTTCTCTATTCATACTAACTCTACGTTACCATATTTCTTTCTTTCTAACAGTGGGTCCACCAAGGCTCCTCCAGGTCTTACAGGAGCTACACCTCAAGCTCCACCAGGACTCACTAATATACAGGTAGGAGGAGTAAAGTCAAGTCCCCAGTTTTCTGTTTTCTAAAATGCAAATTTCATGTTCTTTGGTGACATGTACAAAACATATGACTAAGCAGTTGTGAATAGTAAAAGCTATTTTAAAAAAAATATATACGCACTGCGGTGTACATGCAGACGCAACTGAAGCTTCGCGAACACGCACTAAACACTGCGAACAGGTTTGATCCAGATTTTCCGCTGATGCATGGTTTTGTTTTATTGGATTTTGCTTTCTTTTTTACGTTTTTCACTATATTTTTCATAATTCATATTTTTTGCCTGAAAAATCACATTTTCTGTGAAATTTTTCTGTTTTCCATACCGCAGAAAACTGGGGACTTTAGAGCAAAGACAACCGCACACTATACGATCGGTCAGCGATCCATGTGAAAAAAATTGTTATAGCATTTGATATGAATATTCAAACGTGTAAATCTTAATGATAGTTCCAAATAGTCCTGTAAATACTAAAATCAAAAGTCCGGGGTATTGTGAGCCTCCCTGTAGGAATAAAAGCTAATGCAATTCCGAACCGTAGTGATGGCTGTGACGCCATAGCAATCTTGCGATCGGCCACAATTTGAAGCCTATTTGGCCTTTACTCTGACCACAGGGCTTGCCGTTAACCAAAATTTTGATTGTAGTATTGCTATCATTATTCGAAATTTAAAATAAGATAATTTTACTTGTTTAACCTTTCATATATAATGCAAAATGCAATTTGTTTAAAAAATCTGATCGCCGTTGGATCGTATAGTGCAGTGGGCTTAAAACATTAACACATTGCTTTTCAGTCATGAAGTGTGCAATTATGAGCACACAGTGCTAATGCATTTTATTGAACTGTGATTCACCACTGGGGAGTGATAGTGAAAGATGGCATTTTCTGTAGTGCTCATGTTCATCACTCTTGTGCTACTGGTGCTAATTTTCAGGGGGGGGGGGGCAGGGTGGATTAGCTTCAACAAAAAGTCAGAGATGGGGTCCATCATGCTGCCGTCCAGTGACAGAAGGAAGCAATTCTGATTTTATTTCAAAAATGACTTTTTCTTGATTTAGGGTACTTTTTGTATGCTCTACATGATGATGAAGAAATTAAGATCACGTGACTCAATTTGGGAATGAAGACACGTCTAAAGGAAGCAACTCCACAGATTTCCACATAAAACAGTGACACATTTTCTTCATTTACTAGGAAACTCATTCTGCAGAGTTGCTTCCTTTCGTCATTGGATGGCAGTATGAGTATCCAGCATTATGGCCAAATTGAAACAATTTTGATAGCATTGTGAGCTTGATCCCATCCTTGATTAACCACAATTTACAAGTAATCACAAATAATGTGGTCAAAGATTTGTATGTGTGTGCATAACATCAATTCAAGATTTTGATGTTGATCAAACTACTCCTCTCCCCTTACCAAATCATCAGGTAGCAGCAGGGAGTGACATGGGCATGCCTTTCATGCAAGCCCAGACCCAGAGAGGTGCCCCTGGTAAGGTCTCGAGGAGGGTGCCACGCAAGACCCCTAAGGCCTTCCTGGCAGCGAACTTCATGAACTCTCTCCAGCATACCACCAAGGTTTATGGTAGCTCCGCTGGGGTAGCTCCTCCCACCACACCGCAGGTTGGCATGGTGACCAGTGGACATGGTGTGGGCGTCGGTGGTAGGCAGAGTCCAGCCATAGTGCATGATTGGCTGGATAACATGGATACTGATAACACTGTACAGAATCAAGGTATGTTTAGAAGATTCTCTTCTGTCAGTGGAGCGATCTACCTACAACCCCATATATCATTAATCATCTTGCAAAGTTCAGAAGTGAGAGTAATAACTAAATGCATTTTTTTTTTATATTCATGAAAAATTAGTTGTATAGGCACTCTCATGAGAAAATTATATGTAAATATCCCTCCATATTATTGTTTATTTGTAAACTCCCTCTCCCTTAAAAAAAATGCAGTAGTAAGAGTTTTACCCTATATAACATGATGCATGAAATTTGACTTGCATTTAAATGAAATAAAACTTCCCCCCCCCCCACCATCCTTCCCTGGTAGCAGTGATGTGTCAAGTGAGAATGTGATCATATGATATATGTTCACCAAAACATATTTCCTCCCAAATTGTATCTTTTCTGAATACCCAAAGTACCAGCAGCCAACCTACCACAACCGCAAGCACCGCAAGGTTTTACTGATCCCCAGGTAGCTACCCCAATGGATACTACTGCCGCCACCCAGCAGCCAGAAGGCATGGACACCCAACCTACCCCACTAATTGATCCAGTGATGATGGCCCCCATGAGTGGTAAGGCCAGACCTGCTGGTATTGGGCGGGGCAGACCCATCTCTGCTGCTGGTAAGTAAAAACAGAAGAAAGTGAAAGTTACCTTTACTTTCCCGGAAGCATGGATGCCATCTTTAAAGCTACTGTCTGAGCCATTATGTTCATGAGGATTGTGTCTTTACACATTTTGAAAATTAAACAACATAAGAAAATGAGCTGGCAATGCATGTACAAACAGATTTTGAAGTAGCCTGTGTTGATGCCTGAAAGCAAAAACGCATAAAAATGCCCTTTTTCTTGTTGTTTGCAAAATGTTGTTTTAACCCTTTGCTGACAGCAATCAGGTGGCCACTAATATTAAAGGCACTGGCTAACTTTGTCAGCAGCCGATTTTAAAAATTCTGGAACCAAGATGAAACGTGTATGAGTACTTGTATCTGTACTCAAAAACCCTGAAACCAACCATAATTTGCAATGAAAAACTGTTAGTATTAAGATGCAAACAGCAATTTTATTATTTTTGGTCTCAGAGACAATAAGTAAGAGGACCGTTTTGCTCGAATTTAAAAAAAAGTTATCTGCCTTCTTCCATGTGATACACCAGTACACACAGTACGGTCCACCAGTCCGGTGAGCCATGCGCGCATGCATACTCCTTATGTCTAGTCTGTGCAAGCGACCGTTATATATTTTTCAAACATTGGTTTGCATTCCTAATATTAAAATATACTTCCTGTGGATATAATACTTTGAAACTTTCAGACTAGTATTTTGACAATGTAACTTATCTTTATCCCATTTTCAAGTAGCAAAATGAGTTTTTTCATGCCTCCGCCCACTGTAGGTGGTGCCGGAGGCATTATGTTTTCGGGTCGTCTGTCTGTCCGTCCCGTTTCCGTTCCGATAACTTAAGAACCGTTTGACGGATCAACTTCAAACTTGGCTCATGTATGCATATGGGAGAGACAATGATAGATTTTGGGGTCTTAAGGTCAAAGGTCAAAGGTCATAGAGGTCATGTACATAGAAATGGTTCGTTCTCACAATAACTCAATAACCATTTGACGGATCAACTTCAAACTTGACTCATGTATGCATATGGATGGGACAATGATCTGATTAAATTTTGGGGTCTCAAGGTCAAAGGTCAAAGGTTATAGAGGTCATTATATACATGAAACTTGCTTGTTCTTGTGATAAATCAACAACTCTGAGACGGTTCAACTTCAAAATTGGCTCTGACATGTGTGCATATGGAAAGGGCAGTGGTCTTATTAGATTTGGGGGTCACAAGGTCGAAGGTCAAGGCCAAAGATGTCATTGTATAAATGAAAATAAATCAACATGAATGTGCCATATATTTCTGATCTGGCAATGGCCGAGGCATAAATTTTTACCGCGCATGGTTGAGAATTCATCTAGTTCAAATTATAACAAAATGTTGACCAATGCCTTTAAGACTGGGAATAAAAGAATTCAGTAGTCAATGGCTTAAACAGCATTGTCTTATTGTAGGCACTGTCGTCTCTCTGTTTCAGCATTCTTTAGGCTTCTTATGCAAACTGTATTAAAAGCAAAGCATCAGATGTGTAGATAAATGGTAGATGTTTCTTATACAGGAATGAGTTCACAACCTCCTGGGTTCCCATCCATGGAGTCTCAGAGAACTGAAGTGGAGGCTATGGATCTAGAAACAAGACCAAAGGCTACTGAGACATCCAATGCTGCTACTAGACTAAGGGACACCACCACCACCACCAGTGGAACATCCTCAAGCTCCAACTCCCGCTCTGCCTCCCCGTTCAACTCTCAGCTACCGGGAGCCATTGAGCGCCTGTCCCGCCCTCCTGGATCCAAGCGGGGGTCACCTGCAGGATCCTCCCCCTTCAAGCTTGGTTCCCAGGTAGCAGGGGCAATAGAACGCCTGTCACGTCCTCACACATACAAGCGGGGATCACCCGTTGGAGCTGTAGCTGAGAGCCGAACCGAAGATGTGTCTTCTGTTTCCAGACCGCGTCCTTCCAGTGCAGGGGATGCTATATTGGAATCTGAAATACATACAGATGCAGCCAAAGTCAGGTCTGTAAGCCTAGGAGGAGGAGAGGCTATGACTTCATCCAGTGGACCAGCCACCAACCAGGAACTGGCCCAGCAGGACTGCTCCACAAAGAACTTCGAGTCTGCCAAAAATTTCCAGGAAGGTGGATCCCAGGTTGACAATATGACCAATGTACCCCCTCGATTTAGGGCTCGTCAACTAAGGATGCCTTATCATCGTGGAGCTGAAGAGGAACAGGGAGCAGGAGCATTAAGTGAAGGCAGTGGGGACAGGTGGACTACTAAGGTAGGTCAAATTTATCTTTGTCAAAAATACAAAGAACTGTCTTTCATCATTTGCATTGCCGTGTTCATTGGTGAAAAAAATGTGTAATTGCAGGAAAGTGAATAAATTGTTAAGAATTAATGATATTGTCACAAGAGAATTCAAGGAAAAATACAGTCATTGAAATCAACAATGGAATCAATGTAATGAAATTCTGTTGTTTCAAATTGACAACGGATATCTTCATATATATATGTCAAATTTCAATGCATCATTTTGAAGACAGTTTGACCTCATTTATGGAGCCCCACATGTACAGATCTCTGCATCAACCAGACGTAATCTCGAAGTTGACACAATGTGTGTATGCTGCTCTTTTACCCAGTTCCACCTGAGAATACCATAAAAAGACTCATTCAAACTCGCTCAGAACTATTGGTTATTATGCTATGTGCAGTTTACACAATAAAAGACCTTATTGAAAACATGTATTCTAGCAGATGGGTCATTCCATAAAGGTCGGACGTACATTCAGACACATTGAAGAGCCATAACTTCTTTGATGTATATTATAACATGTAACTAGGGTTATCATTACACCATGACAAGAAAAGTCCATACGTTGAAAAATAGAAAATATCGGCAAAAATGTGAGGGGTCGGACGTACATCAGACAAAACCAGGTTCTAGCACTTTTAGAGTTCATGTCAAAATCTCTGTGATGTGTGTGAAGCAGGTACTGAAAATTTCATATGGGTTGTTAGCTAAGGGATGAATCTGGAAGGAACAGCATTAAAGAAATTGATAAGCATTGCCTTGTTTTAGTTACAGCTTGATCTTTTCGGGGTCGGACCTACATTGTGAAGGGGTCGGACGTACATCCTGCAAATATTTTGCACAATGTATGTCCGGCCCCCTTTGAAGAGCAATTAAACAAAACATAGAGATCCTAAGTTGGTGGAATTTTTGATACTTCATGTTTGGTTAGGTATCTTTGAAATAAAACTAATTCATCCAATGAGTCTGTTGCAGGTGCCGATTTATGCTTTACTAAAGTTGAGACCTATTCAGACAGTGACGTCTGGCGTCCGTAGTCCGTCCACAATTTCAAAATGCTTCTTCTTTGACATTTCTTGTCTGATTTCAATTCCGTTTGGTTTATATGATAGCACTAGTTGAAGGATTCAAAATTTCTGCACAGAATTTTGAAACTCATTAAATATGCTAATCTATGCACATTTTTTACAGGGAATTTCAAAATTTTGTCTCGAAAATTGTTTACCAGTATGCTAATTTTTGCCAAATTTATTTGAAAATCACAAAAAAATGCTTCTTTTCTTTCTTTGTTGACTGATTTTGATTTTTTGGGGGGGTAAAAAATGCATGAATTTCTTTGCTGGATGCCAGATGAGCACCACATCATTGATGTCAATATTAAAAAAGTCCCAAAGGAAAATCCTCAGGCACTCCCCAGTGAAAATTGTATCTACATGTGCACACAACAGCTTTGTGACAGTTTTACAAATTGGTATTAAAGCTCTTCCATTGCTACAGAGAGAGATGCGAAACTGTCGGTGTTGGAGAGCAATATAAGAGTGATTTTTGCATTAATCTACAATTTTCATTCACATGTTCTCTAAAAAACTGTTTGATACATGAAGTAGGAAAAAAAAACCATGCTGAGTCTTTTGACCATATACAACTGTACTTTTGACTTCAAGGATAAAAACTGCAAAACTGCTTTTATTACAACATACATGTATGTATTACAAAAAGAAGTATTTTATTTTAAATCAGACACAGCTTGTAACTTAAGTACCTGCATCTTAACATTTAAATGTTGTGTTAAATGTTTATTTTTGAGTTTTGCAAATTGTTGTTATGGAGCTCTTTCCATTGCTACATGCAGATACAAAACTTCTGTTATTATTCGTAGCACTGAACATAAAATGAGCTGACAGTGACTTAAAAGGTTTAGAAGAGAAAGCTTTTTTTAACAGTCAAATTGTGACTGTACTACATTATGTTAATGTGATTTTTACAAGTTCTTTAAAACATCCATTGTATGATAAATGTAACAAGAAGAAATAAGAAGCATGTTAAATCTGTTGATTACATGATTATTTTTAATTTTACATGACGGAGGTAGTTTGTGTGAAGGATCAAAACTGGAAAACTGCCAACAAACCTTTTCTCATTGACTTTTATATATTATATATTTTTTTTACAAACTGCTCTCTGAATTGTGTGATAAATGTTAAGATATAAGAAACTTGTTTCACTATTAATAGCTGACAAAGAATATAAAATTTCAGAAGAAAAACTCGACATTTACAAAAATGGAGTAACTGTTGATGACATACATCTTTAATTTTTGTCTCACCTGCGTAGCAAGAGCGAGATATAGGCGCCCCTTTTCCAACGGCGGCGGCGGAATCAACAATAGTCTCATTCCAAATGTGTTTGTTCAATTTTCATGAAACTTGTACACAAGGCTTATCAAGTATCAAAGATCATGTGGAAGGAATTTCAGGTCACAAAGTCAAGGTCAAAGGTCATTTGAGGTCAATAAACTTAAATTATGTTGCAAAAACTTTTTGATTTCTCCCCCTCATTTCAAAAGTTTTTATTCAAATTTCATGAAACTGGTACACAAGGTTTATCAAGTATCAAAGATTAATAGGAAGGAATTTCAGGTCACAAAGTCAAGGTCAAAGGTCATTTGAGGTCAATACACTTAAATTATGTTGCAAAAACTTCCCCCTCATTTCAAAATTGTTTGATCAATTTTCATGAAACTGGTACACAAGTCTTATCAAGTATCAAAGATCATATGGAACGAATTTCAGGTCACTAAATCAGAGGTCATCTGAGGTCAATTGATTAAAATTATGTTTCGAAAACTTAACCTTAAGGTTAATTGTTTCATTTTCACCTTCATTTCAAAAGTATTTGTTCAAATTCCATTAAATTTGCCTACAAGGATCATCAAGTATCAGGAATAATGTGGGACAATTTTTAGTTTATAAAGTTGAGATGAAAGGTCTAATTTGATGAAAATATTATCAGAAGATCAAATTTAATAATTTTTTAAAGGATCTATGTACTGTATTCTCTACGCCTCAGAATAGTATTACTGGATAGATGGTGCAATACAAGAGCATTATATTATATTATTATTATTACATTCTGGCCATTTTAATACCCACCTCTTGATACATATACATGTATGTGACTAGTTTAGAATGCTGCCGTTGAAATTTGCGCGATGCAGGCGAGACTGCCAGGGGCGTTCCACTTGTAAAGGAATTTGCTGATTTTATTGACTTGATTTTAATCTGTTTTAAGTAGATATGAAGAATTTGTTGATTTTTTGTTGATATAAAGTTAATTCAAAGGTTTTCATTTGATTTGGAGAATTAAAACTGCCTTGAACAAACAATTTGTCAATGATTTGTACATGTTTCAATTGAAGTGATTTAAATCAATTATTTTTTTTTTAAAATCATGGTGATTTAAATTGCGATTTAAATCTGCCAACCTTGTTGATGTGCTCATTAGACAATACTATTACAAAAGATAAAACAAACAAAACAAAAATCAATAATTGCAGGATATACTAAGTAAAATGTAAATTGCAGTTTTTCCTAAAGTTTTGAAAAAGTGCTTTCACTGACATTGCACCATGTGTGAATGAAGAATAGGCTGACCTAGGTCCATAATCAGATTAACAATGAAAAGACTGGGCTATTTGGGTGGTTGCTTAGACTGTGGAAGCAGGGGAGTGGGGTGTTGGATGGGGGATGGGGGATGGGTTGGGGGGGGGGTGATATGTTCCAGGCCATCATATGATCATATCCAACGTTAAATGGCTAAAAGTCAATTAATTAGAGTGATTAGAATAAAAATAATCAGATATTTGTGAATTCCATGAATGAAGACAGAATTTATACACAGAACACTAAAAAAATTAACCTTGCTGAATATGACATCATCTTACGAAAATCTGTGTAACATCACAGTGGTATACCCATTTCTCATGAATTTGGTTTCTAATGTTGTGCAAGACTTTAAAGAATAAAGTAATCACATTGCACTGCACTATTTCCTTGCAGTTTAAAATCATTGTCCAAAATGCTGGGGGAGTGGGACATTTTGCCCCCCTGCTTTATTAGAGGATAAAAAAAAAACTAAGAAAAGTCGTTGATTCGGGTGGTAAGTGAAATGTGTAGTTAATTCTAAAGGTTAATATGTACTGAAGATGATGTCATATTTGTATACTGCAAAAATCATCTAAGCAGTACAAGACAGAGTCATAAAAAGAAGTCTTAGAGGGGTCGGACATACAGGGGGTCGGACATACAAAAAAACTGTACGTCCAACCCCCTTTAACTTAAAATCTTGGACTAGTTGTGAACTTTCGTTTTGGATATACATCATTAACATCAAGCTTGCTTTGCATCTAGCTTGAGAAAAATGAACTTCTTTTGTTTATTTTTTCAAACAAAAAAGTGTTCCTCAAAAGGGGTCGGACGTACATATGAAAGTGCCTGCTTTTGATTTATATGGTACAAAAAAAAAATTAGTTAAGAGATGAAATAATTTATATGCTATTTGAAACCTAACATAATTATAACTTGAATAACAGAAAACTTTAATCATTTTATAGCTCTTAGTATGTGTAAAATTTGTTTCAAACATGAATTCTTAAAATTAGCAAAATTGTCTGCAGTTTCCATGACAACTCAGGATCTTTGGCACAAAGCAATGATATATTATATTAAATTATTTCTTTCAGATTCATACACTTCAATGTTCAAGCTTTCAAATGACACCATATTTGTTACATTTGTAGTATTTTGAAATTTTGACCAAAAGGTTTACCTATTTATGGAATGGCCCAGATCTCGCATATGTGGCCACATTACTTCAGATTAGTGACTCTCCCATTGTGGTAGGATAAACAAGGTCGAACAAAAGATGCTCCTGCAATATCTGGGGTCTAATGTCAATATTTTGATCATTATTTTATTATTTACTGTGTTGACATAAATAAACTTCATTAGAGGAATTGTGTAGCAGAGCCTTCATTGAAAACATCTATTTAACAAATCATTTCCATACTTTTTCATGTTTTAGCTGAGCAAGCGTAAACGTAAAGCCATGAATCTTGTGGAACAGCAGACACAACTTATCAAGGAGTACAGTCACCTGACCAGGTCATGTGACACCAAACCCACTGAACCCTCAAAGGGCAAAGGTCAACCCCAGAAGCAGGGTTCATTGGATAAACTGGTCTCCTATCTCTCAAAGCAGTTCAAGCAGATGACCAGGTCAGTCAATTTAACATTATTTCCCACAGGACGCACAAAACATTTTCAAGCCTCAGGCAAAATAATAATTTTTACACAGATTTTCAAATTTGCAGAAAACATTAAACATAAACAAAATCAATTACCACAATAGGAATAAGGACACCACTATTTTCAGTTTTTTTGCAAGAGACAGTGATGCCCCAGCTATTTGGGGGTAATCTGCCTTAATAATTTTGTGTCTCTTTAAATTTTTATAAGAACCACCCCCTTCCCTGCCCCTGGCAACTTCCCTCTGATAGAAAGAAAAGAAGAAACCCTGTCCTACAGTTGTCTGTAATAGGAGTATTGTCTAAGGAATAAATGCCCTCAATTTGATTTGAAGAGATTTTTCTGGTGATAACAATTTGATAAAATCAGTGTAAATACAGAGCACTTAATGACTTCCTGTTTTGTTTTGTTTTGTTTTTCTTTCTTTTTTGTTCCCTCCTTAGGAAAGAGCTGACTGATGCCATTCTTCAGGTGCGTCTTGATCATAATGGGAGCTTGAGTGGTATCGCCATGGGAACGATCATCTCTGAAGCTAGCAGCTACCTCTCACGAGCAGAAAAGAAGAAAAACAAAAAGGTTCGTTTCTGGTAAACATCATCTTCTTTTCTTAAACATTCTTTAACTGTGAAGTCTACCATGTTTTTAAAAGAACACAATGTGTGTTATAAGACAGACATATGTCAAATTAATGTCAGTTACGGTTTCATAAAATCAATTATTTTGAAATGGATGATTTGAATTTATACAATAGGTGTTCTGTTTTAGACAAATCAAAGCCTGGAGAGATGTATTTGTAACTAATAGAGAACCCAGACATGTTAACATTGTGCATTTCAATAAATCAATTTTTGTCATCTCACTTCATTCTCTAGAGATCTGATAAGAAGTGAAATCTTTCGGAATAATATAGGAAGTATAGCAAATTGAGCAATAGGTTTTTGTGAAAAATAGAGTAACATTATTTTCTCCTGATTTTTTGGTGATATTTACCTTCATGTAGGAATCTGACATTGTTGGTATGTGTGCAGTTTGTCAAGATGATTTGTATGGTGATCCTGATGAAAGAAAGCTTGATTGTGGACATAGATTCCACTCCAAGGTATGTATAGCTTCAGAGGTGGTACATTAGAACCTCATTAAAAAAAAAACCACTTTCCTAACAGATCCTTCCCGACATACTCTCATTATATTGATGTAATTTTGCCAGTTCCAGATCAGTATATACATTCTATATTGTTTTTGAGCCCTGATATGACAAGTTTTCAATTGAAAACACTACCAGTATGTACTTAGTTTCAAAGAGTTTGTTGAATTCTAATGACCCACTGTGTCCCTAAAAACTGTTTCATTTATCTTGTCAGAGAGAGAGAGAGGTATGATAATTGTCCAAATATATATTTTTATTCTAAGCTAGGACTAGTCATTGGTTGGTATCTGGGCATAGATGGACACTAATAACGAATTGCACTATGTACATGACGGACAGAGAAAGCGAACAAAATAAACAACTCCTCATTCTACCCTTCACAATGGTTCTGGTAGTCAAAAGAACATCCCTTCACAGCTATTATGTTTAATCAGTAGTTCCAGGTGAATATGCATGTGACACCTGTCCCACATATTTCAGATAATAGCAGTGAAGGGATGTTCTTTTGACTACCAGAACCATTGTGATGGATAGAATGAGAGGTTGTTTATTTTGTCCGCTTTCTTTGTCCGTCATGTTCATAGTGTTGTTATTATGTTCCTGCATACCAAAAGGTGGTGCAAGAAGCAGTATGATTTTGGATTGCAGTCCGACCCACTGTTTTGGTAATTTCGAGATACCTCAAGAACCAGTTGAGTTATTAACTTCAAACTTGGTGCTAGTGTGCATCACCACATGAAGATGATCTGATTAGATTTTGGGAATGTAATAATTGTACTGTTTATTGTGTAAAATCAATGTTTCTCTATCATTTAGTATGGGTAGTTGTCTTACAAAATATCTCTTCTTCATTCTGTTTTTACAGTGTATTAAGACTTGGGTGAGTGAGGAAGGAACATGCCCTATCTGTCGAAAGCACACCCTCTTTCCAGAAGACTTTCCTAGACTGCAGTGAAGGACAAAAGGACTTGAGCCTTTCTATGAAATGGCTATGTTAAGATAAATGTAAGTAATGCATTAATTGTACAAGAAGAAATATGTGAAACCAGTCTTCTCTTGATTTTGTACTTAAATGTTTTTGCTGTTCTTTTCCTTTGGCATAAGGAATCTCTAAGAAAATGCTGATGAACCTTGAACTGTCACCTTGAGTTTTTGCACTCATGTCAAATATTGCTGCCTCAAATTAGTGCCAAAGTTTAATTTATGAGAAATTATAGATAGTACTTTTTTTGTTGCTGTTGTTGTTCCTATCGTGTGCTAATGAAAATATATTTCAAGTCATTTGTGTGTTTAAAAAAGTAAAGTTTTACATTCAGAGAAATAAAGATGCATCCCGAAATTGGATAAGAGTAAATGGAAGATCTATGATATTTTTGTCTTTGTCAGTGAAAATTCCTTGATGTTATGTACAACTAAAATATGCTATTCATTTTATTTGGTCTTGAATAATGTGCAGTTTATATGATTGGCTATTCAAATAATCTACTCCTTTTTTTCACATATGTGCCATTTATGTTTATCATAAAGTATTTCTTCCCAAGATATATCTCGAAGTTATTAGTCTCAGTTTATTTTTTTCTTTGTAATGTTCTGGAGTAAGAAAATGAATACAAGAAATCATAAAGTCATTCCTGTGTAATTTAGCCATGTATTGTTTTAGCATTGTATTTGGACATCATGTATTCTGTAAGTTTAGTTGTTGTTGTTTTTGTATTAGATTAGGTTGTTTCTTTTGTGAGAGAGAAATATAGAAGTATATCATTTCCTGCTGTATGTACATGAAAACACACATTCTCCAACAGGTATTATTTCGAAAATGCATAGCTGCCAAGTAGTTATTTGAAGAGTACTGAAGGTTATAAACAGTACAACTGTGTCCAGCTTTTATTTAGAATATATTTATTCCTATACAAGCAGTACTTTCAGCACCCAGTGTTGAGATAATCTTGAGAAATTTCTCTGTAGCAGATTGAAAGAATTTTTTTCAGTGTTACATCAATCGATTCTCACATGATCCAACTTTCTGTCTGTATTCCCCCTGCCATATTGTATATTTCATTTATTTTCTCATGAATTCAGAAGCCTCATTTCTGTTAACATGCCCAAAATACTTGATACTTTAACCTTTATTTTTATACCACAAAGTGTTTTCTAACTTTCTATGTTAATTGAAGAGGCTTGATAATATATTACTCAAGCCCTAAAGAAATAGTACTATTAAACACAAATCTGTCTGATAGATATTCAAACATGTTGGGAAAAAATTAATGGTATTTAGGTTATACATACAGCTACATGTTTATCATTTCTGAGTTATGTTTGCCAAATCTGAATGTCTTAAATTCTGTAGAGTTTCTTAGATATTTTTGGACCATAAAAATAGCACTGATTTTGTGTTATTCTCCCAAAAGTGTTCCAAGTACTTTTGTCTTTCAAGCTAAGAAGAACATGAACTGTTGCAAATGTATGTCAACACAACATTTTTTTTTTTTTTTTAACATAAAAATAGAGCTAGCACTCTTCCGGCTAACAGCAAACAAATTTATTATTTTACTCGAGCAAGTCTTCATATATCACTTTACATTAAATCATAAGAATACGTTAATTCATTCCTGGTTTGATGACAACGTACGAGTACTCGGTTTGACTCTGCCATTCTTTCTTTCAAGTGCATTATTTTTTGTAGCCATTGCCAAAATTACTTGCTGCTTTATATGTTATACCAATGTGCCTGCAGTTATAAATCTTCCAAGAGTTGCCTCATAAGTAATTATAATCAACATTTAAGAGTGAAACCAAATAAAAGTGTTAGAATTATTCATAATGGGTGTTTGAAATTGATAACATACAGTTTGTATTATTAGGAAAATGACTGTTTTGTGTCAAAACAGGGATTTAACTCTTATGTGAAGATATTTCTTTTGTGACCTGTGTTCCCAGGGCAATAGTGATAGTAGCCACAGCTCTGTACATTTTCTGTTTCTCCTAATATTTCACTCTGGGCAATTTGCTGTCGGTACAGATTGTATTGATTTTGTGTCAGAGGCAAAAGAGGGTTGAAGTACCTTTGTCTGCAAAATGTATGTTACTGCAAAAAGTAAGTCTTCAATAAATCATATGATACTTGAATGTCAGGGTGAAATGTTCAGCTAGTGGTATTTTTATTTGTGAATTTACTTTGTTCTAGAAAGATTATGTCCAATTACTAATATCAAAACTATGTAGCCTCTTATGGTACAGTGACTTTTTGAAGTTTTTGTCAAAGGAGACAAGGAATTTTCATCGTGAAGTATCTTATTAAGTGCTAATTTTAACATAGTTTTTATACAGTTTAAAGACTAATAATGAATGAAAAGTAGAGGTACATATTCAAGGACATTTATACCACAGAACAAGCTTAAAATAGAAAAATAATTTAAGAGACACACTAAAGACATTTAAAATTGATGGAAATGCATAATCAATGTAATGATTTTTTTTATTGAATTTATAACAATTCCAAAATATATTGACATAAGACACATTTTGATAACATGTTTTACCATATGATACTTGCACTTTAAAAGCACGAGATGAGAATATTGTTAAGGAGACAAGCAATTCATAGGTCATCCAATATATGTAACAGTGTGCTGTCAATATATACAATCTACATGTATATGCATATCATAAATGAAAGCTGATTCTAATGTTGAACTAATTATTGCACATTTGAATTATATTTCAGTTTCAGGAAACAAAAGTCTCTATGAATTATAGTCCACATGATCAAAAATTCCATACCAATATACAATTTCTTTCTAAACTAGGACTTCAAAGAACCTTTCATTAATTTCAAGCTAACAACAAAAGTAGTTTCTTTCTATATATGCAATAATCATGTTGTCTTCTGTGTTTGAAATTAATTTTGAACATTTCTGTGATTAAACCAATTGATGTTGAGTTTATGTATCATGCACATGTTTCTATACTTGCACATCATCAGAAAGGAAAATTTTCTAAAACATATACACATCTCTCAATTACTTGATCAATCAATTTTTCAACAAAAAAAATGTAAGGTTCCTATTATTTCATGAATACAAAAGCAAAATGCATTGAAATGTCTTATACATAGAGAAACTTATGAAAGCAAACAAAAAAATACATCTTTGGTATAGAATAAATGTGAATGGAAAAAATCAGATTTGATCTATCTCTATATCTACTCTAAGCTACGTACAATATGTCTTCATAGCCACTGAACTGCATATAAATGTACAAAACAGGGTCAAAATCTTGTTTACTACATGAAAACTTTCATAGAGAATGCAGCAACAGTGTCTTAAATGGTCTATAAACAAATACAGTGGAAACTCACTATAAAGAGATCTGATTTAACAATATTCCTGATATAACAAGGTAATATTCTGGTCCCAGCTCTTTATATTTATTTGTTTTTTGACCCTGATATAACAAGATTCCTGCTATAACTAGGTAATTTTGATGGTCCCAAGGACCCCGTTATACCGAGTTTCCACTCTACCAACAGCAAGTACCAGCAGAAAAAGAGGAGGATGTTGAAGATAAGAGCAAGTGGAGGGAGGGAGTGCTATTATGGTGCGAGGGTCATTGACCCCTCGTAAGAGGTAAGAGGCTAACTGTAATAAACAATGATGATGAAAAATGGTTAATGAAGGAGCTTGGAACTAATTACTGGAGGGTTAATATCTCTCTAGGCCTTTGAGTCTAGACTGGAATCGTTAACTTGGATAGTTGGATCAGCTCCAGACTTGTAGAGAGCATTGTCGAATCCCACGGTCCCTGGGACATCACTGGTACCGTTCGTCTTCATGGTGAGGGAGCCTCGTTTAGAGCTTATGAAGAACGCTACAAGACTGATGCCGCAGACGATGATGACGGCTGCGATGACAATGCCGACTGTGGCTCCCGTGGTAATAGTGGGTTCTGTGAAGAAGCAGAGACAGATAATCAGATTGGAAGGACTTTGGCAAAGTACAGGCGAACCTTGTTATAACAAACTCCTCTGGACCAAGGATACTACCTCTTTATATTGAAACCTCCTTGTATCAGGGCTAAAAAACAATAAAATACAAAGAAATGGGACCGGCAAAATTACCATGTTATAACTAGAGTTTGTTATAACAGTGTTCTTAATAATGAAGTTCCACTATGTACATAAGATATGTGATCTATGGAGTTCTCATTGTAAACCAAAATTCTGTTAAGACAAAAAAATAAAAAAAAACCATAAAAATAAGTATAACTCATGTCATTATGAAATTAACATGTCATGCTCAGTGACTAGTTTATTTTTGCTCAATATCGTCACCTTCCCGGAAAAAGGCCACTAACACGCATGTGCGTGAAATGTACGTTTTCGAGAAAAACGCGAATGAAGTATTGACCTTACTTTGAGCTTTTAGCAGCTAGTGTATTATTCTTCCATCCTAACTCTCAAACTTTCTGACAGAGCAAGATTTTTTTCTTCAATGATATTTTGTGCTTTTATTTAAAACACTCTAAAGGTTTTCTAATCATTAGCATTTTATCCTTATCGGCTTTCTTCCCGGACCAAAAATGCACAAGTACGTAAATCCAGTTCCTGGAAAAGGGCCACTAATGCGAATCGGTCTATGCGCATAAGCACGTTGAGGGAGGAGGAATTCACATGCTCATGTAATTTTGTTTTTTTGCTTATTACGTCATAATGACGTCAAATTGAGGTTCGAGAATGGTACGAGAAGAAAGCTTATGACATGCTTTTTCCATTTCTGCAATGAAAAAAAATGGCGGGAAAATTGAGAAAAGGTCGCTAACGGCCCTTTTCCGGGAAGCCGACGATATGTAAAGTCAGGATAGGTTTAATTTTTTCCATACACAAGGCCACCGAGCTTTCACCATGATAATATCAAAGAGTCAAAATCATAAAGGGGAACTTAGAATACATGTATGGTACAGATGATTATAGTGCGGGAGTGTATAAATGTTATTTTTGGGGTTTTTTTATTATCTAAAATTGCAGGAGAAATTGAAGAAATGAGAATAGTGTGCCTAACCAAACTTAGAGGAAATTTCATGATCATAATCTATTTACTCAAAACAAAATGATACAAATTTAGTACTAGAGTATATATCCTAAAAAATTTCCAACAAATTTATGTAAAAGGAAGATTTTCTTCACATATTGTACCAAATTGACCAACAAGTTTACTATTAATCAACAACTATTTTTTTTTTTTTCATCTATAGGCATTCAAATGATGGTTTACTTACGGTCAGCTATCGGTTCCTCTGCATCAACAAAGAGAGAAAAAGAAAGAAAAAAAATAAACGTCAGTTCATACTTTTATCTGGGATAATGTATTGAATCCTGTACTTCTAAATAAGTGTATCTATTGAAAATATTCTCTGTTGATGCACTTTGGAATATCTTTCAACTGTAAAAATAACATCATTTGATATGATGAATGGTCATAGCACACTGTTTTATTTTTGTTGCTAACAAGATAAATTTTCATTGTTTTATTACAAATAGTGCTAAAAAGTACATGTACAATATGTGCTTGCAAACCAATAGTTCATTCATGTTTCAATGGCTAAAAATTCACTACAGAAAGAAAACTGTCAGTTTTATACAGATCATTCTCATTTTTCCTACAACATAGTTGATTGTAGGCTTAAAATGCTAATGGCACTGTGTAATAGCAACAGGCTCCATTCCCTTTACAGATAAAACAACCTTTACTTCAAATAAGTGTGCCATGTTCAGGACTTATGAGTAACATTGCCCTACTGATCGGCAAAAGGAAGCAAGTGACATACCGACCAAATCTGAGTTATTAATATTTCCTTATTTTGTATAATGTGCTCTTCTTCCAGGCCAAATTTTATGCATAAACACTCATCCTGCTAAGAGATATGTTAGGTAAGACATGACGATATTCCATTTACATCTGTACAGATAATGGACACATTTTGCTCTTTTACAGAAAATGTCACTTTTGTCACTTGCTTCCTTTTGCCAAAGTAGGGCATGTTTTTTTTACTAATGCATAATTTACATCTGATTTTCAATGGCAATATCAAATTCAAATTACAATAATAAACTATGAATTTTTACCCTCTGCCTACAAGAACTAGTTGATTTCCCCATTAGGCCAATTTAACTGGAAGAATTCAGTAGTTAATCGGTAAAAATGACACATTAAATTTACACATCTTTATGGGTGGACTCTGACAATTCAACCTATTACATTGCAATGACACTATTTTTTTTAAACCAAACCATATGAATGAATAATTGGGAAATTGCAAAGTATTTTTTAATTTGATGTCCCATACATTGCCAAATATTGAGAAATTGTGAACATACATATATTAAATGTCTCAATTTACTTCATATTTGGTCTGGTGTTTGCTCTAGTAGGGCTCCTTAGTAAAGTACTCCAATGCACTGGAAATCTTAGATGTGGTCAGAAACATGTTGGACAAATTAGCTTAGGGCTAAAAAGAAGAGCAGTACTAATACTGCTTTGGCAATCCTTGTTAGATAAGACCCAATAATTATTAATCACAGACTTGCTCAATTAAATATCAACTCACCTCCTCCAATCTTGGGCTGTTCACAGACATAGCCTTGCTCATTCAGACAGTCCACATCATTCCACTTGCCTGTGCTAAGGTAAATCTCTACGCAGTCCTCATAGCCAGGCTGGGTGGCGTAGGACGGCTCCCCCACATTCCAGTTGGTGTAGTCTACAGCAGTGTCGTCGGACCACACAAATCCACCTGGTTTGAGGAACAAAAGATTGAATGCAGCAAGAAAGTATAAGATATACAATTCAATTGACGGTTAATATTCCAGTCAAACCACTCAGACCAATCCGACATTGACAATTTACAGAAGAAACATAACATTACCAAAAAAGGTAGAGAATTCTTTGGTTACCAGTCAGTTTTGAGTTGACCGGTAATGTGGATGAGGCATTGTGATGTGCTAAGATACAATTAATGTGCTGTGTATGCACTTAACTGAAAAAAGGTGATTTCAAATATTTTTCTTCCCAGAACTGATGACAAACTCATTCATGTACTAAAACTGAAATTCGTGTTGCATAATAACTTACTGCTATGGAAGCAAAGAGAGAGAGAGAGAGAGAGAGGGAGAATAGGGGAACAATCTCCCAAAGTATGTATCACTCACAAAGTTGCTTTTGCTTCTGTTTATAGAGAGGAATGTCAAATATTTCATGCATATTTCATTCATATTTCATGTATTCAATTAAAGCATGTTATTCTGCTCTCTCATTTTATCAAGCTAGAATTGGAAGCAGATGAATTTTGTATACCAGTATTGAAACCCACACATACAGATCAAACAGTTTTGGTGATTATAGTTCCCATTTAGGGGACCTTGAGAAGGTGCAATGGCTCAATGGTGGAGCAAGTGGTAGACAGCATATCCTGGGTTCAAAACCAAGTGGTTGTACTGTACTGGTGCCCTTATTACAAAGTCTCTCTGACAGGGCTTAAAGCCATAGGTCCCCTGGTTGCTTACTGACAATCCTTGTAAAAAACTACCATGGTACCCCATGGTAATTTGACAAAATTACCATCAAATCATGGTAATTTGATGGCACTTTGCATGTTTTGATGGTAATTTTGTCAAATTACCATGGGTACCATGGTACTTTTTTTTTTTTTTTTACAAGGGAAGCACTGTCTTTCTTCCATTGCGTGAAAGAACGCGTCCAGAAGCAAAATACAAAAATGCCAAACTTAAAATGTCCATTCTGACATATTGGAATAGAATTTCAGCAAATATCATGCCACAAGAAGATTGTGTATCAATTTACAAGGTCTACATGATATCTGTGTAATTATCAGTCATTGTTAGAAAAATGTGATTTTCAATAATTTTCTATTTTGTGTTCTGGGCGCATTCTTTCGCACAACGACATAAAGATAAGACACCTAAATCAGATCAATAGAGAGTGAACTGTTTTTCGGTGAGCTGTTCCTAGATTGAAAGGGATGTATACCTGAATCTCCCCTTGTGAGACCAGACCAGATATCAACACTTCCATCGGACATCAAGTCTTTGATGATCTCCATCTCCTGTCTAGTATGGATGCTAGCCAGAGAGCCGTTGAGCTGACTGCATGTAAACTGGGCTTCCGGCCAGGACATGCGATCTGTGTACTCTGCAAAGACCTTGTAGCAACCATCATGATAAGCCGTCCACTCGTCTGGGCAGTAGCCAGGCATTTCTGGGTGTACTGTTGGTGTAGTTACTATGATAAAATAGAGAGAGAAAGATATTACATGCTTTGGCATTCAATATTATACAAATATTCAGTGTTTATGAGTGCAATGGTTACAAATATTGCATGAGGTGAGCAAGTTGAGCCGCTCTATTCAATGAGGCAAAGCCGAAAGGATGGCGCAACTTGCACCAAATGCAATATTTGTAACCGTCACATGAATGACAAAACCTGGAATATTTGTTTTATACAACACAAGATCTGAGTTTATACAGTACACATTTAGTGGTCTTAGAATCCGAATAAATAAAAATGAAACCGAGATAGGTCTTATTTTGCTTAACTTTGTCCCTTTTGTGTAACTCACAGCGTGTGGGCGCATCTTGTATAAGCATGCTGTGTAGTGCTTACTGCGCGTGAGGCAAGGAATGCAAGCACAAACTGTACACGCAGTACACGCAGTTCAGCATGCCCTGGAGCTGGTTCTATTGAACATCTGGCTCCCTTGAGCATTCAGTAGAGCTCTATTGCATGGCTAGCTCTGTGTCAGCATGCGACAGTAGTTTCCCCTGAATACTACGTGACCCACATTCATTGATTCAGGTTTCACGGATCTACTTATAATTGTTGTATAAAATAAAATATATGTACCCACAAATTCTGAATTTGGGGGGGTATACATTATATTATACAACCCCGGGGGGATATGTCTTACTGAGACTTAACAGGATCCCTGGGTTCCCAACCTGGTGCTGAAAAACAACCCTTTTTCTACGTTTTCGTTTACGCAGATGATGTACAGGCCTCAGTGAGACATATCCCCCCCCCCCCCCCCCCCGGCATACAACTCACTCCTAGATCTTAATCAAATGATTGGTTGAGCAATCTGTGTGATTCAGTTTCTGAGCCTATCCCATGTTTTTTGAAAAAGCATTCTGTAGTTATTTTTAGTCCTTTGCCGCATCTTAAGTTGTGCGTGTGTTGTGTTGTGTTGTTTTGTATTGCCACGGCATTGATGCGTGTACTAGGAAGCGCACTACACTGGCTTGGCTGTGCTTATTGTACGTGATGTCACACAAGAAAGCAAATGGCGGCCTCCATAACTGCAATTCTGACTCATGTTGGATAATTTTTGATGTACGAATCAACAATGTTGTTGCAGATGGGGTAAGCAGAGAAAAATAATTGTAGAATAGATCTATTTTTTTAAATTTTATAAAATAACAGGATCTTGAAGAGTTGTTGCATTAAAAAAATGAAGGTTTCATTGTGCTGAATTTCTAGTCCACCGTACAAAACTGTACTAAAATAAGAACTTGATATCATGTATAATTATCAATTTTTGTGTAGTTCTGAAGAGGAATCAAAGTGAGATGTACTTACTAGTACTGTATTTGCACATGGGCTTGAAGAGTCCTTGACAGTTGGTATCGTCCCATCCTCCCGTTGGTAGAACAGTGACACATCCTTCTCCCGGTCCTGCACTAGGCTCGCTGGGACCCCAAGCAGTAAACCAGACGGGCCAGGCATCCGTCCACTTGTATTCACCATTCACCTACAAATGCATGTAGAAAATGTAAGCTCTTTTGAGTTAATTAACTAGCCAGTAAAGGCTATTGATGATTTACTTCTAGGTAACCTGTTATTTCCTTGTAAACCAAATGAGAAATCATTTAAATACTGGTGAAGTTTTTGTATTTTCATTTATTCCTAAAATTAGAGTAACTTTAGGACCAACCCTGCACACCTAGGCAGATAATTTACCTGAAGCTAAGTTGGGTGATTTGGGACAGGACAGGCTTGTGCATTTCATAATTCTATGAGTATTCCAGAACTAATTTTCTTCCAATCATATACCTCTCCGTGCATTACATGAGACAAGAATGTAAGTGCAATACATTTATGTCAATTTATTTTGCCACTCCAAATTTTTGAGGCACTTTATAACATCACGTGTGAACAATTCTTCATACTCACCGCATACATGCCGATCCACAGTGGGTCACCACCAGAAGTATGTGACAATGTCTCAGCATAGGCCTCCTCATACCAGCTCATCACACTGCCTAGATAGACATCATCGCCAAGGGCTTGGCATGCACCCTGAGCCTCAGAGAAAATGTAGGGACGATCAAGGACCTGGTAACAACCAGTATCGTACTGAGTAAAGCCATCACGGCAGTTGTTGGGTTCATCTGGTGGTTCTGCGGCATTGGGATCTGTGTGAGATGTGCAACAGAAGCATGGATTTTATGTTCATGAAGCTATATGTTCTTGAAAAATCACTCTGGCAAGATCCTGGGTGATATTCTGAAAACTCTGCATAGTTCCCACTCAATAAGAAAGTTGTTAATGCCATATGAAATCAAATTCCGGAAAATAAGCTTAATAACTGTTACATGAACGTGTGTTGCAGGGACAAAATCACAGATCAACAGGTGCTGCATTGTATTCTAGTGGAGAATGTGCTGCTGCATGTAATCAGAGAAAGACAGAAGAAATGGCTAGGATATATTATGATCTGAGTTATAACGTTCAAGAGACAGACCTTTTAAAATAAACATATAAGTAATTACTATGCAGACTAGTTGATGTACACGTATGCATGCCTAAATTAGAGCATTAACAGAACTGAAGTCTGAATTTGGTTCAATGTGTCGCTTCCAATGTTTTAATTTTCTTTTCATTCATACTTCTTAAATAGAATGCCAGGTAAAGTTTTTCCGAGGTTTATTATATACATCCTAACTATACAAAAGATATTTTTAGGTACATGGTACATTCTAACAGTTTTCAGAATGCAGTTAGAGTTCCTACCTAATACACCCTGGCAAATGAAGCCTAATGAAACATCACAAGACAAGTCATTCCATTTTCCAACCTGAGTTTCTACAGCTATCATCTCGGTACAATCCTCCTGCAATAAACCAAAGCACATGGAATCTAAGAGATATACATTATTTCTTTGAGGAGAACAATAGACAATGACCTAAAAAGAAAGAAATACCACATGGTACCAAGCAAAATTAAATGCCCAAAATAGAAGACAGTGAAGGAAACTTTGAGGATCAATATTCTCTCCAAGACAGAACAACCTAAAGTTAGGTCACTATTACAAAACTGTTTGGTTAGGGAGGTTTCTGTCTTGATTCACATGAAAATTGAACAATGCAAGTGTTTAAAAGCAACCTGAAAGTCTCATCTGTTCAGATCCAGAGTGGCATTAAATAGAACCTTATTAAATAGACAATTTACAGAGGTTCACATTGTCAGGACAGAATGGATGTATGATATAAAAGTAGTAAAACAAGTAATGGCCACAGAATATATTTCAAGACAGGAAACCTGCAAACGATCAGTGAGAAAAATCACAAGATATTCAGCTCCATCACAAGATAGTTTCCATTAATAATGGAAATACTATTAAAGTCTCAAATTGAAAACATCAAAGCATATCATTTGATTCAGAGAGGAAACAAAACATTGTTCATAAAAGAAAAAGACCCCTTACACCAGTGCCATAATTATTGGGTTCTCCAGCGTTCCAATAAGTGTAATCTACTGATGAGCCGTCAGTCCAGAAGAATCGTCCACTGATTATGGAGTCACTCAAGCCAATCCATAGAGCTGTTGCGGTCCCAAGCATCTTAGTCGTCAGGAATGCTGTGTGTTTGAAAAAAAGAAATCACTTTTTAGTATTAGTTGTACAATACATGCAATAAATGCTCAACATCATTTCACTACATCAACCAAATTCTTTATAACCTTAACCCAATGTATACTTGCCCAAAATAACTAGGGTCTATGGAAAATGAGTGTTATACTGAAACAAATTGTGTTAACCTTAGACCCAAACACTATACAGAACCCTATGCCTAACCCTAAAACCCCATTACAATCCAAACCCTCGCCCTAACCCAGTGGTATATCTTTGATGAAATAAAGCCCTGGGCTGAAATTCTGAAAATTGTTTTTATCTTTTATTTTATTTCAATTATCACAGCAATCAAAAATGGGATATGCCACTGGCTTACACCACACACTTTTGACTGGCATGCCAGTCCATGGGCGCAATTTTGTGCAGTTCAAACCAATCACAAGTTCCCTTTCAAAAATTTGTTATGACAATTGAAAGAGTGAAGATAAGATAAAAGATACAAACAGTTTTCAAAATACCAGCCCAGAGATATAGTCACAGCATCTAAGTGATATCATTTGCCAACGTAAGTATGAATGGTCCAGTTAAATACTCACAGTCATTACAACGGCATGGGGGTTTGTATCCCACTCCTGCCACCATATTTACGTACACAAAAAATTAGTTTAGGCATCAGTGTATTCAGTACAAAACATAGGTCTTTAATTCACATGATGGTAAGACACTTAAAGGCATTGAATAACTTTGTGAGTAGCTGATTTAAAAAATTCTCAAACTAAGATGAAGCATGTGTATGAGTACTTGTATTTGTACTCAAAAACCCTGAAACCAACCATAAGTTGGAATGAAAACGTGTAAGTTAGACGCAAACGACGTTTTTTATCCTTCGTCTCACAAGACAATCACTCAGAGGACCACTTTGCTTGAATTTGAAAATGCCGTTATGTGCCTCCCGACGCGTGATATGCCAGTACACACAATACGGTAAGGTGACTCATATGCACATGGGCACTCCTTATGTCTATTCTGTGCAACCGACCCACGTATATTTTTCAAAAATTGGTTCACATTTTTGATATTGAAAAAAATACTTCTTGTGGATATCATAATTTGAAACTTTCAGACTGGTATTTTTACACTATAACCCTTATGTTTATCCCATTTTCAAGTAACAAAACAAGATTTTTAAAAAATGATATCAATGTTAACCAATGTCTTTAACCATCTCTAAAAATAGATGGTCTCCATTAAAAAGTGTTCAATTAATAGACATTATCAATACTCAGATATATACCACAATAACAATAGTAATACTGGTAATAATACTATCTATCATGTTAGGAAAATAATTACATTTTAGTTGCCTTTTGTGTAAACGATATCCATTACTGGTATATTACTAGCTTTTGAAATTGTTTTCACACTTTTGAATTGCTTTTAATGATAATGGGAGTATTCATCATTTCTAAGCAACCCATATGATACATCATAGTCATACATAAATGTTCAAAATGTAGGGGAGGCATATAACTGTCTTCACCATAATATTCATTTTGGAATTAACTTGATTAAGGACAAATTTCTTACATGTCAAGGCTTTATGCTCAAAATCTAATGCAACTGGATAACTTTATGTGCTCCTCAACCCAGGTTTAAATTGGTACCCAGCAATGCTGGGGTAATACTAACTGGGGGGCCTACAGGGTGAACAGTTTTAATACTAATGTGGCCACCTTAGGTAAATATGACCCAAATATTTATCATTATTATCATTACACCCTACTCACCCTGCAATTCATGGTTATGTATGGTAGCCAGGTTAGTGTTGGCTATTGCCTTGCAAGTATCTCTTGCATCATACCATCCCATGCGCTGATTAGCATCGTCTATACCGTAGATCTTATAGCACCTGTTGTCAAACCTTATCCAGCCAGTTTGGCAGTTCCCAATCGGAGGGACTGTTGGAGGGTCTGTGACGGGACCTACGCTTCCATACGGCTTACGGCAGACAAAGACAGTCTCCTTAGCACAGTTGGCATCGTTCCATGTTCCCTCTGGCAATAACAAGCAGAATTCAAATTCATAATGATATAGGAATAAACGAGGTATCTGAATTACCCCTGGGCATAAATTCCCTTGACAGTTATGTATGTCAAATACCTCCTTGAAGTTACCAGTTATTTCTTTGACAATTACCTACAGGATAGTTGTTTAGAGGTAGTTGTCCATTAGATGATTTTCTTGTAGATTGGATGGGTGTGTGGGTTATAGTGGTAGTCACGGTAAGAAAAAAACTCTCCTTAAAATTTAGCAGCAGTATATTGTACTGTATTGTAACTCAGTCTCAAAAAGATGCATTCATATTCAAACCTTTTTTTGATAAAACTTTCATTTCACAACAATGCCTTTTTTCATGAGTGAATACATAGAATAATTTCCATGAAAACCTTTATGTAGAACATCATAAAACACCCTAGGTTCCGCTACGATTTTTTAATGGGTCAAGATCCAGATCCACATCCACAAGGAAAAGAATGTGTGGATCATGGATTTTCCATCTTGGCAGATTATAAAGAAAGCCCTTTTAAGAAATGTGCTTTAAAAATTTTATATTTCATCGAAATGATTTCTACCTGTAGAATCTTATCGGCATGTTCATTTGGTATGAATTCACTTACTTGGATAATAAAATTCTGCACACTGCTCCTCCCCATTGTAATCATTTGGTTCACCATCATCCCAGCTTGTAAAGTCTACTCCTGTGCCATCACTCCAACTGAATGGGAAAAAGTAATCAGGATAACAGCGTAAGTGAGAGAGTATGTGAGAGAGGGTATGAGAGTGCGTGGGAATGCATGTTTTGTGAGTGTGTGAGAGTGTGTAGTCCAGTGGTAAAGGGACTAGCATTCATAGCCAAAGACCCGTGTTCGTTTCAACTGGGTACCCACTTTGACGTCAAAATGACGTTGAACTGGGTACCTTGTCGTGCAATTCTAGCAAAATGCGCGCAAGGTGTAATACAGTCTAGCACGCAGCACAACTGCAATGCGCGAAGCTGGGTACCCACTTTTACGTCATACCTCATACTCAAATTTTTTGGTCAACTCTTGACTTTTTATGAGAAAATTAGCCAAAATGCATTGATTTCGATTGAAAATCATCAATTTTTTAATGTTATTCTTCTTAGAATTCTAATCTCAATCATATATCAAAAAAAATTTACCATTTTGTAATCACTTTAAGAGAGGCTACACAAAGTATTTCAGTATTGCTAAAAGAATTGACAATTTGCAAATCATCAACATATTCATCTAATTAGGTCATGAAAGTAGCTAAATCAGTCCAAAGAACTAGCCAAGTTGTTGTTAAACTTACGAAAACACTCCTTCAGTTGTGTACTCTCTCAAACCTATCCATGGGTGATCAAAGCCTTCC
>CM057151.1:46041338-46057391 GCA_029962745.1 Echinometra lucunter | reverse complement strand
GCTACCAATTTCTGCACCCACAGCTTTCAGAAATTCCTTCCTACTGGTATCTGTTTATGCCTGGGTGGAGAGTGTCAGTTGTAAATTAATAAACTGCAAAAAGACACTAGTGTCATTCATTTGAACAAATGACCTTTTCATATGAAAGCGCAACAACAAACTTACCACTAGAGATTGGAGCACTGTTTGTGGAAGTGTCCTTGGTATTTTCCCCTGGTCCTGGGTAGAAAGAAGAAGGGAAAAATAAATGGAAAATAAGCAAAACCTAAAGTGTACCAGTCGCCTGAAAAAATAATTGTGCACAGCTAGTACGTGAAATAAACCCCCCAAACTTTATCTGATATTCTAGGGTTAACAGTTAAAGTGATTACACAATGGTTAAAAACAATTTGAAACATGATCAAGAATAGAATTCTAAGAACAACATTAAAATTTGATGATTTTCAATTGAAATCAATGCATTTTGGCAATTATTTGTGATTAGTCATGGCTGACCTAAAAATTTGAGTATGAGGTATGACGTAGATGAGGTTACCCAGTTTCGCGCACTGCAGTTGTGTGCGCGCTAGACCGTACAATATGTATTATACCTTGCGCGCATTTTGCTAGAATTGCGCAACAAAGGTAACCACAGTGATGGCATGTGGGTACCCAACTGAAACTAGGACACAGCTGAGGGGCCAAAACGGCTGAAATCTTACCATATTTGGTTTTTTTCTTGGCAACACGACTTTTTAAAACTCTAGGCAGATGATTTTCTGCTGATAAAATCATGCTCTTTTGAATGGAGGAACATTGTTTCAGCATTGGGTACCCCCTTTAAGCAGTTTGAAGGAAATGAAGGATAACATAAGACCATAAGGTACGGAATCAACAGGCACTTCCATTCTGTAAATGCCCTAAATCATGCCTCCACGTACAAGTACTTCGACCAGTCTGCTTATAATTCACCTTCATGTTCTTTAAGAGAGTATTTGAACTTGGGATATCTTTTCACTGAAGTAATATTTGAAGCTCATATTTTGATATTTTGAAAATAGTATGCTGGAACTAAACATACAGAGCAAACTCTCGTTTGGTGACTGATGTACTTTGAGTTATGTTCTATAAAGATTTCAATAATGGCATTGCTTAAAAGCCATCTATAAGAATCACGCCTGACACATTATTACGAAAAAAAAAGTGTAACATTCCTTACATTTGGACAAAGACAACCTTTAAAATGCACATGAGCTGAAATCTACGTAGCGTATATGAATTTGACAGAAATGGAACAAATAAAGATATGTAAAATCAATGTCCTTTGTAGGTGGTCACATTCTATTAAGAACTTTTGCAATGAGTTTGCAATTTGTTCAAATTTAATAAGAAAACAAACTATGAACCTCATTAAAAATGTTATGACTAGGTGTTTATCAACTTAAATCTATACAGTCCTAAGCAAAGATTTACAGTTTCCAAATCCTGTTCATGGGCTTAACATCACGAATTGGCCTAAAATAGGAAGAGAAGTAGACATACCTTGAGCTTTGGTTGTTTGCCCTGGAGCTTGGGTCTTGGGAGGAGCCTGTGTAGGCTGGCCTGACAAAGGAGCTACATGAGAAAGAAGGCAAGACACTTATAATGTACACAGAAAATACCCGACATTTATTTCACAAGAATAGAATGTCTTGTACAGATTTGTTCAATGGGAGGTGTATCATCACTTCTTCATTCAGAATGTTCTAAATGTGGATTGTGAATTAGATGTGAATGCATGAGTTTTCTCATTAGAGCTTAATCAAATAGATGTAAATGTTTCACGAAAGAAAAAAATGATCATGCACTTCTTGGCTACCAGTAGATTATATAATATGTACATATATACCCATACGAAGGTTGGTGAATAGGGACTAGGAATAAAAACTATAGTGATGTCTTCATGTACAGTGTAGGGCATAAAGAAGCTTACATTATGTACTGTGTGGAGGAAGGGGTCAAACAAAGAACATGGACCATGTTGAACTTAGAGACAAAGAGAATTGGTGGGGGGGGTACTGGGCCAAAACACATTAATAAAGTAAAGGTGTATTAGTACTCAAGGGTGACATATAGTCCCTGTTTGTATACAGCTATTTTAGCAATTAGATATAGAATTAGAGTGAATATGTGATTGTATTAATAATGTCCTATGTGGATCTATGAGTAGAAATAGGTTTGAATGGTGATTTTAATGTAAATTCAATGAGGGAGGGTTGGATAATTTACTGGTCAGTGTTGATTCGGTCAAGCACTTCCCTTTGTGATATAGTGATGTGTTTGACCATGTGCCTCATTTTCTGTGTGACCTTTGAGGAAGGTAGACAGTCAATCCTGGTCTGTATGCAACCCTGAAGTTTTGCAAGTTGATTCCATTTTCTTCAAAGGAGGTATGTTAATTTGTACTGTTATCAATATAGGCTGTTTACTTGTGTTTTATCAACCAATGCACCAATGCTATTGAAGTTTTTGATAAAAAGATGAGGTAGAGTTACTTACACAGAGAGTAAATCTGATGACAAGGTTGATACATATCGTCTGGGGGTTTTCAATATGAGTGAATTCATGTCTGATGAGTAGGGATTATGAATTGATTTATCATTACTCTTTTGCTTATCATTGAAAATCAGTATTGTATTACTAAATTGTATATATAATTGTGTAGGTTGGGTGTTAATCATTGATTGAAGTTATTCTTTCCTTATTGTTTTAAGATGGTTAACTTTGTAAGTGGGTGCTTGCTATGATATTGGTTGATTTTTTATTAGAAGTCCGGATCTTAATAATGGAATTTTATGTTTGAATTAAAAGGGTTCTTCGTGTCGAACCAAAGGAGTGAGGGTGTTGGTCACAAGTGGAGTGACTTGAACATCATCGCAAGGAGGCAGGCTTATTTTGCAAATTTCGGGTTGAATGACCGTCGTAACAGCAGATTGTGTTGGAAGTAGACTTGGAGCAGCATAAACCACTGTCTGGCTTTATCTGAGTAGGGTAAGTCAGGATGGCTGAGCTTAATGAATAATAATAATATGAATTCTTTATAAAAATATATATATATATATGTAGACTGCTTCTATTTGCATTTTGATATTGGTTAGTTAAATCAGTATGGTTAGCGTAACTCTAAGTGTTGAATATGTGCTGTAGAGTATAGAATCGTTATTAAATCATACTGACCATAAGCCGTTAGAAAATAATTGTGCACGATACGGATTTGTTATACACGATTGATTCAATACTGTGATGTTGATACTAATGTGATTCAAATAATGACCTTCAGTGTTGATTGATGCCCAAGATGCTCTTACACGCTATCGCAGACTCCTGTAAATGACTCCAGTTAACTGATGTAAGCATGTTATGATGTTTGTTTAAATAATTGCCTTTATATTATTAATCATATGTTGTGATTTCGTAGCATAATTAGAATACAAAGAGAGATGATCAGTATATTTACTAGTGATGTACACTGTACATGTACAGAAGATATTGTACCTGTAAGCGTTTCCTATATTTCTCTTTTGTATTCACAGGGTTTTTTTTTATTTTTTCCGTGTTTGTACTACACTTCTCCATTAATTGGGTGATACTTTCGTCAAGGCTGCGAGAGAATAAATTTTCTTTCACCCCGCACTTCTTGCGTGGTTCTAGTCTTCTGTTGTGTGTGATTACATCCTGACAAATGCTGTAAACTACAAGACCAGACTACGACAAATGGTGTCAGGAGTGGGATCTGCAGCCGTGTCAGCTAGATCGAGCATCACCCAACGAGCGGGATACTGAGGAGCAGAAGGACAAGAACGAGTGAAGACAAGGTCGGACACAGATGAGCAAGAACGAGGAAGACGAGGAAAAAAAACCCCTACTACAGCACGAGGGATACAAAGCAAGGCAGTGTGTGAACTGGAGTAAAAGAGTACCGTTTACAGTAGTCTTAAGGTGGTAAGAAGTTGCATGATCATAAGACATTGTATATTTTTATTTGTGTTGTAGTTTTTCTTCCAACTGTAAACCAGCAGGTTCTGGAGCATATAGATTTCCTTCCCTGTTTTGTAGATCGACAGGTTTTTCTTATAGGACATTGTAGTTTATTTCCCCACCCTTTTTTCCCGTTTCTTTCTACTACTTTCTTCTTTTAATCTTGGTATTGCTCATTCTTGTGGTGCCCGCGAGGCTACGTTGGCAACATGCCGGGTGATGATGTAACAAATGGGGTTTCCCCAGGGATGGAAGAAATGGTTAGGGCTTTGACTGGTGCTTTTCGAAGCTTATCTACATCACGAGCAATGCCAGCCATGAAATTGTCAAAGTTTCGTGGTACTCCCCAGAGACGTGAAGATCCTTCAATAAGAGAATGGCTAGATGAATTGATGATTACTGTTCATACTATAAGCTAGATGGGAGTGAGAAGGCACAGGTGATGGTCACACATTTGGGCGGGTCCTGCCAAAGATGAGATTTTGTTGCCGTGATTTGAGTATCCGTGAGGATGAGTCTGAAATGAGGAAGGTGTTGCAGACTCGGTTTGGGAGCCTGGAGTCGGTTCAGACTCTAACTTCTGAACTTCACAGTAGGGTACAGCGAGGATGGCGAGTCCTTGGCAGACTTCAGCGGCCATCTTATTCGCCTCTATGATAGGATGGAGTCTGTTGTCCACGGAGATGAGAAGAAAGCCTTGAAGCTGTTAAGGAACAGCACACTGAAGGAGAGGTTCATCAAAGGTGTAAAGGAAAAGCAAGTTCAGAGGGAGTTGAGGCGCATAGCTTTGTCAGATGAAAGCCAGTCCTTTCTCGGTATGAGAGAAAAGGTCCTTGATATATTTCAGGATGTGGACCCACAGGTGACAAGAGTCACCAAGGTACGTGAATGTGAGGTTGAGGGCAGCAAGAGCAGCTGTTTATGAGGAGCCATCGATGAGAAACATGAAAGGCGAGATCGCCAACTTGAGAGAAACGTTGAATGAAGTTGTGGAAACACTACACTCATTAAGGCAAGGGCCAGATCCTAGGTTGGGATTTACCCCCAAAGGAAGGAAATGAAATGCTACAACTGTGGCAAGTTAGGGCACCTCAAAAAAGACTGCCAGGTACCCATAAAGTGTTATGGATGCGGTGGTGTAGGGCACATACGCAGGGATTGTCCAAGTGAGAATGGTGCTAGTTCTCAGAATGAGGGTGCAAGTTCTACTGTTGAACCAGGGGTAGTGCAAGAGGCAACTGCCTCCGTTCGTGCAGTAAATGATCATTGTGCGTCACATTTTCCTGATTTGGTAGCCGAGAGTCCCACTGCCACAGTGTTGATAGCTGGGGAGAAGGCCAACTGTATCTTGGATACAGGGGCTGAGGCTAGTTTAATGCCTCAAAGGTATTATGAGACAAACTTACTTAGGAAGATTGGCCCACTGGAGAAAGGAAATGGTGGAATTAGGGTATCTGGAGTATCTGGGAAAGACATTCCCATTTTAGGCTTTGTGAGGACACAGGTAGAGGCTTGTAATCGCTCTGCGGAGGTAGGCTTTCTTGTTTTACGAGAAGGGACTCTGACAAAGCGCCAGTCGGAGTATCCTATCATCTTGGGTTGCAATGCTTTGCGGGTCCTACTCCAGGAAGAGGGTGCCGATGTACAGAGTGAAGATTGGGATTTGGTCTCACAAACTCTCAAGATGCCGAAGGCATGTCAGTTAATGTTGCTAATGCCAGGACGGTACTGTTGACTCAAGACCAAGTCGTAGTTCCCCCTCTCACTATTCGCAGGGTTGTTTGCCAGGTTGGTGGAAATGAGTCATGGCATGGCAAGGATGTCCTTGTTGAGACCGGTTCATTGGGATCTACTTGTAGCAAAGTGACTAGACCTTTTGACATCTTTGAAGGTTGTGGACAAGTTGAGGGCACGAAGATAACCATTGCTTTAGCTAATAGGGGGAATGAGGAGATAGTTGTTGGTCAGAATGAGGTTGTTGGCAAGGTGACAGAGATAGAACGGCAGGAGGAGGTATTCGTTCAGGAACAGCCTGGCCTGGTGGAGGTAGCTATAGCTGATGTGGGGATAGAGAAGGGTAGTGTTGGTGGAGATAATAGGATCCCTGAGGATGTGGCCTATGGCCAAGGTACTTGTGGTGAGAACGACTGTGTGCACACTTGTACAGATGGGGGGAGATTCGAACTCCCTGCTGGGGTTACCCTAAATCACCCTCCTGAGGATTCTGATATCCTTGCTCATCTTTTATATAAGCATAGAGCAGTATTTGCAGCAAGCGAGATGGATTTGGGTTTTTGTGATGTCATCCCTCATGAAATCAACACCTCTGACCAAAGTCCCATTCGATTGCCATATAGGAGAGTCCCTCCAAGTTATGTTCCTGAGATGAAGCAGCTTCTGCAGGAGATGCTGGAGAAGGGAATAATTCGACGGTCTTGTAGTCCCTATGCTAGCCCTGTGGTCCCAGTCAAGAAGAAGGATGGCACCATGAGGATTTGTATCGATTATAGGCAACTAAATGCACGGACGGTCCGTGATTCCTTCCCATTGCCACGTATTGAGGAAACATTGGAGGCACTTGGGGGGTGCCAAGTATTTCTCCTCCTTAGATCTGGCGAATGGATATTTCCAGATTGCCATGGACGAGAGATCAGTGTCTAAGACAGCTTTCCGTGTCCCATGGGGCCTTTTCGAATTCCTGCGCATGCCACAGGGCCTTGTCAATAGCCCTGGCACGTTTCAAAGGGTAATGGAATTGGTGTTGGGTGAGTTGAATATGGCTGAAGTTATATTTTACCTAGATGACATACTTGTGTTCTCGACCACTTTTGATGAGCACATTAAGAGACTGGAGGCTCCAGCGGGCACCAAGCACCAGCGCGGACCCTGATTGAAGAACTAGAACTAGTTGGTTTCCCCATTAGGCCAATTTAACTGTAAGAATTCAGTAGTTAATTGGTAAAAATGACACATTACATTTACACATCTTTATGGGTGGACTCTGACAATTCAACCTATTACATTGCAATTAGTGCTGTAACATCATGGTTATTTTCAATTCCGTTTAACTGTGAGTCAAAACCGAACGGCTTTCGGATAAACGAAAACATCACACCTTTGCCAAAGTTAAAACTATTGAAACAATGAAAGTAGTGCTGTCAGTGTCAGCCGGTCCGGGATCGGGATCAAATCCCGGCGGTCTCAGGCCCCGAGACGGTTCTGGTATCAATCGATTGAGACTGTATCCCGGCAGAAAAAAATAAACAACTTATTTATTTACGTTGTGAACTTTAGTAATTGTACTTACAAAATACCATGCGAGAGAGCTAATGAATAGATCTATTTGACTTTCACTGTGATTGTATTGCGCAATAATTCGCTGCGCCGTATTCGTGTTCGCTTTCTATACATAGCTGAAGACACCAGCAAACAAACATGGTGTAACAGTCAACGAACGTTTTTCTAGTTCTGTGGTAACGGTACTACGAAATTGTTGCTTATTTCAGTTATCAGTGAAAAGTTGCATAGACGAAATCCCATAGACTAGTACAGCATTTTCTCTCGCGGAACCATTCTTTTGTACATGCTGAAGGTATCGATCATTTTTATTTCTCAGTTTGAAGAGTGTGTACTTTTGCTGCACATCGAAAGTACATGTACCGATAGGACATATCAATGATTAATGAGGCGATCTCTATGGGCGATTCCCGATCTTCAAATTGGCTTCCAAAGCTCTGCTCAAGGTGTTTTTGCGGAACGTACATATTTTTGTGTTGGCGGGCAATCCCGAGCCAGTAAACAAATCCAAGTGTATCGCTTGTGAAATACAGTACAGAGGTGCTGTATCACCCGCCCGCGCCACGACATACAAGTGACGTGAGGGAACAATTTTCCGGTAAGCTTATCAATGGATAGCTGACGTAGTTTAAGAACTTTGCGTGAAGAAAGATCACTAGTAAAGACACAACATTGGAAGTCTTGGAGTTGATTTATGATGACAATTAAGTCAGAAAAACTTGAAATATTACAAGTAGCTACACAAACAATGTGTAATCCCTGGCTGACAGTAAATCTCCGTTTATCCGAAACCGTCAAATTGAAAACGGTTAGTGGCATGGGCGGTCGTTTACAGGATGGAAAAACGTTTGACTACGGCACTAATTGCACTGACACTATTTTTTTTAAAACCAAACCATTTAATAGGATGATTGGGAAATTGCAAAGTATTTCTTAATTTGATGTCCCATACATTGCCAAATATTGAGAAATTGTGAACATACAGATATTAAATGTCTCAATTTACTTCATATTTGGTCTGGTGTTTGCTCTAGTAGGGCTCCTTAGTAAAGTACTCCATAGCTAGAAATCCTTAGATGTGGTAAGAAACATATTGGACAAATTAACTTAGGGCTAAAAAGGGCTGAAAAGAAGAGCAGTACTAATACTGCTTTGGCAATTCTTGTTAAATAAGACCCAATAATCACAGACTTGCTCAATTAAATATCAACTCACCTCCTCCAATCTTGGGCTGTTCACAGACATAGCCTTGCTCATTCAGACAGTCCACATCATTCCACTTGCCTGTGCTAAGGTAAATCTCTACGCAGTCCTCATAGCCAGGCTGGGTGGCGTAGGACGGCTCCCCCACATTCCAGTTGGTGTAGTCTACAGCAGTGTCATCGGACCACACAAATCCACCTGGTTTCAGAAGCAAAAAATTGAATGCAGCAAGAAAATATAAGATATACAATTTAATTGACGGTTAATATTCCAGTCATAACCACTCGGACCAATCCAACATTGACAATTTACAGAACAAACATAACATTACCAAAAAAGGTAGAGAATTCTTTGGTTACCAGTCAGTTTTGAGTTGACCGGTAATGTGGATGAGGCATTGTGATGTGCTAAGATACAATTAATATGCTGTGTATGCACTTAACTGAAAAAAGGTGATTTCAAATATTTTTCTTCCCAGAATTGATGACAAACTCATTCATGTACTAAAACTGAAATTCGTGTTGCATAATAACTTACTGCTATGGAAGCAAAGAGAGAGAGAGAGAGAGAGAGAGAGAGAGAGAATAGGGGAACAATCATCCCAAAGTATGTATCACTCACAAAGTTGCTTTTGCTTCTGTTTTATAGAGAGGAATGTCAAATATTTCATGCATATTTCATTCATATTTCATGTATTCAATTAAAGCATGTTATTCTGCACCCTCCTTTTATCAAGCTAGAATTGGAAGCAGATGAATTTTGTATACCAGTAAGGAAACCAACACATACAGATCAAAACAGTTTTGGTGATTATAGTTCCCATTTAGGGGACCTGGAGAAAGTACAATGGTTCAATGGTGGAGCAAGTGGTAGACAGCAGATCCTGAGTTCAAAACCAAGTGGTTGTACTGTACTGGTGCCCTTATTACAAAGTCTCTCTGACAGGGCTTAAAGCCATAGGTCCCCTGGTTGCTTACTGACAATCCTGGTAAAAAACTACCATGGTACCCCATGGTAATTTGACAAAATTACCATCAAATCATGGTAATTTGATGGCACTTTGCATGTTTTGATGGTAATTTTGTCAAATTACCATGGGTACCATGGTACTTTTTTTTTTTTTTTTTTACAAGGGAAGCACTGTCTTTCTTTCTTAGTAGTCAGGTAAAATGACCCATTGTTAAGGCGTTTTATCTTTATGCCATTGTGAAAGAACGCGTCCAGAAGCAAAATACAAAAATGCAAAACTTCAAATGTCCATTTTGACATATTGGAATAGAATTTCAGCAAATATCATGCCACAAGAAGATTGTGTATCAATTTACAAGGTCTACATGATATCTGTGTAATTATCAGTCATTGTTAAAAAAATTTGATTTTCAATAATTTTCCATTTTGTGTTCTGGGCGCGTTCTTTCGCACAACGACATAAAGATAAGACACCTAAATCAGATCAATAGAGAGTGAACTGTTTTTCGGTGAGCTGTTCCTAGGTTGAAAGGGATGTATACCTGAATCTCCCCTTGTGAGACCAGACCAGATATCAACACTTCCATCTGACATCAAGTCTTTGATGATCTCCATCTCCTGTCTAGTATGGATGCTAGCCAGAGAGCCGTTGAGCTGACTGCATGTAAACTGGGCTTCCGGCCAGGACATGCGATCAGTGTACTCTGCAAAGACCTTGTAGCAACCATCATGATAAGCCGTCCACTCGTCTGGGCAGTAGCCAGGCATTTCTGGGTGTACTGTTGGTGTAGTTACTATGATAAAAGAGAGAGAGAAAGATATTACATGCTTTGGCATTCAATATTATACAAATATTCAGTGTTTATGAGTGCAATGATTACAAATATTGCACGAGGTGAGCAAGTTGAGCCGCTCTATTCAATGACGCAAAGCCGAAAGGACAGCGCAACTTGCACAAAATGCAATATTTGTAACCGTCACATGAATGACAAAACCTGGAATATTTGTTTTATACAACACAAGATCTGAGTTTATACAGTACACATTTAGTGGTCTTAGAATCCGAATAAATAAAAATGAAACCGAGATAGGTCTTATTTTGCTTAACTTTGTCCCTTTTGTGTAACTCACAGCGTGTGGGCGCATCTTGTATAAGCATGCTGTGTAGTGCTTACTGCGCGTGAGGCAAGGAATGTAAGCGCAAACTGTACACGCAGTATGCGCAGTTCAGCATGCCCTGGAGCTGGTTCTATTGAATGGCTGGCTCCCTTGAGCATTCAGTAGAGCTCTATTGCATGGCTAGCTCTGTGTCAGCATGCGACAGTAGTTTCCCCTGAATACTACATGACCCACATTCATTGATTCAGGTTTCACGGATCTACTTATAATTGTTGTATAAAATAAAATATATGTACCCACAAATTCTGAATTTGGGGGATGAGGGTATACATTATATTATACAACCCGGGGGATATGTCTCACTGAGACTTAACAGGATCCCTGGTTTCCCAACCTAGTGCTGAAAAACAACCCTTTTTCTACGTTTTCGTTTACGCAGATGATGTACAGGCCTCAGTGAGACATATCCCCCCGGCATACAACTAACTCCTAGATCTTAAGCAAATGATTGGTTGAGCACAGTCTGTGTGATTCAGTTTCTGAGCCTATCCCATGTTTTTTGAAAAAGCATGCTGTAGTTATTTTTAGTCCTTTGCCAGCATCTTACATTGTGCGTGTTGTGTTGTGTTGTTTTGTATTGCAAGGGCATTGATGCGCGTACTAGGAAGCGCACTACCTATTAAGCTTGGCTGCGCTTATTGTACATGATGCCACACAAGAAAGCAAATGGCGGCCTCCATAACTGCAATTCTGACTTGTTGGATAATTTTTGATGTACGAATCAACAATGTTGTTGCCGATGGGGTAAGTACAGAAAAATAATTGTAGAATAGATCTATTTTTTTAAATTTTATAAAATAACAGGATCTTGAAGAGTTGTTGCATAAAACAAATGAAGGTTTCATTATGCTGAATTTCTAGTCCACTGTACGAAACTGTACTAAGATAAGAACTTGATATCATGTATAAATATTAATTTTTGTGTAGTTCTGAAGAGGAATCAAAGTGAGATGTACTTACTAGTACTGTATTTGCACATGGGCTTGAAGAGTCCTTGACAGTTGGTATCGTCCCATCCTCCCGTTGGTAGAACAGTGACACATCCTTCTCCTGGTGCTGCACTAGGCTCGCTGGGACCCCAAGCAGTAAACCAGACGGGCCAGGCATCTGTCCACTTGTATTCACCATTCACCTACAAATGCATGTAGAAAATGTAAGCTCTTTCGAGTTAATTAACTATCCAGTAAAGGCTATTGATGATTTACTTCTAGGTAACCTCTTATTTCCTTGTAAACCAAATGAGAAATCATTAACATACTGGTGAAGTTTTTGTATTTTCATTTAGTCCCAAAATTAGAGTAACTTAAGGACCAACCCTGCACACCTAGGCAGATAATTTACCTGAAGCTAAGTTGGGTGATTTGGGACAGGACAGGCTTGTGCATTTCATAATTCTATAAGTATTCCAGAACTGATTTTCTTCCAATCATATACCTCTCCGTGCATTACATGAGACAAGAATGTAAGTGCAATACATTTATGTCAATTTATTTTGCCACTCCAAATGTTTGAGGCACTTTATAACATCACATGTGAACAATTCTTCATGCTCACCGCATACATGCCGATCCACAGTGGGTCACCACCAGAAGTATGTGACAATGTCTCAGCATAGGCCTCCTCATACCAGCTCATCACACTGCCTAGATAGACATTATCCCCAAGGGCATTGCATGCACCCTGAGCCTCAGAGAAAATGTAGGGACGATCAAGGACCTGGTAACAACTAGTATCGTACTGAGTAAAGCCATCACGGCAGTCATTGGATTCATCTGGTGGTTCTGCGGCATTGGGATCTGTGTGAGATGTGCAACAGAAGCATGGATTTTATGTTCATGAAGCTGTATGTTCTTGAATTTTCTTGGATTCATCTGGTGATTCTGCGGCATTGGGATCTGTGTGAGATGTGCAACAGAAGCATGGATTTTATGTTCATGAAGCTGTATGTTCTTGAATTTTCTTGGATTCATCTGGTGGTTCTGCGGCATTGGGATCTGTGTGAGATGTGCAACAGAAGCATGGATTTTATGTTCATGAAGCTGTATGTTCTTGAAAAATCACTCTGGCAAGATCCTGGTTGATATTCTGAAAACTCTGCATAGTTCTTACTCAATAAGAAAGTTGTTAATGCAATATGAAATCAAATTCCAGAAAATAAGGTTAATAACTGTTACATGAATGTGTGTTGCAGGGACAAAAACACAGATGAAGAGGTGCTGCATTGTATTCTAGTGGAGAATGTGCTGCTGCATGTGATCAGAGAAAGACAGAAGAAATGGCTAGGACATAGTATGCCACATGACACTTAATGATCAGAGTTATGACGGTCAAGAGACAGACCTTTTAAATTAAACATATAAGTAATTACTATGCAGACTAGCTGATGTACACGTATGCATGCCTAAATTACAGCATTAACAGATTGAACTGAACTCTGAATTTGGTTCAATGCGTCGCTTCCAGTGTTTTAATTTTCTTTTCATTCATACTTCTTAAATAGAATGCCAGGTAAAGTTTTTCTGAGGTTTATTTTATACATCCTAACTATACAAAAGATATTTTTAGGTACATGGTACATTCTAACAGTTTTCAGAATGCAGTTAGAGTTCCTACCTAATACACCCTGGCAAATGAAGCCCAATGAAACATCACAAGACAAGTCATTCCATTTTCCAGCCTGAGTTTCTACAGCTATCATCTCGGTACAATCCTCCTGCAATAAACCAAAGCACATGGAATCTAAGGGATATACATTATTTCTTTGAGGAGAACAATAGACAAAAGGACCTAAAAAAGAAAGAAATACCACATGGTACCAAGCAAAATTAAATGCCCAAAACAGAAGACAGTGAAGGAAACTTTGAGGATCAATATTCTCTCCAAGACAGAACAACCTAAAGTTAGGTCACTATTACAAAACTGTTAGGTTAGGGAGGTTTCTGTCTTGATTCACATGAAAATTGAACAATGCAAGTGACTAAAAGCAACCTGAAAGTCTCATCTGTTCAGATCCAGAGTGACATTAAATAGAACCTTATTAAATAGACAATTGACAGAGGTTCACATTGTTAGGACAGAATGGATGTGTGATATAAAAGTAGTAAAACAAGTAATGGCCACAGAATATATTTCAAGACAGGAAAACCTGCAAACGATCAGTGAGAAAAATCACAGAATATTCAGCTCCATCACAAGATAGTTTCCATTAATAATGGAAATACTATTAAAGTCTCAAATTGAAAACATCAAAGCATATCATTTGATTCAGAGAGGAAACAAAACATTGTTCATAAAAGAAAAAGACCCCTTACACCAGTGCCATAATTATTGGGTTCTCCAGCGTTCCAATAAGTGTAGTCTACTGATGAGCCGTCAGTCCAGAAGAATCGTCCACTGATTATGGAGTCACTCAAGCCAATCCATAGAGCTGTTGAGGTTCCAATCATCTTAGTGGTCAGGAATGCTGTGTGTTTGAAAGAAAGAAATCACTTGTTAGTATTAGTTGTACAATACATGCAATAAATGCTCAACATCATTTCACTACATCAACCAAATTCCTATAACCTTAACCCAATGTATACTTACCCAAGATAACTTGGGCTAGGGTCTATGGAAAATGAGTGTTCTACTGAAACAAATTGTGTTAACCTTAGACCCAAACACTATACAAAACCCTATGCATAACCCTAAAACCCCATTACAATCCAAACCCTCGCCCTAACCCAGCGGTATATCTTTGATGAAATAAAGCCCTGGGCTGGAATTCTGAAAATTGTTTTATCTTTTATTTTATTTCAATTATCACAGCAATCAAAAATGGGATATGCCATTGGCTTACACCACACACTTTTGACTGGCATGCCAGTCCATGGGCACAATTTTGTGCAGTTCAAACCAATCACAATGATAATAATAATTGTGGGGCCTAGAGGGAGAACAGTTTTAATACTAATGTGGCCAACTTAGGTAAATATGACCCAAATATTTATCATTATTATCATCATTACACCCTACTCACCCTGCAACTCATGGTTGTGTATGGTAGCCAGGTTAGTGTTGGCTATTGCCTTGCAGGTATCTCTTGCATCATACCATCCCATGCGCTGGTTAGCATCGTCTATACCGTAGATCTTATAGCACCTGTTGTCAAACCTTATCCAGCCAGTTTGGCAGTTCCCAATCGGAGGGACTGTTGGAGGGTCTGTGACGGGACCTACGCTTCCGTACGGCTTACGGCAGACGAAGACAGTCTCCTTAGCACAGTTGGCATCGTTCCATGTTCCCTCTGGCAATAACAAGCAGAATTCAAATTCATAATGATATAGGAATAAACGAGGTATCTGAATTACCCCTGGGCATAAATTCCCTTGACAGTTATGTATGTGAAATACCTCCTTGCAGTTACCAGTTATTTCTTTGACAATTACCTACAGGATAGTTGTTTAGAGGTAGTTGTCCATTAGATGATTTTCTAGTAGATGGGATGGGTGTGTGGGTTATAGTGGTAGTCACAGGGTGGTTCAAGGAAAAAAAAAACTCTCCTTAAAATTTAGCAGCAGTATATTGTACTGAATTGTAACTCAGTCTCAAAAAGATGCAATCATATTCCAACCTTTTTTCAATAAAACTTTCATTTCTCAACAATGCCTTTTTTCATGAATGGATAAATAGAATAATTTCCATGAAAACCTTTATGTAGAACATCATAAAACACCCTAGGTTCTGCTACGATTTTTTAATGGGTCAAGATCCAGATCCACATCTACAAGGAAAAGAATGTATGGATCATGGATTTTCCATCTTGGCAGATTTTAAAGAAAGCCCTTTTATTCAATGTGCTTTATAAATTTATATTTCATCGAAATAATTTCTACCTGTAGAATCTTATCGGCATGTTCATTTGGTATGAATTCACTTACTTGGATAATAAAATTCTGCACACTGCTCCTCCCCATTGTAATCATTTGGTTCACCATCATCCCAGCTTGTAAAGTCTACTCCTGTGCCATCACTCCAACTGATTGGCAAAAAGTAATCATGATAACAGCATGAGTGAGAGAGTATGTGAGAGAGGGTATGAGAGTGCGTGGGAATGCATGTTTTGTGAGTGTGTGAGAGTGTGTAGTCTAGTGGTAAAGGCACTGGCATTCATAGCCAAAGACCCGGGTTTGTTTCCCGGCGAAGACACCAATGTATAGGTGCCGTAGTCGAGTGGTTTAAGGTGCTTGACTGGAGACGCGAAGGTCTGGGGTTTGATCCCCAGCACAGCACTTATGCTTGTTGTTGTTGTTGAATTGCGTTTTTAAAGAAGTGTATCAATCAAATATGATTATTTACGTCTGGGACTGACCTTTAACATCACCATCCGAAAGACGTGGCAAATGTAGATTCATATCTTGCCAAAGGACA
>CM057151.1:46031338-46036338 GCA_029962745.1 Echinometra lucunter | reverse complement strand
CTGTAACATCTGGCAGCATATTTGTGGAGATAGTGTTTCATAAGAATTCCACTGTCACACTCAGTTATCTCCTTGGTGAATGCTGCAACATTTGCTTGTATTTGAGCTTCTAGATACTGGCCATCATATTCCACTTGTTCTGCAGTTAATACAGCAACACTGGGCTGTGTTTGAGCTTCTAAAACTGGCTATCATTTGCATCTGACTTAGCTGTGAATGTTACAACATTCTGGCGTATTTGATTTACTATGACCTGGCTGTCATATTTAGTTTTTTTAACTCTTGCAATTGCAGACAAAAGAAAAATTGTTGATGATGTGGTAGCAACCTGTGGTTGTATTTCAGTTTCCAAAAACGGACTGCCATCATAATCAGACTGCATAATTGCTGGTTTTGTAGCAGTTGGAGCAGTTTTCATAGCAGCAACATTTGACTTCATTTTAGTTTCGAAAAACTGAGTTTCACTGTACTCTGCTAGCCTAGCTTTCAGTATTGCATCCAAGAGCGAATCATTTGTCACTGATAATGCTACAATAGAAGGCTTTATCTGAGTTTCTAAAACTTTTACATCATTGTTCTGAGACTGATTAGCTGAGGGTGTTAAAACTGATGGAGTGGTAGTCCCAGAGGTTGCAATAACATTTGGCTCTACTTGAGTTTCCATAAACTGATCATAATTATACTCTGCTTGCCTGAAGTCTGCAGCCAACACAGGAGCGATTGTTGATAAAGTCGTGTCATCAGGCTGTATTTGTGTTTCTAAGTACTGGCTTTCATAATACAGAACAGTCCCACTTGTAGATATTGCAAATGATGGCACAGTTTTGACTGATACTGCCACATCATTGGGCTGTATTTGTGTTTCAAAAAGCTGGCTGTCATCGTATTCAGACTGTGTAATTGTTGCAACCAGGGGTGTGTTATGCAATGAAGTTTCAGTCAAAGTTGAAGCAGTTGGAATCTGTGCCTCCTGACATTGCACCATTGTAAGAAATAGAAAGAAGGTAATCTGCTTCCATGGCCATGCAAAATCTTCCAAAATATCTCCTTTGACTAAGCAGTTAAAACCCATACTTTCCAAACTTTAATCCTTCAACCCACACACAAGTCAGAAAAAGTGGCAAACTAGATTTGATGATGATCTCCCTCGATCTGAAATCAAAGCCTCCATAATTCATACCACAGTGGATTTTCCAAATGTATGACAGAAGCACATCTAAGCTCATAAAGTACCAGACATGGATAATCAACTTAACTTGATCTGAAGGTAATGTTTGTTTACCCAGTGCTTAACACTTTTAATGGAGCTAGTTTCCTGCCCAGACATGTCAAATGTGTTGACTTTCTTGACAGAAGGTGATGATGAAGTATAGTGTCTCACAGCATGCACCGTATACACCTTTTAAAGAAATTTACCACAGATTGCTGTTAATACCAAACGGGAAACATGAAGCATTGGACAATGTCAAGGACAACTGTTTCAAAAATATTTCTCTTAAGATGTATAGCTATCTGAACTGAAACTTTCAAGAATGAACAGATTTGAATGAACAAACATCCTATAACCTTTTAAACTTTGCAGGAGTAGAATGTTAATGAAAAGTCAACTCAACATAAAGAGCACTGAATCATAAGTAGAATTAAGGAGGATCTGCAGTACAGTTTTTCAAGATTGTTGCAGCAACAGTACCTGTTGCTTTTAACACACATGAATGAGATTTGCCAAGAACAGAGTTGCCAGTTTCTTTCTTTGAATCAAAGATGAATTGAGCAGGCCATAAGTTGAATACCTGTCTGCTCAGTTGCTAAAATTGCTTCTCCATTTTGTTTTTTTTCACTCTCATACAAAAAGTGTGGCAGTTGCTGAAATCTCTTCTCCATGTTGTTTTTCCGCTCTTACACAAAAACTTACAGCAGCAATACCTCTCATTCATAGCACACACGATTCAGAGCTGTCCAAAACAAAGTTGCAATGTCCATTTCAAGAATTGAATTTGAACCACATCACATGTAAAAGTTGGAAACCTGTGTCCTCAATCTTTCCCAGCTGTCCTAGTCTATTTCATGTGACACAGTCAATTAAATCTCTGCATGTCTAGGCTGCTTTTTCCAAACAGGAAGGGGGACAAGGGACAATTAATTCCAAATTTAGAAATGGCAACATGTGGGCAAGTACTGTGCTTTATTTTCATCTATAACTTGGCATGATGCACACACTGAGGATATGATCACTTAGAATGGATAAACTCTGCACTGTTGAAATGCTAATACTTTATATTCATAACTCTTCCTTCGTTTCCCTCTTTATCAAAGCTGTACTCCTCTGCCAAGTTGAATAATATACATGTTCAAAACTCAAATGTTAGGTAGTTTAGTGAAATGGTGGTGCAAAAAAGACATGTAAAGAATGCAAAATAAATATTGTTGTCTTTATCGTCTGTGTTCAGGACGCGTCTTTTAGCACCACTCCTTTTCGTAAGCTACCTTAGTAACAGATTTTAGTTTCAATTTTAACTGAGCACATTTGTTATTAATTATCAACTTTGAATATAAAACTAACCAATTTTGTATTTAAAACTTATACCATTTTTAAATTTACTGTATATAACATTTTACAACTTTTGATTTGGGTTCAATGGTTATAACTCTACTGCAGTGCCATTTTGTAAAGAAAGCAAAGATTCAATCCCTCTCTATTTTTCAGTCTTGAAAACTAAGCAATGGAAGGATGACTGATGCTTATCCCTATAGAGGCTTTAAGAAAAAATAAAAGTTGCATTGTCTTGCTAATACAATTTAAATACTGTCCTCTTCAACTCTTTTCTGGACTAATGTCAGGAAAGAGCTATATGTAGCGTACAAATCCATCCCAAAAGCCAATAATAAAACTGACCAAAGAAAATAACTTTTTTTAGATTTATGCTGATTGAAGTTCATATTTTAATCACTAAGCTCATGAACAATAGAAATGTCAAAGGTTTCTTCATTTTATATCAGCTGGGTGCTAGTTTGGATTTTTAAAAAATATTCTGTGCATACTGGTCCGGGTTTTGGAGCTATCCCTTTATCTTTACAAGGAATTCTTAAAATAGTCCTAATTATGAATGCTAATATTCCAAAAAGAGTAAGAGAAAAGTTGATAGAAAAAATTAGATCAGTTAGGTGGGATAATAGTAATAGAAATAACCACAACAAGGCTAATTACCATTCCTGTACCCTGGGTGGTGAGTGTGTGAATGTGTGTGTGTGTGTGTGTGTGTGTGTCTCTCTCTCTCCCAATCTGTCAAGTCTGTCAGGAAATAACACCTTATTAGGTTATTCCCAACAAAAAGCAGTTGGATGATGTTTTAAGGTTTGCATGGTGGTACGGGTATTCGTAGAAAGGGTTTACGGTTCACCATGTGGTAAGTCCTGAGGGACTATAGATAAAGTGGATAGAGATGGAGGTGAAAATAGAGAGGCGAGACAGTAGGAAATTGGAGGGCAGAGTATCTTTCGAAATCTGAGTGAAGTCCTAAAAAGGACTGTAAACCAGAAGAGGTGAGAGGATTGAGTTGGTGAAGAGATGAGTAGGCTTGAGTCGGCGAGAGGTGAGAAGACTTGAAGAGAAGACTCGACGTTTCGGGCAGCTTGACTGTCCGTCTTCAGGAGTGAGTGTTCGCTAGGCGTGTCGGAGTACTTAAGACGGGTATGCGGACGTAGAGGAGTGAGACGGGCGGCGGGGTCGGCGGCGTGGTGAACAGCTGTCGGTGGTGGCGCTCTGTGTGGGCGGATATGCGGACGTAGAGGAGTGAGTCGGCCGGCGGGGTCGGCGGTGTGGTGAACGGCTGTCGGTGGTGGCGCTCTGTGTGGACGGGTCGGTGGTGGCGGAATCGGCGGGAAGGCTTGGCGGGAAGGTGTGGGCGGGTTGATATCCGGATGTGGTGGTGTTGCGTCGGCGGAGGTTGTAGCGGGGTGTGCGTGTCGGCGGCGTAGTGGGTTGGTCCTGCGGCGGATGAAGGTTGGTGGAGGTAACAGGCTGTGTGGGGTGGGCGTCGATGCGGGTCTTGTCTTGGGTTGATGGAGTTGCAGTGAACGGCGTCGCCGAGCTGGTTGGAGTGGTCTGGTGATGTAGGATTGGGTGCCAGATGTTGTTGATGTGAAGTCCTGGGTCTTGGGGTACGGTGTTGTGTTGGTGAATTTCGATGGCTTCTCGGACTCTTCTGGTGTTCCAGTGTCGGATGGTAGTGATGAGTTTGCTGTTGTCCCAGTTTATGCGGTGGTCTTCTTGTTGAGCGTGTTTGACGACCGATATCTCAACTTCCGCTCACACCACCACCCCTCCATCCACCAGTCAGTTTCGGACACCCTCATCAGACGAGCTCACCAACTCAGCGACAAGGATCATCTCCACCAGGAACTCAGACATGTCACCCGCGCTCTCACCACCATCAACCAATACCCCAGGAGAAGAATCAACACCCAACCTCCTCACAGCCGCACCACCACTAGCACCGCCGACGACCAACCCACCACCAAGCCGACTACCACCATAGTACTCCCCTACATCGGCAAGACCTCCCACCGTCTACAACGCATCCTCCGATCAGCGAACATCCTAGTCAGACACCAATCCTCCCGCAAGCTCCATTCCATCCTCCACTCACACAAGGACAAGCATCCACCCAACAAGCAACCAGGCGTCTACAAGATTCCTTGCAGCTGCGGCAAAGTCTACATCGGAGAAACCGGCCACGACTTCGACACCAGACTCAAGGAACACAAGACCCATCAACGACACAGCGACTGGGACAGATCCGCCATCGTCAAACACGCTCAACAAGAAGACCACCGCATAAACTGGGACAACAGCAAACTCATCACTACCATCCGACACTGGAACACCAGAAGAGTCCGAGAAGCCATCGAAATTCACCAACACAACACCGTACCCCAAGACCCAGGACTTCACATCAACAACATCTGGCACCCAATCCTACATCACCAGACCACTCCAACCA
>CM057151.1:45982704-46030838 GCA_029962745.1 Echinometra lucunter | reverse complement strand
TGAGCATTTATTGCATGTATTGTACAACAATACTAACAAGTGATTTCTTTCTTTCAAACACACAGCATTCCTGACCACTAAGATGATTGGAACCTCAACAGCTCTATGGATTGGCTTGAGTGACTCCAATAGTGGACGATTCTTCGGACTGACGGCTCATCAGTAGACTACACTTATTGGAACGCTGGAGACCCCATAATTATGGCACTGGTGTAATGGGTCTTTTTTTCTTTTATGAACAATGTTTTTGTTTCCTCTCTTAATCAAATGATATGCTTTGATGTTTTTCAATTTGAGACTTTAATAGTATTTCCATTATTAATGGAAACTATCTTGTGATGGAGCTGATATTCTGTGATTTTTCTCACTGATCGTTTGCAGGTTTTCCTGTCTTGAAATATATTCTGTGGCGTTTATCTTGTTTTACTACTTTTATATCACACATCCATTCTGTCCTAAACAATTGAACCTCTGTCAATTGTCTATTTAATAGGTTCTATTTAATGTCACTCTGGATCTGAACAGATGAGACTTTCAGGTTTGCTTTTAGTCACTTGCATTGTTCAATTTTCATGTGAATCAAGACAGAAAACCTCCCTAACCTAACAGTTTTGTAATAGTGACCTAACTTTAGGTTGTTCTGTCTTGGAGAGAAATTGATCCTCAAAGTTTCCCTTCACTGTCTTCTGTTTTGGGCATTTATTTTGCTTGTACCAGTGGTATTTCTTTCTTTTTTAGGTCCTTTTGTCTATTTTCTCCTCAAAGAAATATTGATATATCCCTTAGATCCCATGTGCTTTGGTTTATTGCAGGAGGATTGTACCGAGATGATAGCTGTAGAAAACTCAGGCTGGAAAATGGAATGACTTGTCTTGTGATGTTTCCATTGGGCTTCATTTGCCAGGGTGTATTAGGTAGGAACTCTAACTGCATTCTGAAAACTGTTAGAATGTACCATGTACCTAAAAATATCTTTTGTATAGTTAGGATGTATAAAATAAACCTCAGAAAAACTTTACCTGGCATTCTATTTAAGAAGTATTAATGAAAAGAAAATTAAAAAACTGGAAGCGACGCATTTGAACCAATTCAGAGTTTCAGTTCAATCTGTTAATGCTGTAATTTAGGCATGCAATACGTGTACATCAGCTAGTCTGCATAGAATTACTTATATGTTTAATTTAAAAGGTCTGTCTCTTGACCGTCATAACTCTGATCATTAAGTGTCATGTGGCATACTATGTCCTAGCCATTTCTTCTGTCTTTCTCTATCACATGCTAGCAGCACATTCTCCACTAGAATACAATGCAGCACCTCTTCATCTTTTTTTTGTCCCCACTCACACTTTCATGTAACAGTTATTAACCTTATTTTCTGGAATTTGATTTCATATTGCATTAACAACTTTCTTATTGAGTAAGAACTATGCAGATTTTCAGAATATCAACCAGGATCTTGCCGAGTGATTTTTCAAGAACATACAGCTTCATGAACATAAAATCCATGCTTCTGTTGCACATCTCACACAGATCCCAATGCCGCAGAACCACCAATGAATCCAAGAAAATTCAAGAACATACAGCTTCATGAACATAAAATCCATGCTTCTGTTGCACATCTCACACAGATCCCAATGCCGCAGAATCACCAGATGAATCCAAGAAAATTCAAGAACATACAGCTTCATGAACATAAAATCCATGCTTCTGTTGCACATCTCACACAGATCCCAATGCCGCAGAACCACCAGATGAATCCAATGACTGCCGTGATGGCTTTACTCAGTACGATACTAGTTGTTACCAGGTCCCTTGATCGTCCCTACATTTTCTCTGAGGCTCAGGGTGCATGCAATGCCCTGGGGATAATGTCTATCTAGGCAGTGTGATGAGCTGGTATGAGGAGGCCTATGCTGAGACATTGTCACATACTTCTGGTGGTGACCCCGTTGGATCGGCATGTATGCGGTGAGCATGAAGAATTGTTCACATGTGATGTTATAAAGTGCCTCAAACATTGGAGTGGCAAAATAAATTGACATAAATGTATTGCACTTACATTCTTCTTGTCTCATGTAATGCACGGAGAGGTATGATTGGAAAAAATCAGTTCTGGAATACTTATAGATTATGAAATGCACAAGCCTGTCCTGTCCCCATCATCCCACACTTAGCTTCAGGTAAATTTATCTGCCTAGGTGTGCAGGGGTGGTCCTTAAGTTACTCTAATTTTGGGACTAAATGAAAATACAAAAATTCACCAGTATGTTAATGATTTCTCATTTGTTTACAAGGAAATAAGAGGTTACCTAGAAGTAAATCATCAATAGCCTTTACTGATAGTTAATTAACTCGAAAGAGCTTACATTTCTACATGCATTTGTAGGTGATGGTGAATACAAGTGGACAGATGCCCTGGCCCGTCTGGTTTACTGCTTGGGGTCCCAGCGAGCCTAGTGCAGCACCAGGAGAAGGATGTGTCACTGTTCTACCAACGGAGGATGGACGATACCAACTGTCAAGGACTCTTCAAGCCCATGTGCAAATACAGTACTAGTAGTACATCTCACTTTGATTCCTCTTCAGAACTACACAAAATTAATATTTATACATGATATCAAGTTCTTATTTTAGTACAGTTTCGTACAGTGGACTAGAAATTCAGCATAATGAAACCTTCATTTGTTTTATGCAACAACTCTTCAAGATCCTGTTTTTTATAAAATTTAAAAAATAGATCTATTCTACAATTATTTTTTTCTGTACTTACCCCATCGGCAACACATGTTGATTCGTACATCAAAATTATCCAACAAGTCAGAATTGCAGTTATGGAGGCCGCCATTTGCTTTCTTGTGTGGCATCATGTACAATAAGCGCAGCCAAGCTTATAGGTAGTGCGCTTCCTAGTACGCGCATCAATGCCCTTGCAATACAAAACAACACACACACACAACACGCACTGTAAGATGCGGCAAGGACTAAATAACTACAGCATGCTTTTTCAAAAAACATGGGATAGGCTCAGAAACTGAATCACACAGACTGTGCTCAACCAATCATTTGCTTAAGATCTAGGAGTTAGTTGTAATCGCGTGGGATATGTCTCACTGAGGCCTGTACATCTCTGCGTAACGAAAACGTAGAAAAAGGTTGTTTTTCAGCACTAGGTTGGGAAACCAGGGATCCTGTTAAGTCTCAGTGAGACATATCCCCCGGGTTGTATAATATAATGTATACCCCATCCCCCAATTCAGAATTGTGTGGGTACATATATTTATTTTATACAACAATTATAAGTAGATCCGTGAAACCTGAATCAATGAATGTGGGTCATGTAGTATTCAGGGGAAACTACTGTCGCATGCTGACACAGAGCTAGCCATGCAATAGAGCTCTACTGAATGCTCAAGGGAGCCAGCCATTCAATAGAACCAGCTCCAGGGCATGCTGAACTGCGCATACTGCGTGTACAGTTTGCGCTTACTTCCTTGCCTCAACGCGCAGTAGCACTACACAGCATGCTTATACAGGATGCGCCCACAACGCTGTGAGTTACACAAAGGGACAAAGTTAAGCAAATAAGACCTATCTCGGTTTCATTTTTATTTATTCGGATTCTAAGACCACTAAATGTGTACTGTATAAACTCAGATCTTGTGTTGTATAACAAATATTCCAGGTTTTGTCATTCATGTGACGGTTACAATATTGCATTTTTGTGCAAGTTGCGCTGTCCTTCGCTTTGCGTCATTGAATAGAGCGGCTCAACTTGCTCACCTCGTGCAATATTTGTAATCATTGCACTCATAAACACTGAATATTGTATATATTGAATGCCAAAGCATTAAATATCTTTCTCTCTCTCTTTTATCATAGTAGTACACTACACTACACACCAGAAATGCCTGGCTACTGCCCAGACGAGTGGACGGCTTATCATGATGGTTGCTACAAGGTCTTTGCAGAGTACACTGATCGCATGTCCTGGCCGGAAGCCCAGTTTACATGCAGTCAGCTCAACGGCTCTCTGGCTAGCATCCATACTAGACAGGAGATGGAGATCATCAAAGACTTGATGTCAGATGGAAGTGTTGATATCTGGTCTGGTCTCACAAGGGAGATTCAGGTATACATCCCTTTCACCTAGGAACAGCTCACCGAAAAACAGTTCACTCTCTATTGATCTGATTTAGGTGTCTTATCTTTATGTCGTTGTGCGAAAGAACGCGCCCAGAACACAAAATGGAAAATTATTGAAAATCAAATTTTTTAACAATGACTGATAATTACACAGATATCATGTAGACCTTGTAAATTGATACACAATCTTCTTGTGGCATGATATTTGCTGAAATTCTATTCCAATATGTCAAAATGGACATTTGAAGTTTTGCATTTTTTATTTTGCTTCTGGACGCGTTCTTTCACAATGGCATAAAGATAAAACGCCTTAACAATGGGTCATTTTACCTGACTACTAAGAAAGAAAGACAGTGCTTCCCTTGTAAAAAAAAAAAAAAAAAGTACCATGGTACCCATGGTAATTTGACAAAATTACCATCAAAACATGCAAAGTGCCATCAAATTACCATGATTTGATGGTAATTTTGTCAAATTACCATGGGGTACCATGGTAGTTTTTTACCAGGATTGTCAGTAAGCAACCAGGGGACCTATGGCTTTAAGCCCTGTCAGAGAGACTTTGTAATAAGGGCACCAGTACAGTACAACCACTTGGTTTTGAACTCAGGATCTGCTGTCTACCACTTGCTCCACCATTGACCATTGTACTTCTCCAGGTCCCCTAAATGGGAACTATAATCACCAAAACTGTTTTGATCTGTATGTGTTGGTTTTCCTTACTGGTATACAAAATTCATCTGCTTCCAATTCTAGCTTGATAAAAGGAGTGCAGAATAACATGCTTTAATTGAATACATGAAATATGAATGAAATATGCATGAAATATTTGACATTCCTCTCTATAAAACAGAAGCAAAAGCAACTTTGTGAGTGATACATACTTTGGGATGATTGTTCCCCTATTCTCTCTCTCTCTCTCTCTCTCTCTCTCTCTCTGCTTCCATATAAGTTATTATGCAACACGAATTTCAGTTTTAGTACATGAATGAGTTTGTCATCAATTCTGGGAAGAAAAATATTTGAAATCACCTTTTTTCAGTTAAGTGCATACACAGCATATTAATTGTATCTTAGCACATCACAATGCCTCATCCACATTACCGGTCAACTCAAAACTGACTGGTAACCAAAGAATTCTCTACCTTTTTTGGTAATGTTATGTTTGTTCTGTAAATTGTCAATGTTGGATTGGTCCGAGTGGTTTGACTGGAATATTAACCGTCAATTAAATTGTATATCTTATATTTTCTTGCTGCATTCAATTTTTTGCTTCTGAAACCAGGTGGATTTGTGTGGTCCGATGACACTGCTGTAGACTACACCAACTGGAATGTGGGGGAGCCGTCCTACGCCACCCAGCCTGGCTATGAGGACTGCGTAGAGATTTACCTTAGCACAGGCAAGTGGAATGATGTGGACTGTCTGAATGAGCAAGGCTATGTCTGTGAACAGCCCAAGATTGGAGGAGGTGAGTTGATATTTAATTGAGCAAGTCTGTGATTATTGGGTCTTATTTAACAAGAATTGCCAAAGCAGTATTAGTACTGCTCTTCTTTTCAGCCCTTTTTAGCCCTAAGTTAATTTGTCCAATATGTTTCTTACCACATCTAAGATTTCTAGCTATGGAGTACTTTACTAAGGAGCCCTACTAGAGCAAACACCAGACCAAATATGAAGTAAATTGAGACATTTAATATCTGTATGTTCACAATTTCTCAATATTTGGCAATGTATGGGACATCAAATTAAGAAATACTTTGCAATTTCCCAATCATCCTATTAAATGGTTTGGTTTTAAAAAAAATAGTGTCAGTGCAATTAGTGCCGTAGTCAAACGTTTTCCATCCTGTAAACGACCGCCCATGCCACTAACCGTTTTCAATTTGACGGTTTCGGATAAACGGAGATTTACTGTCAGCCAGGGATTACACATTGTTTGTGTAGCTACTTGTAATATTTCAAGTTTTTCTGACTTAATTGTCATCATAAATCAACTCCAAGACTTCCAATGTTGTGTCTTTACTAGTGATCTTTCTTCACGCAAAGTTCTTAACTACGTCAGCTATCCATTGATAAGCTTACCGGAAAATTGTTCCCTCACGTCACTTGTATGTCGTGGCGCGGGCGGGTGATACAGCACCTCTGTACTGTATTTCACAAGCGATACACTTGGATTTGTTTACTGGCTCGGGATTGCCCGCCAACACAAAATATGTACGTTCCGCAAAAGCACCTTGAGCAGAGCTTTGGAAGCCAATTTGAAGATCGGGAATCGCCCATAGAGATCGCCTCATTAATCATTGATATGTCCTATCGGTACATGTACTTTCGATGTGCAGCAAAAGTACACACTCTTCAAACTGAGAAATAAAATGATCGATACCTTCAGCATGTACAAAAGAATGGTTCCGCGAGAGAAAATGCTGTACTAGTCTATGGGATTTCGTCTATGCAACTTTTCACTGATAACTGAAATAAGCAACAATTTCGTAGTACCGTTACCACAGAACTAGAAAAACGTTCGTTGACTGTTACACCATGTTTGTTTGCTGGTGTCTTCAGCTATGTATAGAAAGCGAACACGAATACGGCGCAGCGAATTATTGCGCAATACAATCACAGTGAAAGTCAAATAGATCTATTCATTAGCTCTCTCGCATGGTATTTTGTAAGTACAATTACTAAAGTTCACAACGTAAATAAATAAGTTGTTTATTTTTTTCTGCCGGGATACAGTCTCAATCGATTGATACCAGAACCGTCTCGGGGCCTGAGACCGCCGGGATTTGATCCCGATCCCGGACCGGCTGACACTGACAGCACTACTTTCATTGTTTCAATAGTTTTAACTTTGGCAAAGGTGTGATTGTTTTCGTTTAATTATATCCGAAAGCCGTTCGGTTTTGACTCACAGTTTAAACGGAATTGAAAATAACCATGATGTTACACGCACTAATTGCATGTATAGGTGAATTGTCAGAGTCCACCCATAAGATGTGTAAATGTAATTGTGTCATTTTTACCAATTAACTACTGATTCTTACAGTTAAATTGGCCTAAGGGGAAACCAACTAGTTCTAGTTCTTCAATCAGGGTCCGCGCTGGTGCTTGGTGCCCGCTGGAGCCTCCAGTCTCTTAATGTGCTCATCAAAAGTGGTCGAGAACACAAGATGTCATCTAGGTAAAATATAACTTCAGCCATATTCAACTCACCCAACACAATTCCATTACCTTTGAAACGTGCCAGGCTATTGACAAGGCCCTGTGCATGCGCAAGGAATTCGAAAAGGCCCCATGGACACGGAAAGCCTGTCTTAGACACTGATCTCTCGTCCATGGCAATCTGGAAATATCCATTCGCCAGATCTAAGGAGGAGAAATACTTGGCACCCCCCAGTGCCTCCAATGTTTCCTCAATAGTGGCAATGGGAGGAATCACGGACCGTCCGTGCATTTAGTTGCCTATAATCGATACAAATCCTCATGGTGCCATCCTTCTTCTTGACTGGGACCACAGGGCTAGCATAGGGACTACAAGACCGTCGAATTATTCCCCTTCTCCAGCATCTCCTGCAGAAGCTGCTTCATCTCAGGAACATAACTTGGAGGGACTCTCCTATATGGCAATCGAATGGACTTTGGTCAGAGGGTGTTGATTTCATGAGGGATGACATCACAAAAACCCAAATCCATCTCGCTTGCTGCAAATACTGCTCTATGCTTATATAAAAGATGAGCAAGGATATCAGATCCTCAGGAGGGTGATTTAGGGGTAACCCCAGCAGGGAGTTCGAATCTCCCCCCCATCTGTACAAGTGTGCAACACAGTTCGTTCTCACACAAGTACCTGGCCATAGGCCACATCCTCAGGGATCCTATTATCTCCACCAACACTAACCCTTCTCTAATCCCCACTCACTATATCTACTCAGCGACCTCCACAGGCCAGGCTGTTCCTGAACGAATACATCCTCCTGCCGTTCTATCTCTGTCACCTTTGCCAACAACCTCATTCTGACCAACACTATCTCCTCAGTCCCCCTATTAGCTAAAGCAATGGTTATCTTCGTGCCCTCAAACTTGTCCACAACCTTCAAGATGTCAAAAGGTCTAGTCACTTTGCTACAAGTAGAGCCCAAGAACCGGTCTCAACAAGGACATCCTTGCCATGCCATGGACTCATTTCCACCAACCATGGCAAACAACCCCTGCGAATAGTGAGAGGGGGAAACTACGACTTGGTCTTGAGTCAACAGTACCGTCCTGGCATTAGCAACATTAACTGACATGCCTTCGGCATCTTGAGAGTTTTGTGAGACCAAATCCCAATCTTCACTCTGTACATCGGCACCCTCTTCCTGGAGTAGGACCCGCAAAGCATTGCAACCCAAGATGATAGATACTTCCGACTGGCGCTTTGTCAGAGTCCCTTCTCGTACAACAAGAAAGCCGTACCTCCGCAGAGCGATACAAGCCTCTACCTGTGTCCTCACAAAGCCTAAAGAATGGGAATGTCTTTCCAAGATACTCCAGATACCCTAATTCCACCCCATTTCCTTTCTCCAGTGGGCCAATCTTCCTAAGTAAGTTTGTCTCATAATACCTTGAGGCATTAAACTAGCCTCAGCCCCTGTATCCAAGATACAGTTGGCCTTCTCCCCAGCTATCAACACTGTGGCAGTGGGGACTCTCGGCTACCAAATCAGGAAAATGTGACGCACAATGATCATTTACTGCACGAAACGGAGGCATTGCCTCTTGCACTACCTACCCCTGGTTCAACAGTAGAACTTGCACCCTCATTCTGAGAACTAGCACCATTCTCACTTGGACAATCCCTGCGTATGTGCCCTACACCACCGCATCCATAACACTTTATGGGTACCCTGGCAGTCTTTTTGAGGTGCCCTAACTTTGCCACAGTTGTAGCATTTCATTTCCTTCCTTTTGGGGGTAAATCCCAACCTAGGATCTGGCCCTTGCCTTAATGAGTGTAGTGTTTCCACAACTTCATTCAACGTTTCTCTCAAGTTGGTGATCTCGCCTTTCATGTCTCTCATCGATGGCTCCTCATAAACAGCTGTCTTGCTGCCTCAACCTCACATTCACGTACCTTGGTGACTCTTGGTCACCTGTGGGTCCACATCCTGAAATAGATCAAGGACCTTTTCTCTCATACCGAGAAAGGACTGGCTTTCATCTGACAAAGCTATGCGCCTCAACTCCCTCTGAACTTGCTTTTCCTTTACACCTTTGATGAACCTCTCCTTCAGTGTGCTGTTCCTTAACAGCTTCAAGGCTTTCTTCTCATCTCCGGTGGACACAGACTCCATCCTATCATAGAGGCGATAAGATGGCCGCTGAAGTCTGCCAAGGACTCGCCATCCTCGCTGTACCCTACTGTGAAGTTCAGAAGTTAGAGTCTGAACCGACTCCAGGCTCCCAAACCGAGTCTGCAACACCTTCCCCTCATTTCAGACTCATCCTCACGGATACTCAAATCACGGCACAAAATCTCATCTTTGGCAGGACCCGCCAAATGTGTGACCATCACCTGTGCCTTCTCACTCCCATCTAGCTTATAGTATGAACAGTAATCATCAAATTCATCTAGCCATTCTCTTATTGAAGGATCTTCAGGTCTCTGGGGAGTACCACGAAACTTTGACAATTTCATGGCTGGCATTGCTCGTGATGTAGATAAGCTTCGAAAAGCACCAGTCAAAGCCCTAACCATTTCTTCCATCCCTGGGGAAACCCCATTTGTTACATCATCACCCGGCATGTTGCCAACGTAGCCTCGCGGGCACCACAAGAATGAGCAATACCAAGATTAAAAGAAGAAAGTAGTAGAAAGAAACGGGAAAAAGGGTGGGGAAATAAACTACAATGTCCTATAAGAAAACCTGTCGATCTACAAAACAGGGAAGGAAATCTATATGCTCCAGAACCTGCTGGTTTACAGTTGGAAGAAAAACTACAACACAAATAAAAATATACAATGTCTTATGATCATGCAACTTCTTACCACCTTAAGACTACTGTAAACGGTACTCTTTTACTCCAGTTCACACACTGCCTTGCTTTGTATCCCTCGTGCTGTAGTAGGGGTTTTTTTCCTCCGTCTTCCTCGTTCTTGCTCATCTGTGTCCGACCTTGTCTTCACTCGTTCTTGTCCTTCTGCTCCTCAGTATCCCGCTCGTTGGGTGATGCTCGATCTAGCTGACACGGCTGCAGATCCCACTCCTGACACCATTTGTCGTAGTCTGGTCTTGTAGTTTACAGCATTTGTCAGGATGTAATCACACACAACAGAAGACTAGAAACCACGCAATAAGTGCGGGGTGAAAGAAAATTTATTCTCCTCGCAGCCTTGACGAAGTATCACCCAATTAATGGAGAAGTGTAGTACAAACACGGAAAAAATAAAAAAACCCTGTGAATACAAAAGAGAAATATAGGAAATGCTTACAGGTACATAATCTTCTGTACATGTACAGTGTACATCACTAGTAAATATACTGATCATCTCTCTTGTATTCTAATTATGCTACGAAATCACACATATGATTAATAACTATAAAGGCAATTATTTAAACAAAACATCATAACATGCTTACATCAGTTAACTGGAGTCATTTACAGGAGTCTGCGATAGCGTGTAAGAGCATCTTGTGCATCAATCAACACTGAAGGTCATTATTTGAATCACATTAGTATCAACATCACAGTATTGAATCAATCGTGTATAAACAAATCCGTATCGTGCACAATTATTTTCTAACGGCTTATGGTCAGTATGATTTTAATAACGATTCTATACTCTACAGCACATATTCACACTTAGAGCTACGCTAACCATACTGATTTAACTAACCAATATCAAAATGCAAATAGAAGCAGTCTACATATATATATATATATTTTTTATAAAGAATTCATATTATTATTATTCATTTAGCTCAGCCATCCTGACTTACCCTACTCAGATAAAGCCAGACAGTGGTTTATGCTGCTCCCAAGTCTACTTCCAACACAATCTGCTGTTACGGACTGGTCATTCAACCCAAATTTGCAAAATAAGCCTGCCTCCTTGCGATGATGTCAAGTCACTCCACTTGTGACCAACACCTCACTCCTTTGGTTCGACACGAGAACCCTTTTAATTCAAACAATAAAATTCCTATTTATTAAGATCCGGACTTCTAATAAAAAATCAACCAATATCATAGCAAGCACCCACTTACAAAGTTAACCATCTTAAAACAATAAGAAAGAATAACTTCAATCAATGATTAACACCCAACCTACACAATTATATATACAATTTAGTAATACAATACTGATTTTCAATGATAAGCAAAGAGTAATGATAAATCAATTCATAATCCCTACTCATCAGACATGAATTCACTCATATTGAAACCCCCAGACGATATGTATCAACCTTGTCATCAGATTTACTCTCTGTGTAAGTAACTCTACCTCATCTTTTATCAAAAACTTCAATAGCATTGGTGCATTAGTTGATTAAAACACAAGTAAACAGCCTATATTGATAACAGTACAAATTAAACATACCTCCTTTGAAGAAAATGGAATCAACTTGCAAACTTCAGGGTTGCATACAGACCAGGATTGACTGTCTACCTTCCTCAAAGGTCAGCACAGAAAATGAGGCACATGGTCAAACACATCACTATATCACAAAGGGAAGTGCTTGACCGAATCACACTGACCATTAAATTATCCACCCTCCCTCATTGAATTTACATTAAAATCACACATTCAAACCTATGTTCTACTCATATCCACATAGGACATTATTAATACAATCACATATTTCACTCTAATTCTATATCTAATTGCTAAATAGCTGTATACAAACAGGGACTATATGTCACCCTGAGTACTAATACACCTTTTACTTTATTTAATGTGTTTGGCCCAGTACCCCCACCAATTCTCTTTGTCTCTAAGTTCAACATGGTCCATGTTCTTTGTTTGACCCCTTCCTCCACACAGTACATAATGTAAAGCTTCTTTATGCCCCTTACACTGTACATGAAGACATCACTTATAGTTTTTATTCCTAGTCCCATTCACCAACCTTCGTATGGGTATATATGTACAATATTATATATCTACTGGTAGCCAGAAGTGCATGATCATTTTTTTCTTTTCGTGAAACATTTACATCTATTTGATTAAGCTCTAATGAAGAAAACTCATGCATTCACATCTAATTCACAATCCACATATTTAGAAATTCGAATGAAGAAGTGATGATACACCTCCCATTGAACAATCTGTACAAGACATTCTATTCTTGTGAAATAAATGTCGGGTATTTTCTGTGTACATTATAAGTGTCTGCTTCTTTCTCATGTAGCTCCTTTGTCAGGCCAGCCTACACAGGCTCCTCCCAAGACCCAAGCTCCAGGGCAAACAACCAAAGCTCAAGGTATGTCTACTTCTCTTCCTATTTTAGGCCAATTCGTGATGTTAAGCCTAATGAACAGGATTGGAAACTGTAAATCTTTGCTTAGGACTGTATAGATTTAAGTTGATAAACACCTAGTCATAACATTTTTACTGAGGGTTCATAGTTGTTTTCTTATTAAAGTTTGAACAAATTGCAAACTCATTGCAAAAGTTCTTAATAGAATGTGACCACCTACAAAGGACATTGATTTTACATATCTTTATTTGTTCCATTTCTGTCAAATTCATATACGCTACGTAGATTTCAGCTCATGTGCATTTTAAGGTTGTCTTTGTCCAAATGTAAGGAATGTTACACTTTTTTTTTTCGTAATAATGTGTCAGGCGTGATCTTATAGATGGCTTTTAAGCAATGCCATTATTGAAATCTTTATAGAACATAACTCAAAGACATCAGTCACCAACGAGGAGTTTGCTCTGTATGTTTAGTTCCAGCATACTATTTCAAAATATCAAAATATGAGCTTCAAATATTACTTCAGTGAAAAGATATCCCAAGTTCAAATCCTCTCTTAAAGAACATGAAGGTGAATTATAAGCAGACTGGTCGAAGTACTTGTACGTGGAGGCATGATTTAGGGCATTTACAGAATGGAAGTGCCTGTTGATTTCCGTACCTTATGGTCTTATGTTATCCTTCATTTCCTTCAAACTGCTTAAAGGGGGTACCCCAATGCTGAAACAATGTTCCTCCATTCAAAAGAGCATGATTTTATCAGCCGAAAATATCTGCCTAGAGTTTTAAAAAAGTCGTGTTGCAAGAAAAAAAACCAAATATGGTAAATTCTAGCCTATTTTTGGCCCCCTCAGCTGTGTCCTAGTTTCAGTTGGGTACCCACATGCCGTCACTGTGGTTACCTTGTTGTGCAATTCTAGCAAAATGCGCGCAAGGTATAATACATATTGTACAGTCTAGCGCGCACCACAACTGCAGTGCGCGAAACTGGGTAACCTCATCTACGTCATACCTCATACTCAAATTTTTAGGTCAGCCTTGACTAATCACAAATAATTTGCCAAAATGCATTGATTTCAATTGAAAATCATCAAATTTTTAATGTTGTTCTTAGAATTCTATTCTTGATCATGTTTCAAATTGTTTTTAACCATTGTGTAATCACTTTAACTGTTAACCCCTAGAATATCAGATAAAGTTTGGGGGGTTTATTTCACGTACTAGCTGTGCACAAATTATTTTTTCAGGCGACTGGTACACTTTAGGTTTTGCTTATTTTCCATTTATTTTTCCCTTCTTCTTTCTACCCAGGACCAGGGGAAAATACCAAGGACACTCCCACAAACAGTGCTCCAATCTCTAGTGGTAAGTTTGTTGTTGCGCTTTCATATGAAAAGGTCATTTGTTCAAATGAATGACACTAGTGTCTTTTTGCAGTTTATTAATTTACAACTGCCACTCTCCACTCAGGCATTAAACAGATACCAGTAGGAAGGAATTTCCTGAAAGCTGTGGGTGCAGAAATTGGTAGCCTAGCTGAGCCAGAGTAGTATCGGGGTGCCTTGAGCACTTTACTTGGTGGATAAGAGCTTTATGTTATCATTATTATTATAAGCTTTCTGATGTTTGTCTGAATCAAGGCCCTGACACCTTCACATTCATGCCTTTTCAGGCTTCATATTGTACAGCACACATCAGCCTCCAACATGGTTCTGGGGAGTACCACGAAACTTTGACAATTTCATGGCTGGCATTGCTCGTGATGTAGATAAGCTTCGAAAAGCACCAGTCAAAGCCCTAACCATTTCTTCCATCCCTGGGGAAACCCCATTTGTTACATCATCACCCGGCATGTTGCCAACGTAGCCTCGCGGGCACCACAAGAATGAGCAATACCAAGATTAAAAGAAGAAAGTAGTAGAAAGAAACGGGAAAAAGGGTGGGGAAATAAACTACAATGTCCTATAAGAAAGAACTGTCGATCTACAAAACAGGGAAGGAAATCTATATGCTCCAGAACCTGCTGGTTTACAGTTGGAAGAAAAACTACAACACAAATAAAAATATACAGTCTTATGATCATGCAACTTCTTACCACCTTAAGACTACTGTAAACGGTACTCTTTTACTCCAGTTCACACACTGCCTTGCTTTGTATCCCTCGTGCTGTAGTAGGGGTTTTTTCCTCGTCTTCCTCGTTCTTGCTCATCTGTGTCCGACCTTGTCTTCACTCGTTCTTGTCCTTCTGCTCCTCAGTATCCCGCTCGTTGGGTGATGCTCGATCTAGCTGACACGGCTGCAGATCCCACTCCTGACACCATTTGTCGTAGTCTGGTCTTGTAGTTTACAGCATTTGTCAGGATGTAATCACACACAACAGAAGACTAGAACCACGCAAGAAGTGCGGGGTGAAAGAAAATTTATTCTCTCGCAGCCTTGACGAAAGTATCACCCAATTAATGGAGAAGTGTAGTACAAACACGGAAAAATAAAAAAAACCCTGTGAATACAAAAGAGAAATATAGGAAACGCTTACAGGTACAATATCTTCTGTACATGTACAGTGTACATCACTAGTAAATATACTGATCGTCTCTCTTTGTATTCTAATTATGCTACGAAATCACACATATGATTAATAACTATAAAGGCAATTATTTAAACAAAACATCATAACATGCTTACATCAGTTAACTGGAGTCATTTACAGGAGTCTGCGATAGCGTGTAAGAGCATCTTGTGCATCAATCAACACTGAAGGTCATTATTTGAATCACATTAGTATCAACATCACAGTATTGAATCAATCGTGTATAAACAAATCCGTATCGTGCACAATTATTTTCTAACGGCTTATGGTCAGTATGATTTAATAACGATTCTATACTCTACAGCACATATTCACACTTAGAGCTACGCTAACCATACTGATTTAACTAACCAATATCAAAATGCAAATAGAAGCAGTCTACATATATATATATATATTTTTTATAAAGAATTCATATTATTATTATTCATTTAGCTCAGCCATCCTGACTTACCCTACTCAGATAAAGCCAGACAATGGTTTATGCTGCTCCCAAGTCTACTTCCAACACAATCTGCTGTTACGACTGGTCATTCAACCCGAATTTGCAAAATAAGCCTGCCTCCTTGCGATGATGTTCAAGTCACTCCACTTGTGACCAACACCTCACTCCTTTGGTTCGACACGAGAACCCTTTTAATTCAAACAATAAAATTCCTATTTATTAAAATCCGGACTTCTAATAAAAAATCAACCAATATCATAGCAAGCACCCACTTACAAAGTTAACCATCTTAAAACAATAAGGAAAGAATAACTTCAATCAATGATTAACACCCAACCTACACAATTATATATACAATTTAGTAATACAATACTGATTTTCAGTGATAAGCAAAAGAGTAATGATAAATCAATTCATAATCCCTACTCATCAGACATGAATTCACTCATATTGAAAACCCCCAGACGATATGTATCAACCTTGTCATCAGATTTACTCTCTGTGTAAGTAACTCTACCTCATCTTTTTATCAAAAACTTCAATAGCATTGGTGCATTAGTTGATTAAAACACAAGTAAACAGCCTATATTGATAACAGTACAATTAAACATACCTCCTTTGAAGAAAATGGAATCAACTTGCAAACTCGGGGGTTGCATACAGACCAGGATTGACTGTCTACCTTCCTCAAAGGTCAGCACAGAAAATGAGGCACATGGTCAAACACATCACTATATCACAAAGGGAAGTGCTTGACCGAATCACACTGACCATTAAATTATCCACCCTCCCTCATTGAATTTACATTAAAATCACACATTCAAACCTATGTTCTACTCATATCCACATAGGACATTATCAATACAATCACATATTTCACTCTAATTCTATATCTAATTGCTAAAATAGCTATATACAAACAGGGACTATATGTCACCCTTGAGTACTAATACACCTTTACTTTATTTAATGTTGTTTGGCCCAGTACCCCCACCAATTCTCTTTGTCTCTAAGTTCAACATGGTCCATGTTCTTTGTTTGACCCCTTCCTCCACACAGTACATAATGTAAAGCTTCTTTATGCCCCTTACACTGTACATGAAGACATCACTATAGTTTTTATTCCTAGTCCCTATTCACCAACCTACGTATGGGTATATATGTACATATTATATAATCTACTGGTAGCCAAGAAGTGCATGATCATTTTTTTCTTTTCGTGAAACATTTACATCTATTTGATTAAGCTCTAATGAAGAAAACTCATGCATTCACATCTAATTCACAATCCCACGTTTAGAACATTCTGAATGAAGAAGTGATGATACACCTCCCATTGAACAAATCTGTACAAGACATTCTATTCTTGTGAAATAAATGTCGGGTATTTTCTGTGTACATTATAAGTGTCTTGCCTTCTTTCTCATGTAGCTCCTTTGTCAGGCCAGCCTACACAGGCTCCTCCCAAGACCCAAGCTCCAGGGCAAACAACCAAAGCTCAAGGTATGTCTACTTCTCTTCCTATTTTAGGCCAATTCGTGATGTTAAGCCCATGAACAGGATTTGGAAACTGTAAATCTTTGCTTAGGACTGTATAGATTTAAGTTGATAAACACCTAGTCATAACATTTTTAATGAGGTTCATAGTTTGTTTTCTTATTAAAGTTTGAACAAATTGCAAACTCATTGCAAAAGTTCTTAATAGAATGTGACCACCTACAAAGGACATTGATTTTACATATCTTTATTTGTTCCATTTCTGTCAAATTCATATACGCTACGTAGATTTCAGCTCATGTGCATTTTAAAGGTTGTCTTTGTCCAAATGTAAGGAATGTTACACTTTTTTTTCGTAATAATGTGTCAGGCGTGATTCTTATAGATGGCTTTTAAGCAATGCCATTATTGAAATCTTTATAGAACATAACTCAAAGTACATCAGTCACCAAACGAGAGTTTGCTCTGTATGTTTAGTTCCAGCATACTATTTTCAAAATATCAAAATATGAGCTTCAAATATTACTTCATTGAAAAGATATCCCAAGTTCAAATACTCTCTTAAAGAACATGAAGGTGAATGATAAGCAGACTGGTCGAAGTACTTGTACATGGAGGCATGATTTAGGGCATTTACAGAATGGAAGTGCCTGTTGATTCCGTACCTTATGGTCTTATGTTATCCTTCATTTCCTTCAAACTGCTTAAAGGGGGTACCCAATGCTGAAACAATGTTCCTCCATTCAAAAGAGCATGATTTTATCAGCAGAAAATCATCTGCCTAGAGTTTTAAAAAAGTCGTGTTGCCAAGAAAAAAACCAAATATGGTAAGATTTCAGCCTATTTTTGGCCCCTCAGCTGTGTCCTAGTTTCAGTTGGGTACCCACATGCCATCACTGTGGTTACCTTGTTGCGCAATTCTAGCAAAATGCGCGCAAGGTATAATACATATTGTACGGTCTAGCGCGCGCCACGACTGCAGTGCGCGAAACTGGGTAACCTCATCTACGTCATACCTCATACTCAAATTTTTAGGTCAGCCTTGACTAATCACAAATAATTTGCCAAAATGCATTGATTTCAATTGAAAATCATCAAATTTTTAATGTTGTTCTTAGAATTCTATTCTTGATCATGTTTCAAATTGTTTTTAACCATTGTGTAATCACTTTAACTGTTAACCCCTAGAATATCAGATAAAGTTTGGGGGGTTTATTTCACGTACTAGCTGTGCACAAATTATTTTTTCAGGCGACTGGTACACTTTAGGTTTTGCTTATTTTCCATTTATTCTTCCCTTCTTCTTTCTATCCAGGACCAGGGGAAAATACCAAGGACACTCCCACAAACAGTGCTCCAATCTCTGGTAAGTTTGTTGTTGCGCTTTCATATGAAAAGGTCATTTGTTCAAATGAATGACACTAGTGTCTTTTTGCAGTTTATTAATTTACAACTGCCACTCTCCACCCAGGCATTAAACAGATACCAGTAGGAAGGAATTTCTTGAAAGCTGTGGGTGCAGAAATTGGTAGCCTAGCTGAGCCAGAGTAGTATCGGGGTGCCTTGAGCACTTTACTTGGTGGATAAGAGCTTTATGTTATCATTATTATTATAAGCTTTCTGATGTTTATCTGAATCAAGGCCCTGACACCTTCACATTCATGCCTTTTCAGGCTTCATATTGTACAGCACACATCAGCCTCCAACATGGTTCTTCTGTTTTTTAGGCCCATTTAATGAAACCAACTGGTATCTGTGTCTTGTGTGTTCTTTCCTTGATCAATTTGATTAGCAGACTGAGTTCTTTATCAAGTGAAGATCAATAATAATGAGAAATATTTTCAATTCAACCCAATGAATAACTTTGTTTTCCCATATGAACAAAATCAGTACTGTGTACTCTCACTGTTTTTAATAGATTTGGGGTGAATAAGTACTGGGTTGGAAAATTTAGATCTTGCAGTGCTCCAGAACCCTCAGTCAAAATGTTTGCTAACTCAATCAGCACAATCATTTTTGTGATTGTACCATGTAAAGTGTTTCAGAGTGTAATCCATCATCTGCCACTCAGATTTCAAGACTATGACCCCTGTACTCTCAAGCTGAGGCTTTGCTAATTGAGTCAAGTTTAATAAAGTGACTGATAGTAAAACTGAAATATTTTTCTATTTTCCTATAATGTCTTCTATTTGTAGGTGTTTCAACTGGTGCCATCGCTGGTATTGTCATTGCAGCTGTACTTATCATCTGTGTCACAGGTGTCCTGATATTCTTCTTATATTCATCTAAAAACAAGGCTCCTCTCAAAACTCCAGAAATTCCATCCAGCACAGGCTTTGAGAATGTTGTTTACAATGAGAAAGATGATACAAAGCTTTCAGCATTTGAAACTGATGCATAATGTTATTCTAATAGTATTTATATAGTTTTTGATGTAGCTAAAATTCATAGTGAATTTTTTTTAGAATCTTAGCACAAGGCAGTTATAAACAAATACCATCATTGTCATGATTCAGGATATTTTGTAGTCTGCTTATGAATGTGAATGGTGGAAAGTTGCTGCTTAATGGTGCACTCTTACTCAATTTTGATATTGTACAATAAATGATCATCTAAGAAATCAATAGTTCTTTTCACCACTGTTACCAAAACATTACGCAGTATTGTTTTAAATTTATAACAGATTCAGGAAATATTTGAAAGGGGAACTTCATGCATAATACATGTATGAATCAACTAATTGGGAGATGAACTCATCTGAATTCGTGCTAGCTTATACAAAGTACTCATTTTATATTTGAAAGAAGGATGTTATGAATATCCTAATGATGACCTGATCTCGTGCATATAGCACATGCACATATATTTGTAAGTTTATAAGCAGATATGTATAGGCAAAAAAAAAAAAAAAAAAAAATTGTTGTATATTAGTCATAGTTCAACTTACTTTTAGAAAGGAGTTCACGTAGTGCTAAAACTCAGAGCAATCCTATGTGTTACAAAAAAATAGGACTATCAGATTGTGCATAGTAAAAGTCTTTGAATATTGTAATGATATGAAAGTATTATGTAAAGCCTGCTGCCACCTTTTCCTCCCTCATTGGTCTTTGTCTGTTTTTTAAGTTTTTTTTTTAATGTTTTCTGTCATATACTCAGCCTCCACTATCCAGTGTGGATGGAAAAATGCACATTTATGCTTGTGCTCTTCAGTAATCTTTTGAAAAAAGAAATGTTAAAGTAAAAATACAACTTTGATTTAAGTACAGAATTACAGAGGGGTAGTAACTTTGTACACAAAAAGAAATCTTCCGTATCATGTTGCAAGGATCTTTGACTATTTCAAAGAGTAATTGAATGCAGAAAAAATATTTTGATATTATTTTCTTTTGAATCTTGTTTTATTTTGTAAGGAAACTTTGCACAGCTGTGCTATAAAGAAAGAAATCTTAAATTGCCATGCTCATGATTTTGCATACCAGTGATATGATAGACTATATTAGGATGAAAGTTATCATGTGTTTGAAGCACATTTTTATGTTAAATGTGTATGTGCCTTTGATATCATTTTATGTAAATGCATTAATATTAAAGAAACTTCCTTTTTAGTATGTTCTTTTGAAATTTGCACCTCTCTATTTGTTATAATGACTGTTACGTGCAATACTCCATGTATACAGTCATCAGTCATGTGAAATCAGATTATAATTTTTTTTGTCTTTTTGTTTTTATTGCAAACTAAACATAAACAACAGTAAATTTTACATGTATACAATGTGCAATGGATTTTAAAATATATTTCAAAATATATTATGATTATGAATACGAAATTTCAATAAATATGATAAGAGGAGATAATACATATTAACATTTTAGCCAATTTTGATCATATTTAAATCATGAAACACACTTTGAAAACATTCTATTGTCTCATCTGACTCGTGTTTGTTCTTGCATATATGAGTGAATACATAGGGTACAAAATTTTTGATCTTTGTAGTCCAGAGTTTTGTAAATGCATTTTCATAAGTATCACGTTGGAATTGATTTTTTGAATAAATATTCTGTTTTGCCATAATATGAATCGCTGGTTGCTTTGTTTATTGTCTGTGAAGAGAAGACAAGTTTCTTTCAGATTAAAATGATGCGACCTGTGTTTAAAGTAATATGACAGCAAAACTATGAGGAAAACAAACAAGGAATGATAACAGCAAATGTTTACAGGATTTTTTTTTTTTACTAAACAGAAAGATAATTCTTCATTAATAAGTAAAACAAAGTTTGCTCAAAAGCATTTTCAATTTCAATCGTAAACAATGCACCATATATAACTCCGTTCATTCTGAACTTAGGACAACTGAATGTGGAGTACCACAAGGGTCATTACTTGGTCCACTTTTATTTATTTTATTTATTAATGACATTTATCGTTCGTCAAATCTCCTTTCCTTTATTATGTATGCCGACGATACCAATATTGTTTATCCTGATAAAAATCTTTATCACTTATGTGAAACTGTAAATACTGAACTAACAAATGTTTGTAAATGGTTTTGTGCGAACAAGCTTACCATTAACTATAAGAAATGCAATTATATTATATTCCGTAACTCCACAAGGCGTATTGATCTTAATCATGTAGTGGTGAAGCTTAACAACCAAATTATTCCCAGAGTTGAAAATACTAGGTTTCTTGGCGTTATCATTGATAGTAATTTAACATGGATACATCACATAAATGAAATTGAGAACAAAGTTGCAAAAAATATTGGAATAATATATCGCCTAAGTTTTTACTTGCCTAAAACTGTATTGCGTACATTTTATTGCTCTTTAATCCTGCCATATTTTTATTACTGCAATTTAGTCTGGGCTAACACATATCAAACCCATCTTAAAAAATTATGTTCCCTTCAAAATAAAATTGTACGTATAATTTCTCCAGACGACAATATACCACTAGCAAATACCACGAATTTGTTTCATTCCCTAAAATTGTTGAAATTAGAAGACATCAACAAACTTCAACAATGTCATTTTCTCTACAGGTGTTTAAATTCTCAAATTCCACCAAAATTTCGTGATTTATTTACACATGTTTCCAACATACATCATTTTGATACCCGCTCAAATAATCAAATATTCATTCCCAAACACAGAAAAATAATCTTCCAACACAATATTCGTTATACTGGCCCCAAATATGGAACGAAATTCCGGATTACATAAAAAAATCTTTGTCGACAACCAGCTTTAAGTATAAAATGAAAAAATTGCTTCTGTCGTTTTATAAATAAATATTTCCCGTCTTATGTCTCCTTTTGACTTTAAACATGAAAACATGAACCATGACAAATTGTTGTTGCGGCATTTATGTTTGCCCCCACTGATATTTTGTTGAGCATTCTATTTTATTTAGTAATTCATGCCCGCCTCCCCGCTCACGTCTCCCTCTCTTGTTCCCTTTCCTTTTCTTTTCTCTGCCCTTTTTTCCTTTGTATTGTTTATTGTATTGTATTTATGTCTACAGGCGTATCCCGCCACAAGCCTCAGCTTTTAGGGTATACGCCTTCTTCCTTAAACCCAATATGTACATATTTATATATTTTTTATAACAAATTGATTTATGTATGAATTTATGCTTACGAAAAATGTAATGACATGGAAGAAAATAAATGTTTTATTTGAATTGAATTTGAATTGAATTGAATTGAATTTGAAATTGCCTCAGTAATATTTCTAATGTATAGAAATATATATGGTGCCTTTTTTTTGTTGACCTCAACCAAAGGAGAATACTTACACAATGGAGGGGAAACGAATTGTGCAACATTTCAATCTCAAAAGCTTACTTTTTAACTTCTTCAGAGCTCAGACACGCCCCCTTTTCGTTGATCCTGATGTAATTATTATTAATAGAACACTGTCAAGCTTGTCTAACATGCAAAACTATGAGGAAAACAAACAAGGAATGATAACAGCAAATGATTACAGGAATTTTTTTCTACCAAACAGAAAGATAATTCTTCATTAATAAGTAAAACAAAGTGCTCAAAAGCATTTTCAATTTGAAATTGCCTCAGTAATATTAACCAGGTGAGGTGTGCGGCAGGTCATTGTTCGAATCTCATCTGCCACCGACAAAGGAATTAATTAGTGAGGGTTGAAGATTTGTCAATCTGTCAGTTAAGCGAATTTGGAGTCGCCGAAACCACTGGCCCGTCTCCGTGGTCTAGTGGTTAAGGCATTGGCGTTCATAGCCAAAGGCCCAGGTTTGATTCCTGGCGGAGACATTTTTTCAACCTTTGCAAAATTTCCAAAATGGTAGGACAGCTCTGGGGAACTTTGATTCATGCTACTCTATTATTCTCTCAATTGATCTCATATATATATATATATATATATATATATATATATATATATGGTGTCTTTTTTATTTAAACCTCAACTGAAGGAGAATACTTACAAAATGGAGGGAAATGAATTGTGCAACATTTCTTGTTCCATCTCAAAAGCTTACTTTTAACTACTTCAATGCTTAGACACACCCCCTTTTCATTGATCCAATGGAAATCTGCCTGCTGTAATTCTTATTAATAGAATACTGTCAAGCTTGTCTCACATGCATCCATTTTATTTGTATTATTTATGATACCGTTATTTATCTGGTGTTTATATACACTGTTCAAGGGATCATGAATCAATTGGAAAATTTTAAATTCACTGATATATTGCATTTCGGAGACATGCTGTGCTTCTGCACTTTTGTTACGTGAAAAATTCTCAGAATATTATGCTTCTTTTCACTAATACTTGAATTTTCTGATAGCAATATGTTTAAATATGAACCAATTTATTCTTAAAAAGACTTTGAATGCTCTAACTCCAAAATCCTGTTACTACATGTACATGTATAAACAATCAGTATCCGTACGGTCCGTACCAAGCTGTTCACCCATACAAGACCATAATGTAGCTACAGGTAAACAAACATTTTTGATGAAATTGATAAACAAATAATGGAGTGAATCTCCTAAATTAGGTTGGTACGGGTATGTACAAATATATGCATACATTTGGGCCATGCAATTTGCTGTGTAATATTCTTCCTCAAACTCAAATGATTAAACACTCTAAATTTCATAATTAAGGTAAACCGATACATCTCGAGGCCTTTGATCTAGTTTCTCTTTCTCTCCCATCCTCCAGCACTATCTCTCTCTGGCCAAGTCCCCCATGAAAATGTCAAAATTACCAAGAAAAATGTCAAAAGTACTGACAGAACTTGCTTTTAAAAAATTCTCTGCCGTCTGTGTTGCCAGGGTTGTTAACATGATCATAGTTTACAGATAGCAAAAAGCACATCAGTCCCTAAGCGATTTCAGTTGAATTAATTTTTTTTTAATACAAGTTATTGACTTAATTTTGTCATGGAAAAGAAAGACAGAGAGCTAGCCAAAGGAGTATAAATCATACATAGCCTGATTCAATTTGATCTTCTTTGTTGGATAAACCTTCTTGTCCGGGGGCCGGGATGTCTCATTGAGGCCTGTACATCATCCGCGTAAACGAAAACGTAGAAAAGGGGGTGTTTTTCAGCACCAGGCGGGGAACCCGGCGGAGATCCCATTAAGGGTATCAAAAACAGGAAAAATCTGGGAAAAGGGTATCGAATTCAGAGGAATGATGATTTGAATAAATTCTCTACTAAGGGTATAAACTTCAAAGATACTGGACATGATTTCCTGTTTAGGGTATCAAAACCACTCCTACTTTAATTCACGTTCCTGGGGTGTCACTAAAAATGGGAGAAAGGGTAGTTTCTTCAGCACTAGATGAAGAACCCTCATATCCCGTTAAGGGTATCAAAAATCATTGGTATTGATGCAATCTTTGGATGAAATCCCTGTTAAGTGTTAAGGCTATAAAGAATGAAACAGACATTTTTGCCTGTTTAGTGTATATTTACGCGGATGATGTACGTGTTCAATGAGACATATCCCCCGGACCTTCTTGTCATCACATTTTTAAAGTTTTTATTGACCAGTTTAATAGCTATAACCTTTTCTTGGAAAATTTTATGTAAAAAGCAAGAATGGAATTAAAGTTTGTGTATTGTTGACTTTATCTTGCGAGTATGAGTTGTGTGTGTATGGTGTGTAGGTGGGTGAATGGATGTGTGCGTGTGTGAAGGAAGAGGGTGAGATGGCATGTAGGATGAATAGGCAGACCATCTGCATCTTGAAGGTTAACAAACACGGAGGAATACTTTACGATTATGTGTAGAAGATATACCAATTACGATGGCCACTACTGCAGACGGCAATAGTTGAGCTTGAAGTTTTAGCATATTAATAGGGCATCTTTATGTCTAAGTTGATGTACTTATTGGGAAGCATAGGCGGAGTTCAATGCCAAAGTCATCCGAGAGTCCAGTATCCGTATTGCCAGAGGGGACTGACCTCTTACGGGGAAACTTGGGGGTAGAAATGCCACTAGTAGTAGTAGTAGCACCACTCGGGAACACCACGACCACGACCACCCAGAATTGTTGCAAGGTGAGAGACCATGGTTTGTGCAGTGAACTTCTCTACATGCCATTCTCAGTGTTAAAAGAAAAGCTGTTTCTGGTAGATGTCTTGGCTGTTATTAACATTAATTCCCATAGAATTTTTTGAAAAAGAATGTAGTTAATACTGCAGTGCAGTGCAACACACAAACTACGATAATATTGCAGGTACAGTAATTGTGACAGTATATGAAATTTCTACTGTACAGCAGCCTCTTCCTATCTATGTATGGAGCACAGGAGCAATCGACAAAGTAATTTAAAATATATGACTTAAAGAAAGAGGAATGGGAAAGGAAAAGAGGAAGAGAAAGAAAGAGAGAGAGAAAAACAAAAACAAAAACTAGGCAATCATGCAAGTCTCAAAATATATTGAGAAGGGCTTACTTCGAACCATCGGGTGATCGCATCGGGCCTTGTAATCACGTAACCCGACCTTTCGTGAAAACAGCCCCCTTTATTTGTGAAAGGTCGGGTAAATCGGATGGTAAAAAATTGATTTTTAGCAGTTGTAGTCATTGACATAAGACTAATCTTTTACGCAAAGATTCGTGAGAAACCTACCTTCAAATGACAAAGTATCGGGTAAAAATTCATTCATAACCATTTCCTCGTTAAAAATTCTTAATTACAACAATGAAACAATATTTTCAAATCCTTTTAAATCAATGATATTCATCCTTTTATGATGCATGTAGATAATTCAAATTTCAATTAGGTTCCAATCTGTCGAATTTCAATCTATCCATTTATACAGAAAAATACTAGATCTACAGGCTGTTTGAAACGAATAGGCCTGCATTATAGATGTAGGCTAGCTACCTATCTCTTTCAATTCATCAATAGTTCAAGGAAATATCTTTTTGTCTTTCTTTATACTACCACTAATAATGGGGGGGGGGGGGGGGGGGGGGGGGGGGGGGGGAGGTAATCACATGCGATGATAAATTTTAGGTGAATGGTGGAAAGACTTACACTAAAGAATTTATCAAGTGTTATTGATATCCATAAAGATATCACTATGAACATGACCGACAAAGAAAGTGGACAAAATAAACAATCTCTCATTCTGCCCTTCACAATGGTTTGGGTAGTCAAAAGAACATCCTTTCACTTCTATTATGTTGAATCAGTAGTTCCAGGTGAACACCTGTTCCACATATTTTAGATAATAGCAGTGAAGGGATGTTCTTTTGACTACCAGAACCATTGTGAAGGGTAGAATGAGGGGTTGTTTATTTTGTCCGCTTTCTGTATCCGTCATGTTCATAGTGTATTATGATGTTTTACATGAACATATATTTGTACCCCCCCCCCCCTTTACAAAATCATGGATAGGCCTATGGCCATGCAGACATACCTTGATCTTGAAAGGATAATGAACTTTGACAATCTGATAAGTTTAATCAACCCAAAACATGTATACATCGCAATTATCTCCTTCACAAACTCTCTATTACTCCATCCTTTCCTATTCTCTGTCGTCTCCCCTCTCTCTCTCTCTCTCTTTCTTTCTCTCTCAGCCACCCTCGATTTTTCATCAGATAATCTCGCCTGAATTAATTTTTTATCTCTTTCCTTCTGTATCTGTCTCTGTCTCTCTTTCCACCCCTTTCCAGTTTCCATCTCTTTAGCACACATCCTCTCCTTCATGCACCCTGGTTGCTTCATTTTTCACCCCCCCCCCCCATATTAATTTCATTGATATACATATCTATCCAATAAGAGTGGGCTTCAGTATTTTTTTTTCATTGTGCAAGTATACATGTATTACAATTATCATATTCTTTCAAAAATTGCTACGATTTACATGATCAATATCAAACTACACTTGCAGTCAATATGGATTTGCCATGTAATGATTATTTTGCTGCATGGTAATTACATGTTTAAATAAGTTCATTCTGAAAAAAAGGAAACTAAATCAGCCTTTATTCACCATTCACAAGTAAAATATATTTCATTTTAATCATAAGTTTTTCTAATCATATACTCTGTTCTGAACTTACAACGAAATAAAGAATAGAGTTCTACAGCACTATCATTTAAATGTTAGTAATTTAATTTACCAACATGTACGTACCAAGGCCAAATTAAATCCTTTTCTACTTTAGATAATACTTAAATATGTAAATAAATATTTAACAGAGCTCTTAGTCAGATTTTATGCACAACTAAGGTAGAATGAGCTATTCCATATCCCTTTAGAAGAAATAAATAAAATTCATTATAACACAACTGAAAACAGTAATTTAGTAACTTACATACCCATCAATAAATCCAAATCACACTGTACATGTATATGAATTCTCAAATCCTCTAATGAAACAATAATCTGCTGTGTAAGTTTCAAATAATCCATGCACACCTATGCAAGGGGGGGGGGGATCAGTTTCGAAAAATAAATACAATCAGTTTTTTAACTTTGTTCAATGACATTGTAAAACATTTTGTATGTTGATGATAATCCAAAATCGTGGATTGTATATCAATGAATTTAAATTGAACTGAATTGTGAAGCAATTAGTCATAATTTGCAAAATGGCATCAATTATTAGAAAGCACTCTCAGATAATTCATCTTCATTTAGTTCAGGATTCATGTAACTCTACACCCAAATAAATCTAATTCCATACAGATTACAGCTAACTTAAATGGGGTACCCAATGCTGAAACAATGTTAGCTCATTTGAAAGAGCATGATTTTATTAGCACAAAATCATCTGCCTTAAGTTTTTTTTTTAAGTCGTGTTGCCAAGGAAACCCCAAATGTGGTAAGATTTCAGGATATTTTTGACCCCTCAGCTGTGACCCAGTTTCAACTGGGTACCCACTTTTACGTCAAAATGACGTCAAAGTGGGTACCTTGTCGCGCACTTATAGCAAAATGCGCGCAAGGTATCATACATATTGTACAGTCTAGCGCGCAGCACAACTGCAATGCGCTAAGCTGGGTACCCACTTTTACGTCATACCTCATCCTCAATTTTTTTTGGTCAGCTCTTGACTTTTTATGTGAAAATGAGCCAAAATGCATTGAATTCGATTGAAAATCATCATATTTTTAATGTAATGTTTCTTAGAATTCTATTCTCGATCATATATCAAAATATTTTTTTCCATTGTGTAATCACTTTAAGGTTTGGATGGTAGGCATATCTCTATACAGCCCCCCCCCCCTCTTAAAATCTTCAACCTTTTTCATTCAAAATTTTCCCAAAATTCTACCCAAAGTGTGCACTACATCATTCAATTTACAATCTGACCCACTTGGTTACTGATCACTCCCTCGCTTGCTTATTCCTTCAAACAATTATATGATCTTGCACCCAACCCCCCACCCCAGGAAATTATCTTTGTAACTTATGTAACATGGTGGGTAAGATATATATTGAAAGAACTTTAGACACTCCGCATAATTTTTTTTTTACATGGGGGGGGGGGGGCAAGAATACATAAAATGTTCGAACAAACACACAAGCTAGGGAGCTAAGCAACCGAGCTACTTATGAGTGTGCTTCTAAATTGAAATTGAAGGATCTAGTGCAAATTTTTGTGGAATTTTGGAAAATTTTCAGTAAAAGTATGCAAGTTTAAAAAGTTCTAGGTTGAGCTACTGCTCCCCTTGCCCCTTGCTGCATACAGGGCCATGACACCTCACTCAGTGAGAGACAGGGGCCTGTTTCTCGAAATCGTCATAAGTCAACTTCTTAGCTAAGATCACCGCTAGTTGGCTAGTTGTCTGCTACGTGTTTCACGAAGCTGTGTTAGCCAAGATCAACGGCAACATCCCGACTAAGAACTTATGACGTCTCTGCTCTGACCCTGTCATATCTTTTTTCGTTTATATGCAGTGCCATCACATGCCACTAATTTGGTAGGTTATGGCTGGCCATTAAAGATAATTCAAATCTATCTTTTCTACGGGTTCCTGAAATCAGTAATTCATCCTTGCTTATGTATGAATATCATATTTCATGTTTCATATGAAATAATCTGCAAAAAAATGTTTCCTAGGGGGTTTTTCCCATGATTGTGACATCTCATAAAAGAACGCAATTCTGCCATGTCAGGAAAGGCATTAGCCAAAGGGATAGACTGTAGATTTCAGACCCATATTCATTTAAAGATAATTTATATTGTAGATTTTTAAACAATGTACCTATTAAGACACATATTTAGCTTATAATTTGCCAAAATTGTGCATATCAACGTTTTGGTCAAGCCATGATGCTGGATAAATATTTAACTTGCCTCCTTTTTACAATCATGAACGTAGGTGTTTATTTTGCAAATCTAATGTCCCGGGGGTACCCATCTTATGTTCAGAAACGACATTGAACTTAATTACTAAAAACAGAATTTTATAAGTTTTTCTTAGGTGTAATCTGCCTACTTTGAAAAATATCTTGTATGTATCTATAACCCCTTGCTACTATTTCTAATCTTTGCACTCAGCAGTTCACTCAAAAAAATTGCAGTTTTGATAAGATTCTTTTACAAAATATATGTGTGATTGTGATCAAGGCTATGTGTTGCCACATTTCCTCATCGATTCACGAGATATTTAGCTAGCATGCTCTTCGTGAAATGTTTTAGCAAGATCAGAGTCATCTCCGTAGTTGGCGGACAAAGATATGACTAACTAGGCATTGGTTTCCAGAAACAGGCCCCTGATCTCCAAAGCAGGAGTCCAATGCACTGAAGAAATGAAGCTGAATTCTTTCAGTCTGTTAATGAAAAGAAGATTGAAAGTTGACCTGAATTGTGATAAATGCAAAGTACATGTGCAAATTATGAACAGTACAAACACTAAATTTTTACTTTTGCAGACCAAGGTTTACAAACCAGTTGTATGTGCAATCAAGGCCAATGGCCTTGTAAAAATGCTAAACCCTGGCTGAATATTGACATGTACTTTCAAGCCAATGTCAGCTGGCCTGACTTGCTTTCCACAGCTACATCATGTCAGGATAACCGATTCGTCATCACACGAACACACTACAGGTGGGATAACGTTGAATCTCACTGTAAACTGATCATTGCATTTCATTCACAATCATCGGCAATCTGCCCGAAAGTCTGGGCAAGGTGTTGCATGGTGACACGGTGCTTAGCCTTAGCGCAATGCAGCGGTAACATGAACTGACAACAATGAAAAAAATTTACAAAGATCGGGAGTTTATTGCACATAATTTTATGACATACATCTCAGGACAGTTCTCTGAAAATGTAAAGAAATTAACGCAGATTTGCCACAATAGTAGAACTTGCTATGAATAAATTCCATTTTTTTGACAAATTAGAGAAATTTAAACTGTACTTACCCCTTAACTTTTCCTAAAAATCCTGACTCTATGTGGATCATATGCTAACTTTCATTCAAGCCTTTTTATCGTATTTATTTGTACGCAAGGGGATGCGACCATTCATATTTTTTTTGTATTATTTTGATGAAGCGTCGGGTAAATTTCACCCATCGAACCCGACCTTTAGTAGATTTAAGGTGTATATTTCTCAAATGGTAGACCCCACCATTCACAAATAAAGTTGGCTGTTTTCACAAAAGGTCGGGTTACGCGATGACACGGCCCGATGTGATTACCCGATGGTTCGAAGTAAGCCATTGAGAAGAGGAAGGGGGTGAAAAGTGCTAGTGAAGAAAGAGAAGAAAAATGAAGCAGAAGATTGAAATAAGAGTGAATGTACTTTTAAAGCAAAAAAAATGCAGTCTCGCATGTAGTTTCCTGCTGCTGCTCATGTAATTATATTCAATCAAGAACAGACTAACAGAAAACAGAGAAGCTGACTTCATTTAATGTTATGATAAATAGTTTAAACAATAGTGTTATCTCTGTATATAAGGAGTCTGGTTGTCAGTTGAGAAATTAATGTAAAAACATTAAGATAAGCCCTGATTAGATAACACACTTTGTCCCAGCACTAAATGACATAATTATATCATATTATGCACATTTTTGTGTTAAATTTGTTGCACTGAAACAAATTTTGAGTAATCTTTTGTTACTGTGAAGTAGACTGGGGTTCCAAGTTGGTAAATATTTATCTTGACCCTGGGTGAAAATAAATGGTTTCATTCCTAATTTAGCTTTTTAATATCAAACATGTTGTGTATTTTTTCATCGTTTATGAAGACCCCCCCCCAAAAAAAGAGCACAAGATTATAGATATAAAGAGATTTTTTAGTTGAAGAGAGATTGAGATGGAGATAGAGATAGAGATAGACAGAAATATAGAGAGATAAAGGAGGTACAGAAATAGAGAGATATATTAACCCATTCGTGACAGAGGTCCACATTTTGTGGTTTGGCCTGATATCTTTTGATGCAAAGCCCTAGAAATTACACCAAATACATGAGCAGAAAGAGAAAAAAATTCTACACAAACTACGCCCATTTTGGTTGCGTCAATATTCGTTGTTTGATGCTGACATTTTTTTAAAGGAAAATAAGCATTAAAATCCTTAAATTGGCAATGTGATAGAAAGTTTAAAATCACTGTTTTCCCCTGCAAATTGGCAACTTTTTGACTTCTCATCATTATTTCTGTCAATTCATATTCATTTCAGATACATGACGTTTTATAAGAAAAATGTAGCAATAAAAGAAAAATGTTGGTGTTGCCAATTTGAAGAATAAAAGCTGATTAAATTAGGCTTTAAATAATTCCTGTCACGAATGGGTTAAGAGACAGTAAGAGAGAGAGAGAGAGAGAGAGATAGACAGAGAGACGTGAAAAATTCATAACATGCTAAGACTTCTTAGCATATTTATTCTCCAGATAAAAGAACATTAAGGCTGGTTGGCAATTAAGCCTTCAGAATGTAGGCCGCCTCATTAGCACTTCCTTTGATCACTGTTGATATGATTTTATGATTTAATGGATGCAGAGTTGCAAACTTTTCTTAATTCAGCATCATAAAAATATTCTCTCCTTGTACCACTTACTTTCTGGTACTTCAAACCAAATTGTGTCAAACAGGAGCAAACAAAAACCTGAACTATGAAACTTTGTTTAACCTTTTTGAATTGCATCAACATTGGAAAGGTACACACATGGTACAGTAGTACTGTGATGAAACTGTTTTAAACTTTTGATTATTAAAATGATTGTTCAAGTTTATATGGGACTGGTGCAAGGGGGAGAGATGTATTTATGATGATTCTTGTTTACTGAACTGTAATAATGATTTATTCAAAAGGGGTGTACCTGTCCATTTTTAAAGAAGATGATGATGAAATGAAAATCATTTAGCTCTGGAAAGATCGATGGATGGGGATGCTTTAGGAGTCCAGCTTCCATTGTTTGAAATCTTGACTTGACAGTTTTCAAATACAAGTGGATTTCTCTATATTTATTCTTTCCATTGCTTGTTGATATACCTCACAGCAGATTTTACATCCACATTGTTCTAAGTTTTGCATTGTTTTATTGCCGTGGAAGTATTTTGGTCATTAATGAGTTGAATGGTAGTGGGCAATCATGCATCTGAAAATCTTTCTACTCATGGTGCTACAGCCTTTGCTAGGTAAGTAATTAAAAATTTGAATAAAGAAATTTAAGTTTAATTTAAAAGGACATAAACCATTCATTACATATTTAGAAATGTGTAACAGCTGTGAAGAAAGCTGTGAAAACAAAGGAGAACTATAAAGCATGTATGCAGAAAGCTTGATTGAGTTTATATACATAATTATGGAGGTTTTTTTTTTTTTGCTCCAGTGCTTTTATGCAGTCAAACAAAGAATTTTATTTTGTGTATGAAAGCTATATCACGTTATTGATAATTGTTTTATTTGGTATGTTCATGAGAAAGTTGAACTAATTGAATGTGTTTCATGCAGAATTGTAAATTCGTAAATCTTTGTGTAAAAAACTTATCCTGCACTGTCTCTATTTTGTCAGCAGTGCATATTAGACAAAATCTAAATGTTTATTACACTGTAACATAATTTTTAAAACATTCTTTTCACAATTTCACTATGAGGTCAACATACTCAGTCTTAACATTGTAATGAATTTTGGATTTCTCGTTTCAAAGCCTTCTTCCGTTCCTTATTTACTTAATCTGATATCTTAAAAAGTTTATAAGTCAGTCAAATGTTTTGTCTGTAAGAAATTGCAAATTCAAATAGAGGAGAAATTCTGTCCTATCTCTTTTTTTGAAAAATAATTTTTTCTATAATCTTGTACATAATATTTACATTATTCAGTGTTTTTTAGAGTGTAATATGAGTGATTTTCTTTTTCTTTTTTTTTGTTTGGTATGTCATTATACATGTATATTTTATGTACCTCTGTTTTTCTGTCTCTCTCATTTTTATTAGAGAAATGAAATAAGTACTTCTATTTGTCCCTTTCCATAGTTTTCTGCCAGTTATGTCCATCTGGCTGGTCTCTGTATGAGGACAGTTGCTACAGACTGTATACAGACACAAAGACCTACTATGAAGCGCAGCAAATATGCAAACAAATGGATGGGGATCTGGCAATGGTTAAGACAACACCAGTTAATGTGAGTCAACAATCATTTTAATGTCGTATGTTTATTTTAGTTATTTTACCCCAACCAAATGAAGTTTGAATGGGATAGGCCCAGAGGAATCAGCATACGGTCAGTTTTCGAGCAATGCCCATGAAATTCGGCACACACATTGGTCTTGAGGTTGAAGATGTGCAAGACATATATTTTGAATGCATTGGAAACTCTTTTGCCATGTTAACAGTATATCTTGGCAATAAATCAGCTGGGAATCTTGCGAATCAAACTACCTTCTCATTTTTCGAGCAATTTTCATGGAATTTGGCACACACATTGGTCTTGGGATGAGGATACACGAAACATATTTTGAATATGTCAAAAACTGCATTGCCATGGCAGTGGCATGGCAACAGCATGGCAACAAATCAATTGATGGGGAATCTTGCAGATCAAACTACTTTCTCATTTTTCGAGCAATGCTCATACAATGTGGCACACACATTGGTCTTGGAATTAAGATGTCTGAGACATATGTTTTGAATGTGTCGGATTGTGCTGCCATGGTGATGGTATATTATGGCAATAAATCAGGGAGAAGTGTTGTGGATCGAATAACTTTCTAATTTTTTCAGCACTGCTCATGATATTTGGCACACACATTGATCTTGTGGTGAAGATATGCAAAGCATATGTTTTTAATGTGTCAGATACTGCGTTGCCATGGTAATAGCATTTAATGGCAATAAATCAGGGAAATATTAGGGATCAGACTATTTCCTCATTTTTTTGAGCAATGCTCGGGAAATTTAGCATACACATTTGGGCGGGGGTATCAATAACCTTTAGTGATATTTCTTGTATTCTACTTGTTAAGGTAAATGAAAGTAGCTGAAATGTGTATAGATAAACCCATCAAATAATGCTATCCTTTAAATGGCCACAGTCTAAGACAGTGTTATTATTACTGTGTGCTAGATATTTTACATTTTGTTCTCTTTGTTTTCTGTCTTCCGAATTAATGTAAAATTGATACAAGAATGCATTGTACAAGGAATATCTGAATCTCCCCTTGCTTATTGTGCAAATTATTATATCTTGAACTCCCAAGTTTACAGTAAATCAGGATTTTAATTTTAACATTCCAGTTGAAACTCTTGGAATATCTTCACTGTACTTTAAACTGTAGTATTATTTTGTGTGAATCAATTTTTTTTTAACAGGATCTCTTGACTAATCTCCTGAAATCAGCAGGTGTTTCTAGAGGTACACTTGGTCTGCATGATTTAGCCAACGAGGACAATTTCTATTGGGTAGATGGAACAGTGCTCGAAACCAGTCAATCGTAAGTTCTTGAAAAGTTATACTATTTCTTAGCCTTTAAGGCGTCTTATATTAATGTCGTGGTGCGAAAGAACCTGTCCAGAGCACAAAATGCTAAAATCAAAATGTCTAATGTGACATATTGGAAGAAATTTTAGCAAAGATCATGTCACAAAGAGTTTGTATATCAATTTACAAGGTCTACATACTACCAATGTAAATATCAATCATTTTTTGAAAAATATGATTTTCAACAATATTTCATTTTGAATTTCGGAATCATTCTTTCGCACCACAACATTAATATAATATGCCTTAAGTTTCATTGTGAGTTATATGATATGCCTGTCTACTGCCCCCAAAATATTTATGATGTTTATCAATGAATAGTTCTATTCTGGAGGTGCAAAGTTCATACAGATTCCTATTTTAGAATGGAAAAAAAAGAAAAGGCCTAGTATTATGTTTTTTTCAGGTAATAACAAAGTGTTCATAAATGAAGTACTTTACCCTGGGAGTCCAGCAAATATTGGTGCTAGAATCAAAGGTCCATATTGTGTGATAAATTCAGATATGACATGAGATTATATTGACCTGTTTCTTGTAAATAGCAGAAGTATTATCACAAATTTCATCTTTCATTGTAAATATTTGAAATGACCTGGTAGATAAAATTTTTGTTAAAGGGTTGTTGTTTTAATCAGGACGCATATTTGGACCCTGGCAGTTTACTCTCTCTCACTACGAACATGACGGACAAAGAAAGCGGACAAAATAAACAACCCCTCATTCTACCCTTCACAATAGTTCTGGTAGTCAAAAGAACATCCCTTCACTGCTATTGTCTAAAATATGTGGAACAGGTGTCACATGCATTTTCACCTGGAACTATTGATTAAACATAATAGCTGTGAAGGGATGTTCTTTTGACTACCAGAACCATTGTGAAGGGTAGAATGAGAGGTTGTTTATTTTGTCCGCTTTCTTTGTCCACCATTTTCATAGTGTCTGTTACACAAAGATGAAATCTGTGAAATTGACAGCACATTGAAAAGGTTGGTTTTTCCCCAGCCATATAAATGTTTTAGTCCATATAGTTTCTCTTCTGACAAAATACAAAAAGGTGCATTGGTATGAGAAAATAATAATGTTGCCAATAGGAAGCCAAAATCAACATGGACTTGTCTTAAATAATGAATGACTTTTACATCTTCAAAGGGAAGGAAAAATCCTTTTCTTAATGTAATGTATTGCTAATTCCAAACAAGTTTTTGAAAGATATTTTTTGTGTGTGTGGAACAAGCAAATCTGTTGTAGTTTGATGTTAAAGTATGAATTGAAAGTTTGATATGTTGTCTTGTACATGTGCCATGATACCATATGGTATTCTTCTGTTTTATTTTTCATTTACGTGATGATCCTTCTTTTATTTTCTATTAACAAATTATTTCTGATATCTCGACAGATAAGCTGTTAACACATTGATCCTTTTGAAACGGCTATAATTAACATCTGAAGATTTTTTTTTGTGATTTTCCCTCATCATTCCCTCTTTGTGGAAAGGAATAATGTACACAAAATCTCATTTTGCAAGTCACTTTGAAATTTGAATCATAATACATGCATGCATCGTTTTCATAAAAATGAGCCTTCCCGTTATTTCATTTAAATTCTTCCTTGAAAAGTGGGGGGGGGGATATTTGTACATGCCATCCCCCCTCAAAAAAGTGTGGGGGGGATATATCTCCCATCCCCCCGGGATTTACGCCAATGATCTATTTCCATTTGATATTTTCAAGATCTTTGTCTCATTCGAATGTGCATGGTCAAGTGATAAAATAAGGATAATTTATGAAAGTGATTTTATTCAGTACATTTCAGCAAATGACTTGTATATATATTACAACATAGACGTCCTGTAGTAAAATGCACTTAAAACACCATTCAAAAGATATGTGATTTTCCCTAACTGCGTGGAACTTATAAAGTACCAGTTGCTTTTTATGACATCACAAATAAAATTTGGAACTTGTGGATAAATTCATTTTCATAAGCAGTGATCATAAATCTTGCAAACTAAGATGCAAATTTCCCCCTGATCAGAAAATGCTGTCATCTTTGAATTACGTCATGTACATACTTTAACCATAGGATAGCATAATTTTCTGATAAGTGTGTATCAATAAAACGTTACACTTTTGAAAAAAATTACAAAAATTATATTTCAAAATATTTCGAAGATTTCGAATTCGATCAATCAATAATTGATTGGCTGTTGATTAAATGATTACTTTATTGACTGACTGGTTGACTGACTGACTGACTGGTTGGCTGAATTACTGACAAACAAAATACCCAAACAATCGATCAGTAGGTAAACCTGTCAGGCAGTCAGGCAACTCTGTGGCAAAGAGCAATTTGTTTGAATGGGAGTACTTATTTAGGCTCTAGTTTAATTGTCCCTCTTCTTTCAATTTGGCGTAAGTCATTTTTCACTCTGAACATTAACAGTCATTGTTCAGCCAAGCGTGAATTAAAATTTGTTTTGTGAGTGGCACTTGATTGATGAACCCACTGGGCATCTATCAACATGTAAAAATCTTCGAAATATTTTGGAATTTAATTTTTAATAATTTTTCTTCAAAAGTGTAACGTTTTTATTGATACACATTGTATAGAATTGCCCTGTGCATTGTTCACATGCTTCTCACAGTCATCTAAGCACTAAGGCTCATTTAATAAATGTACTTATGAATTGAATAGTTCTTTTCCAAAGTTCTGCAAGTTTTCATCAAGTTTATATTAGAAATTATTGTTGGATTTTGAACAATTATGAAGAATAAAAAATTGATACTAAAGTTTTAAGGACATTCAATTTTTTTCTCAAAGTAGGGAATGAGTTCTAGAGATTACAATCGCATCTAAATTTTTTGTTAGTGCTTGGAAAAAAATAAAGATATTCTCTAGTCAGTACATTTACATATACATCAAATGTTTGGAATATTCACTCTCTTAATGGTGGATAATGATATTTTTTAATTTCATTTTTTTTGGGGGGAGGGGGGCTTTCTCACATTATTTATAGTATTTCTTCATGAAAAAAGAAAATATCTACTGCAGAGTATTTCCCATGACATATGCTAAAGAAAAAAATTTGCATTCTCATTGCAAAAATTCATACTGTCATTTACATCATTATAACTTTAATACATGAAATTGAAACTTCTCGTTAGGTACCATTATTTGAACTATTAGCATGAGGTTTTGTAGCATGTTTCCATGAGAGAATTAGAAAGTGTAACAATTTACCCTGTACAAGTTTGGCTCTAACACCAACCAACCTGTTTCACTGATTTGCACAAACCTGGAACATTGTACATAGGTAGAAAAAAAATGCCTCTAGAGACAGGTCGGCTTATGATAGCAAAAACAATCTAACGTTGCTTCTGTGAATGTATGTATAGAAAGAAATGTTTAGATCCAGAAAATGATAGAGAATAAAAGTACATATACTATATTTTGAAATCTGATTTAAAGAAAAATTTAATTTTTTTGTCATGGTTGTTATCACCCTTAAATTAGACCAATTTTTCTCTCGCCCCCACCTACCTTCGTCTAGTCATTAGGCTAAGAGTGACCCAATGATTTTAAACATAATTGAACGTGGTTTCATGGTTTATCACCCCTAAACACATCCATTTTTCTCTCACCCCCGCCTACCTTCATCTAGTCATTGGGCTAAGAGTGAACCCAATGATGAGTCAGGGGGAGACGATTGTGTCCAACTCAGTGGTGATGGGTATTGGAGTGACTATACATGCACAGAAAGTACACCGTACATCTGTGAAAGAAGTAATGGTATGTTCTTTTCAGCATCCAGTAGTCGAGCAGTCCCTCTGTTTATATTATACTCTGGACTGTACATGTAGTTAAGATCCAGTTCTATTCTGCATGGACAGGGTTGGCGATTTTTTTTATTTTTTTTAAAAAATCAAAAAAATCTGATTTTTTTTATTTAAATCAGATTTTTTTTATTTAAATCGGATTTTTTTGATTTTTTTGATTTTTTTAAAGTTCATTCGAAAAAAAGTATAATTACCAAAAGACCTCACCCTACACTGACATTAATTTTAACGTTATCATACATTTCACTCCTAATATTTTTCCTGACCATAATGATTTGTAATTAAATCTAGTCAAAATAGCCAAATAAAAATCAATTTGAGGAATCATGTACATGTATATGAACTTAATTCTATCATACATGCATGTAGGGCTATGAAGGAAACTTCCATAAGGAATTCCCAGTGAGTAGAGAATATTCCCCTCTGTGAATTTCCACTCAGTATTTAAAAAAAAAAAACAGAAGAAAATTTCTAGACACTCCTCAGTGAAAATTGTATCTAAATGTGCACTCAACAGCTTTGTGACAATTTTACAAATTGGTATTAAAGCTTATCCATTGCTACAGATAGAGATGCAAAACTGTCAGTGTTGGAGACCAATATAAGAGACAGCTTAGTCAAAGGGTTACTACACTACATTATGTTACTGTGATTTTTACATTAATCTACAATTCTTATTCACATGTTCTCTAAAAATCTGTTTGATACATGAAGTAGGAAAAAAAACAAACTTTTGACCCTATACAACTGTAAGTTTGACTTAAAGGATAAAACCAGCAAAACTGCTGATATTACAACATATGTATTACAAAAAGAAGTATTGTAATTTTAAATCAGACACAACTTATAACTGTAATTGATTGTAACTTACATGTAAGTACCTACATCTTACGATTTAAATGTAGTTTTAAAAGTTTATTTTGAGTTTTGCAAATTGTTTTTATAGATCCTCTTTCCATTGCTACATGCAAATACAAAACTTCCATAGCACTGAACATAAAATGAGCTGGTGACTTAAAAGGTATATGAGAAAGTTTTTTTCAACAGTCAAATTGTGACTGTACTACATTATGTTAATTGTATGATAAATGTAACAAGAAGAAATAAGCATGTGGAATCTGTTGATTAGATGATTTTTTTAAAATTTCACATGATAGAAGTATAACTGTGAAGGATCAAAACTGGAAAACTGCCAACAAACCTTTTGTCATTAACTTTTACAAGTCTTGGATTGTGTGATAAATGAGAAGAAATAAATAAGAAACTTGTTTCACTATTAATAACTGACAAAGAATGTAAAATTTCAGAAGAAAAACTTGACATTTACAAAAAATGGAGTAACTGTTGACGACACAAATCTCTAGTTTTTAAGGAATCAGCTGATTTTATTGACTTGATTTTAATTTGTTTTAAGAAGATAGAAAGGATTTGTTGATTTTTGTTGATATAAAGTTAATTCAAAGTTTTCAATTGATATAAAGTTAATTCAAAGTTTTTCAGTTGATTTGAAGAATTAAAACTGCCTTGAACAAACAATTTGTCAATGATTTGTACATGTTTCAATGGAAGTGATTTAAATCAATGATTTTTTAAAAAAATCATGGTGATTTAAATCGCGATTTAAATCATGATTTAAATCAACGTGATTTAAATCCGCCAACCCTGTGCATGGATCCAGCCTTATGTATCAAATAGTATTTATCCCATGTGTGCTTTGCATATCTATTGAAATTCAATTATTCAAAATGTTTTTTATGATGATGTATGTATGTTATATGAAAATGTTAACACTTATTACCTATATGTACATACTGCATATAAAATGATGATTTGGAATATATCAAAAGCCACATAATAAAGTCTTCAATATTGCTGGTTTATACATCCATTGCTGATGATAATTATTCTAGATTAGCAAAGTGCATAAAACGGTATCTTGTACAGCCTATTATCTAACAGTTTTATTATTACAAATGTATAGCTAGTACACAGGTAATTTTATACATGCTGCTCATTTGCAGATCATAGAAATAATATATATGCTCTATTATTTACAAAACATACTCCTCACAAAGAATTTTACATTTATGAATTCATACAGGAATCATATCTATCTATATTGTTATCTAAGGCACCTGTTACCTAGGGCACTTACTTATTCATTTTTGTGTTATTACAAGGCATACACCAAAACATGATCATTTCTACACATGTTATCTGTTCCTTTCTTTTAAGTCTGATTCATATTACTCCAATATTTATTTACGAAAAAATTTGACTAGTTTGTCATTTTGCCTGTAATGGCAGATACTGGAATGTTATACATGCAGCTCATTTGCAGATCAAAGAAGTCATATAGAGCTCTATAATTTACAAAACATATTCCTCACAAAAAACTTTTCATTCATGAATTCATATATAAATCATATCTATCTGTATGTTTGTCTAAGGCACCTGTTACCTAAGGCACTTACTTATTAATTTTTGTATTATTACAAGGCTTCCACTAAGACATCACACCCATTCCAGCACATATCTATTCCTTTCTTTTAATTCTGATTCATATTACACCAATATTTATTTACACAAAATTTGACCAGTTTGTCATTTTGCCTGTCATGGCAGACACTGGAATCCAGGCGAACCGAACGATTACAAAACTGGTGAGGACTGTGCAGAGCTACAGTCAGGAGGTGGATGGAATGATGTACCATGCACTAGTAGTTATCCTTACTTTTGTGAAAGGAGTAATGGTATGTCTGTACCTTCATTATGAGCTTATAGATCACAATGGTTTAGGGAGAGCGGTTGCAAGAGTGTTGACTTTGAGTACGTTTTGTTTGAAGAATTCATAGAATGTAGATACTTTAAAGATATGGTATTTAGCCTGTGTTTTGTCTTTAATATGGTTCTAGGACAACTCCCCCCGATACGATTCCCACCTGACAACTCCCCCTGGAGCAGAGCTCCCCTGGAGGACAGCTCCCCCAAGGGAAACTCTCCCCGGAGGACACCTTTCCCTGGATGACAACTCTCCAAAGACAACTCCCCCAGTCCCCCGAGGAGTTGTCCTGATATGCTTTAATACACATACATGCACTTACGGTATCACTAAAGAAATATTTTCTTCTAATAACGGGATCCTGAGAAAATTGTTCTGTGGGTTAAATGTTAGGACAAGTATGGTAATAGGAACTTAACTTCTTCCAGTAAGGTGCTGACACAGGCAGACTCCAAAAGACAGTTGCCCTGAAAATACAGTGCATGCATGGATATTGTAATGTATTCAACCTAAGTATTCAGTTTAAAGAAGAAAGCGCTTTGTCTAGTAAGTAGACATCATGTATCAAAAGAAGTATAGCAGGTATGCAGTGCTCAAGTACCTGCGTAGCACAAATTTTGAATGGAGACCATGAGAAGTTGACAATCAGTACATGTACAACTACATAATATTCTTTAATAATGGAAAACAGAAGCTCCAAATCTGATTCTACAGTTGTGTAGATGAGAAATTTAACCTTGGAAAACAGAGAGTAAATGAAAAAGGGTAAGTAGTTGTAAAAGATACCAAATAAAGAATAAAATTAGAAAAAAAATCTTTCAAATTGGGTGAACCGTTAGCAGGGCTTGATACTAAAATCTTTGGTAGGGGCACCAGACTGAAATTCTGGGTCCTGCATGTGTAGAGCCCTATGTTTAATTTGTTCACTTTTAAGGAGTTCGGACCTACATTTTGAGGCCAATGTATCCCAGGTGCGTGTTAGTGTTGAGCTCTGCTGTTGGAAATGATGAAAGCTGTACAAATTTTTACCAAATTGGGTATATTGTGGGGAAGAAATAGAGAAATACTCCATCTCGGTTGATTTAAATGTTTTGAGAGAGGGGATTAGTGCTGAATCCTTTGGGTTGTTTCTTGTAACTTTATGACTTGAAACTTGAAGGTTCATCCCCTGATTGACAGTATGATACGGAGTTTGAAGATTGTATTTGTGAGTCTTAAGATTGCTTTATTTGGTTTAGTAGTTTAGGGAGTCATTACCCACTAGTAGATGCAGATGCAGTTCATCATTACCAACTTATCTTTGAGGATCTGTATTAAAGGGTCAGTCATTGTAGGTTCCCAGCCATTGACACAGTTTTTCAGGTATAGAACTACCGGTAGATCGCTGTTTTGTCTTCACCTCTCCCCTCCTGCAACCGCTCCAAGTGGTTGATGTCTGCCTGGATATGTGGATTGATGTGCGGATGGATATGTGGATGGATTCTGATCTGTTAGAGCATATATTCAACAATTAACTGCACATTTGAGGTACAGGTGGACTGCTTCGTGATCTCATGACAGCAATTATGGCTCACAAAGGGGCAAACAGAGTTTGCAGTCATACTTTTTGAGTTACAAAGGAATTGATGTAAGCCACAAATTTCAGCTTGTTGCCAGTGTGCATACCACCTTGCTGAATCATTCTAATGAATGTATGCAGCTCCATGCTCGATCCTTGTTGCTCTCATGTCAGATTTCATATTTGCATTGCCATTTTAGACTAGTGAAATTATTCCATTTTTAAGCTTTTCTCCATTTAGCTTACAGTAGATGTCATAATACAGCATTCATTACCAATTCTATACCTTCTACAGGCATGATCAAATTTCAGTGTGAACAAATCATTTCCATTCATAGATTCTGAGTTGGAGTAACATCTATACTCTGAAATATGAAATATGGGCAGTTTGGCCCATAATTTGACCTATTTGTCATTTTGCCTGTCATCACAGAAAATGGAACAATGGAGAACCAAACGATTATGGTACAGGCGAGGACTGTGTAAATTTGCAGTCAGGAGGTGGATGGAATGATGTAGCATGTTCAAGAAGTTACGCTTACTTTTGTGAAAGGAGCAATGGTATGTCTGTACATTCATGCCAGCTAATGGATGGAGGGGTAGAAGGGGGGTCGGGGGTCTTAAGAACTTAAGAACTTGAGCTTGTTGCATTGGAAAGTCTTACAGCTCATTGGCAAATACATCTAGACTACATTGTCCCATCACAAGATAATTTTTTTCCTCAGAAATTAATGAACTATGTAAACTAGTCCAGGAATAAAGTTATAATAAGCTGGAACACCATGGGGTGGCATACTTTGAATTAATTATCAGGTTATCACGTTCACATCACATTGTCGACATGGCTCCACGTTACATGACATTTTGTGAATTATAGGGCCTAAATTCCTGAAAGATAGAGTGTAAATGTTTGTGAAATACAATCCTCGCATATACACAGCATTGGGTTTGAGACGTGAGTATTCTTAGATTTGCTGTAGCTTTTCATAAAGTGTCAGGTAAACTGGACTTGAAACTTCATAGATTTAGGGCCTACTATTCACAAAAGGTCTTGTAATGCAACAATGTGATGAGAATATGATCACTCAGTGGTTTGAAGTAAGCCCCATGGGGTCATGATATAGAAAATTAAGACCACCAATCTCTTCGGCATAGATCTAGTTACTTTATGGGAGGGGAATAGTAATGGAATCCTCTCTAGATTCTACTTTTCACCAAATTTGTGTAGAAACGAGTGGTATGTGGTAACATATGGTATCCTCAGTACTGGGTATTGAGTGGAGATCTGTGTACATACAACTGGAGTGGAAAGAGCAGTGGTCCCAGTATGTTTTCCTGTGGTACACCAGATCTAACTACTGCCTGATATTGTGCTGTACCCTCTGCATTTCTTGCTTGATGCATGGTTCTCAGCAAGGATGTGTATGCCGTTGTACTGGTACAGGAAAATGTCCACTTGGAGTTTTATTTAAAGTAAATGAGCAGTTTTGACAAAGGTAAGAGATGTGCTATGATGATACTCTATGCTTAGCTTGTGGTCAGCATCTTTGCGAACATTATGTTATAGGGTTGTTTTGTATATCTGTGTTTGCTTTGTTCAGCATCTCTGCATCATCTGCCTGTATACAACCTATATGCCAATGCCTTTTATTGCTTTGTAGTGACCAACAGGAAATGAAAGGGAGCATACATGCATACAGTATTTCATGGTCGTGATCTTGATTTTTCACTGATGTGCCTTGTCTTCATGCTTTAAAATCTGTATACACCGGTATTTTAGTCATGTATACTAGGACTACATTCCTTATAAAATATACTGCTACAAAGAACACAGTACAGTACCCTCTCTATATTTTACTTTTTGCAAATATTGATTGCTCGATCAGTAGAGTATATGATCAGTCATAAACTGGTAAATACATATATGTAATTAAAACATCACTGCTGTTTTAATGAGTATATGCATTAAGGATGTCAGGCTTTAATATTCTCTGATAAAAACACTGAATACAGGGCAGTGGAGGTAGGTTAGTATATAAGATATATACAGATATAAAACACCAATTGCAATTTTGTACTTTGCTTATGCATGTAATGGTTGTCATTTCATATACAGGTATGTACAATATATAGTCAATACATGTCCCTGCTTTTATACTGTATAGTTGTCATGTTAATGCTAAAATGTAAAAATACTCCAACCTTGTAAAAAGAAACCAATCTGATTTTTTGTCAATACATGAAAGTAAAATCGAATTCAATGAAAATTTACTCCAAACTAATATGAGCAAACGTATGTTTAAAGTGTGATCTCTGTTAGTAGTGATAAAACGTACAGGGAGTTCATGATTATTGAAATTTTCAGTGTTCTCATAGCATTTTATAGCATCTTATTATCATGATGTAATAATTTTTGCTAGCGCTACTTGGTAATACTTTTATTCATTATCTTTCCTTTAAATGCCTAATCTTGATTTCTTGCAGTGGAATTGCATTTCCAGAGTAACTTGCTTAAACCATCCATGTGTAAGGGTTAGGGGTTGTTTTGCTCCTCTATACAAAGGATGGAAAGAAATTACTTGAGGTCACATTACAGAGAGAACAACTCATTATGAGCTTACATGAATGTCATGACTTATCACTTCTCTTTCTTTGCTCCTTTACCAAAATGTATTAGCAGAAATCATTGTTTTATAGTCTTAAAGTACCATCATTTGCAAAAAAATTAAGACCACCTGGGATTTTGTGGGTATTTCAATAATTTGGAATACATTCTTTTGTCTTATGTAATGATTAGGTAACATGTTCACTACAGTGGTCAATAGCACAAGAGCAATGGTATATAAGCCCATAATGATAACATTTTATTTACCCAGGGTAGCCACTTCAGTTTTATCAGCTGCTCTTCCAGCAGGCCCTGCATATCATAATATGTTATTATTACCCTTTGCCACTCTTACATGCTAGAAGGCAGAAGGTCCCATTTTTAAGTCTTTGGTATGACTCGGCCGGGGATCGCACCCACGACCTTCCGTTCACGAGGCGAACGCTTATCAATTGAGCCAACATGCCCGGTGCCCGGTGCATATGAATGCATTGAAAAAATGTATGTCTGAAAAATGAATATGGTTTTTCTTTTTAATTTATTGCATTTTGGAAGGGTTGTCATAAACTTTTGCAAATGATGGTAGTTGATGTATGTTTTCATGGATTGTGTGAGAATCCTTTTCCCATCATCACAACTAGATAATCTTTAATGTTGTTTGAATATATAAAATGTGTTGACTGTGATATGCTAGGAATCTAGGTTTATAATTGTGGGTTATAAATATTAGAAATGGCCCATTAACAGGTGTTTATGACATCATAAATATGTACAGTTTTGCAAATGAAATTAAAAATTCAAGTTCAAACTTCAAAGTTTTATTTTACTTCTGTTATAAAGTATAAGGAACAACTTATAAATTGTGTGTTGAAATAGTCATTTGAAGGTGGTAGGGACCTGATAGCAACCAATTTTATGTCTAGGTAAACATGGAGTTGATATGAAGGCTCAGCATAATTTTGAAGTTTTACTTGTTTAAGGTTCATCCCCTGATTGACAGTAATGTTACCATCATTTTAGCATTTATGTTATATTTTCATTTAGATATTGATTTCCTGGCTAAGAAATCATATTTTTCTCCTAGAAATTTTGGATTCCCCATTCATTTGTTTTTAACTAGTTGAGTAATTACTGACTCCACAGTCAAACCATAAATGTTGACATGTGCATTTTAACTTCGAATGTACTAGTTCGGAGGTTACCCCCCCCCCCCTTCAGATTACCTAAATTCATTTAATTGCTATAGGAAATTCATATGCTATACACCAAGTACTTCATATAATTTATAGTCTGACAGTTCTGTAACAATACTGCTTTCAAATAAACACTGAATACAATACAATACAATATTAGCATTTATATAGTGCTCTTACAGTGAGTGAACATATATCACAGCGCTTAACAAAACTAATGAACAAACAAAAGAAAACAAGAGGAAATTACAAATGAAAACTACTTTAATACATTTAGCAATTAACTATTAAAAAGAATAGTGAAATGGATATTTAAGCACATTTTTTAACAAGAATGAAATAAAAAATCAGCATTCATGTGTAGTCAGAAGTAGATAATAACTGGGTTGGGCTTATTATGTCTGAACACTAATTTGTGATTAGCTGTATTATTGTATACTCCAGCACTACCCACAACCTACTAGTAAACTTGATAGAAACATACCCTGTCAACTGACTGCCCCAAACGGTTTAATCTTTATGTTTATACAATACAATTTACAAGTGTGTGTCCCCCCTTCTCT
>CM057151.1:45961786-45982204 GCA_029962745.1 Echinometra lucunter | reverse complement strand
GCAATGGATGGGACTATGATGAAACAAGTAAGAACTGCTACTTGTTCAGGTACAGTGATTACAAGAGCTGGTCTGATGCTAGGGAATACTGCCAAGTTCAAGGTGGAGATTTAGCGAGTATAACCAGTAAAGCTGAACAAACCTTCATGAATGGTGAGTACGTGCTATGAATCTTTTATTTCAGAAGCATATTATTTCCTGAGTGTTCGAAAGTTGCAAACTCAATTCCATATAAGTATTTATTCAACTCTACTTCTTACTCTCAACAGACTGTATCATGTACAAAATCTCTGCCTTTGACATTGATAACAGGGGTGGGGGTGTGTTTCACAGAGCTGTTCATAAAATTACACATGACTTTAGGAACGACTTGAATATGAAGTGCCAGTGGGATGCCCCAAATTTTTCATGACTTTTTACAAAGGGTGATGCATTTCCGGTAATCTCAGTTAAATAGTGGTAAAAATATACTTGCAAGAAAAATTTTTGTGAACAAATATATCATTAATCAATGTCTGCATTTTTCACCTTTTGCTGCTGTGATTTATTGTCTGTGGAGAATTTAAGTTGGCTTGCCATATTCAAGTCTTTAGTAAAGTCGTTTGTTCATTTATGAACAGCTTTATGACCCCCCCCCCCCCCCACAATAAATCACCCTGGTCTGATGTACTTCACTTTGTGCACCCTGACCCACTTGTTGCTCCCTGATCTTTTTGACATGTTCTTTCATTCTCATTATGTGTTTGTCTGCTGCTATTGATGTACTGTAGCTGTGCTTTTTTTTAACTGGTCAAATAAATAATAATAATAATAATAATAATAATAATATTGCACCAAAAGAAACAAGGAGGATAGTATACGCAGCAGTATTCCTTGTGCATTAAGTTACTCAGTATCTTTAACCTACCAGTAGCTTTCAAATGCTCAAACATACTTAAGACACCTAATTCTCAATCATACTGGTATTTGTTTTGTACATTGGGTAACCTTTTATTCCATTGACTTAATATTTTGCTCTTGATTTTTTTTTCGCCATGACTAGCCTTTATGGCACTTAGATGAATTAATCTATCTACAGTGTACCTCATCACACAGGTGTTGGTTGAGTACCTGGAAGGATTTATTCTGTGTCACCGGCATAGCTGGAGCAAGGGGGCAGAGGATGGTTTCCCCTCCCGGCATCCTTCACTCAAGGGAGTGCTTGGCACACTCAATATGTATAATGCACACACTTTGTGTTCTCATTACTGCCCCCCCCCCCAGAAATCCCAGCCTACATCATTGTTCCGTGTAAAAACTGTGTGCTAAGCAAGTGATGCAGTCATGGCCACAGTTCTGAGTCACGAGGCTGCTGGATAAACATTTTTCCCGTAGGCTGTGCACATGTGAGTCAGACCGAGGCCAAGGCCAAGGCCAGCCAAATGTGGCTTCGAGGCCAGCCTCAATCCATCCCTGGTGCTATAAATCCGGAAAAATGATATGCCAACCATCTGGGGCCCGTTGAATAAAACTTACTATAATAGTAACTTTGCCATTATAGTAACTCTTCAGCTCCTTCAGCCGGGGTAATAATATTAACTTTGTAGAGTGCAGTAGAGTATATGCACATAGTAGCTGCGCTATATAAATGGACCATATTATTATTATTATTAACTCTTCATGGAATACTGGATTTTGATTGGCTGTTGAGCATAGCATGTTGCTCAACAGCCAATCAAAATCCAGTATTCCATGAAGAGTTACTATAATGGCAAAGTTACTATAGAACAGAAGAGGTTGATCATCGTGGAGTAATATACTGAGAGGTATAGAAATAATCAGTTGTCAAACGAAGTAGCAAACTGGATGATTGCGACGTTTCCACTGCAAACTGCTAGCCTTCATCAAGCAAACATAGACTTTGATGTGTGAGTGCACCTTATATAGCCATCGTGCTGGTTTGCACCCAGATGTGCCCCATGATTGGATAACCACGTCTCCGCTGGTCATGCTGCTTTTGGCTGTGGCACCTGGATGTGCCCTGGTGGGTGGGCGTACCCCTGTGCGTCGCGCTGCTATTGGCCGTAGCACCCGGATGTGCTGCCGGGGTGAAAGGCGTGTTGAGTCGGGAAGAGAACCGGCGTAAACTGGAATGGCGTCCCCCAAAGTAAGGGTAAACGATTCATGTAATCAAGTACAGCAAGTATTAAACTATTAAATTCAAATGTCGTCAATATCAATATTGCGTCAAGCCTGGGGAAACGAAGAGGCAGCTAACGGGAAACTGGATATCCCAAGTCTTTCCTGAGAGAATCAAACCTCTGGTTCCCTAAACCTGTTAACACTGCAAGACATTGTTCACATAACTAAAAATCGCGTAAACTGTGGGCTGGTTAAATGACATGTATAGTCAAGTACCACGAATGGATGTTATTATATTATATTGATCGTCATTATCCATGCAGCACCAAGCAAAGTTACTGTTATAGTAAGTTTTATGCAACGGCCGGCCCCTTGGAGTGCACAGGGTTATATCATTATGAATTAATATATGAACCATTTCATCTTTTTATTTTTACTCAGGCCGTCTCTTTTATACAACTGAGAATGACATGTGGATTGGAGGAACGGATCTCACTCGTGAAGGAGGCTGGGAGTGGAGTGATGGATCAGGTTTTTCCTATCTCAACTGGAATGATGGTAAGTCATGTGCTATAATCATTGCTTGGCTGAGTGAAATTGGTTATTAGTTATCAAGACTCAAGACTTAAAAAGACTCTTCTGCAGATGTTATCCTGCATGTTAACAGAGAGTATAAACTACTCCACTATATATATTATAGTTTATACTCCCTAGTTAACACGGAATAGTATAAACCACTCCTCCATAATATTGTAGGATCTAAGTAATCTGCACTTACATATATCTCTTGTTCTATTATTTTCCCACCTCCCATCCCCACTGAAACCATCTTCACCTTATACACATTTCTCCTCCCATGTTTTCCTCTGGCATTCTCAGGAAAAATGTCAGCAGTTGCTGCTCTCGACATTTATTGATGTATTTGACTCACCCTAATTACCTATGTTGCTCTTTCTTTTTCATGCTTGTCCACTGAAATGTATATAGAGATTGAGTGTACAAATGGAATTAATTAAGATAGAGAGAAAAACTGAATGCATAGTACTATTAGTAAACTTCTCATTCAGTAAACAATTCTTTGGCATTTTTTTTTTCAGGTGAGCCCAATAATGTTGGAAGCAGTGAACACTGCATGGAAATCTTTACTGATACAGACACATGGAATGATAACAGATGTGAGAGAGAAAGAGGATACATCTGCAAAAAAAATGGTGAGATATCGATCACCTGTAAATAGGATCTATGGCACCTGCTGTGTTGACAGCATCCCATATCCTTCTCCTTAGTAATTCTTGCCTGAATACTAATTTAACTCTATAGATGTTACCTATCACTGACCCCAACCCTAACCCTAATCCTAACATACATGTAGAAAATAGTGAGAGCAATAATCTTTTGCATTTGGAGATTATTTGGAGATTTGCATTCACTGTATATATTCTTTTGTAGATTTACTTTGTTTGATATTTCAAATTATGTAAACGTATCCTGTCGTAAAAAAAAAAATATATGAATAGTCATGTATGTTTGATTTTGTCAAAATTTGCTAATATTTGTTTTTTTGGAAATAAAAAAAAAAAAAACTTTTGAAACTCTTGACCTCTTGAGAAGTGCAGCTTGGGGCAAATGACATTGTTGCATGTGTCTGATTGCAATTACATGTCCTAAAATGTTCAAATATTTGAGCTAGAAATTGATGACTCCAAATAAAAGCCAAGAGGAGTTTCTATGGTACAATGATTGTAATTTTTGCTTGGTATGTGCAGGATATCTTACGACCCATTTCAACGTACAACCACACACGTACATGAGTGGTCCGGGCAAGCTAGTGATATCCAGTGTCTACCCAGATGAGTGTGCCTCTCGTTGCGTGAAGATGACCGACTTTACTTGCAAGTCCTTCAATTACAATCGAGTGACCCATGAATGTACCTTCAATGATGGGACGACCTCCAGCCCGTTGTCAGATGGGAACATGGACTACTATGAAAGATGTACGTTGGTTGCCATGTATTGACTAGAGTTTTCCTCTGTGGTACAACAATGGCAGTTAAAGTTCTGTTCTCAGTGACTTCAATAGCAAGCGGGACACTCTCTGTATCTTTTGGGTATTTCAAGGGTTTGTGCCTAGTCCAGACTTGCTTGATATGAAAGCTTTTTTTTTAGACAAAAACACTGCTGTCACCCCAAGTTGAAACTGGATGGTATGGCGAGACTGACATGTTGACAAATTCTACACTTTAGATTTGAAGAAAATTTAGCTTTAAGAAATAAAACCTTTAGGGTTTTATGAATATGTAAACACATTGTGGACACATACATGTAATATTTTGTATACTTTGCAATTGCAAACATTAGCCACAATAAGTATTAAGATATTTGCACTGACAGCTGCCCATGTCATGTTGGTATCTGTGAGGAAAGCTGTTGCCGAGATGTTTTTGAAGTATTTTTCCTTACTCCCTCTTCCTGTAACTTTATATTTGTTTATCTCTCACTCACTTTCTCAAATATAATTAGGTTTAAACAATTTTAAGAAGAGATCATTCTATTTCTTGCAGTATTTCACATTGATGTTTAATGGAAAATTTTCCAGTCTCAGTGGGATGTCGAAAGGGTGCGTGAGTGGAGTGGGATGGGAGCGGGAGGGAATGGGGATGGCTGCACCCTTTCGAGAGAAGCCCACCCCCCGTTTGTCTCGAAAGGGTGGGTTGCGTGTGGGGAATGAAATTAACGCACCCATTCATTGAAGCTGTGGGGGGGGGGGGGGGGCTTGTCTCGAAAGGGTGTGTTGAGTAGTCTGATGTACCAGCCGTTTTAATGTAAGTAAAAAAAAAGAAAAAAGTAGGAAAGGTGACAGGCGGTTGGCTATCACCTGTTGGGGTGTCCAAGGATCCCCTAAAATATATATGTGTGGGAAAGAATTCCAATTTTTTGTCTGCTAGAATTATGGTGGGATGCATAAAACGGGAGAAATGTGGGTCCCCCCGAAAAAAAAACGAAAAAAAAGGGAATAGGCATTTTGTTTATGAGTATTCTTACACTCAAGAACGCAGAAGCAATTTTATGCACCTGCACACACACACACACACACACCACACACAACCATACCTTGCAAATATCTTCCTTTCACTTTCTTGCTGTTGCAAATTAAAGATGTGCATGAAGCTGATTTCGTAATGGAATGCACATTTCCAAAGGACAGATGAGGCAGAATAGAAAGTCATATTTCTGTTTTATTTGAATTCAACATGGAGGGAGGGACAACATGTGCACTTCAAGCAATCAAGCAATCACAACCAAATTAGACAAGAAGTTTTGTGTGTGTGTGTGTGTGTGTGGTCGAATGGTCTAAGGCGCTTCATTGGAGACACGAAAGTCGGGAGTTCGATTCCCGGCACGATGCCCTTGAGCAAGGCATTTCATCTACATTGCTCTTTTATCGTACATCAAATAAATGAAAATGCTACAGGCATTATTGATACCCTTTTTTTTTTTTTTCGGGGGGCCCACATTTCTCCCGTTTTATGCATCTCACCATAATTCTAGCAGACAAAAAATGGGAATTCTTTCCCACATATATATTTTAGGGGATCCTTGGACCCCGGGGGGGCCACTCTATGTACAACACTGTAACCATGCTCGTGCACACCCTTTCAAAAAGTACCCTTAACTAGGATTCGCGGAGCTCAAAAAAGCTACCCTTAACTAGGATTTTTTCTCTCCAGCATACCCTTAACTAGGATTTTTCTCTCCAGCATACCCTTAACTAGGATTTTTCTCTCCACGTATACCCTTAACTAGGATTTTTCTCTCCACGCATACCCTTAACAAGGATTTTTCTCTCCACGTATACCCTTAACTAGGATTTTTCTCTCCACGCATACCCTTAACAAGGATTTTTCTCTCAACGCATACCCTTAAACTAGGATTTTTCTCTCTCCGTATACCTTTAACAATGATTGAGAGCATTGGACTTAAAAAGCACCCTTAACAAGGACTAGGTCAAATATAACTCTTATCATTAGAGCAAGACTATAGGAATAGTAAGAATGTATCATTTAAAAGTTCTTTCAAAAGCAACAGGGACTAAGTTCATATTTTGATAATAAAAAAGGGGGTGGTAAACAATAATTGTAGTTTTAACATAATAAATCAAAAATTAACTAATTCTAAAATCATGCCATTTCCTCGGGTTGCATCAACAGAGCTGCCACATTTCACTGGAACATTTCAGTACTCCAATCAGTATTTGTTAAGGAAATCCGTGTTTCTCAAATAGATAAACAACAGAACAGAGAAACTGGACATTTAAAAATGAGTATTTTGTATTCTTCTCAATTACCACTATGAACAGTATTCTTCACAAATTTCAGGATGAAATACTGAAAATCAGTACTACGTGGCAACTCTGCATCAATGTCATGAACACAGTGATATAAATTGGGGGAAATTGATGGAAAGGGGGAAAATCAATGTGAATTAGGTACATTTTTATTTCACTTCAGATTATGCAAAAAATGACCCTTAGCGCGGATTCAGCGCTGAAAAGACCCCCTTTTTCTCTCAAATCGGCGATTTTGATACCCTTATCCGTGCGGATCCGCGATACCCTTATCGCGGATTCGCGCGGATCCGTGCTCTGCCTGAAAAAACACCCCTTATTCCGCGTTTTTGTGCACGCGCATGGTTATACAGTGTTGTACATAGAGTGGCCCCCCCGGGCCTTGGACACCTCCATCAGGTGATAGCCAACTGCCTGTCTCCTTTTCTACTTTTTTTTTACTTACATTTAAAAAACGGCTGGTACATCAGGCTTCTCAACCCACCCTTTCGAGACAACCCCCACCCCCCCCCCCCCCCCCCCCCCCCCCCCCCCCCCGGTTTCCACGAATGGGTGCGTTAATTTCACTCCCCACACGCAACCCACCCTTTCTAGACGACGGGGGGGGCTTCTCCCGAAAGGGTGCGGCCATCCCCGTTCCCTCCCCGCTCTGCTCATGCACCCTTTCGATATAAGCCATCTCTATTTACCTGCCTTGTAAATTACCAAACCATGCATGTGCCTTACATTAGCATTGAAATTTTTGTAAGATTCTTTTTATGCCTCCGCCCACCATAGGTGGTTGCCGGAGGCATTATGTTTTCGGGTTGTCCGTCCGTCCGTCCATCCGTCCCGTTTTCGTTCTTGCGATAACTTAAGAACCGTTAGACGGATCAACTTCAAACTTGGCTCGTGTATGCATATGGAAGGGACAATGATCTGAATAGATTTTGGAGTGTTGAGGTCAAAGGTCAAGGTCATAGAGGTAATAATACACATAAAAATGGCTCGTTCTTGCGATAACTTAAGAACCATTTGACAGATTAGCTTCAAACTTGGCTCATGTATGCGCATGGAAGGGACAATGATCTGATTAGATCTTGGGGTCACAAGGTCAAAGGTCAAAGGTCATAGAGGTCATTATGTACATAGAAATGGTTCATTTTCACTGTAATTCAACAACCCTTTGACCGATCAACCTCAAACTTGGCACATGTATGCATATGGGAGGGACAATGATCTGATTAGATTTTGGGATCTCAAGGTCAAAGGTCAAAGGTCACAGAGGTCATTATGTACATAAAAATGGTTCGTTCTTGTGATAACTCAGTAACCATTTGACGGATCAACTTCAAACTTGGCTCATGTATGCATATGCGAAGGACAATGATCTGATTAGATTTTGTGGTTCATGGTCAAAGGTCAAAGATCATAGAGGTCATTGTATACATGAAACTTGCTTGTTCTTGCGATAAATCAGCCACTCTGTGACGGTTCAACAAACTTGGCTCATGTATGCATATGGAAAGGGCAATGCTCTCATTAGATTTGGGGGTCACAAGGTCAAAGCTCAAGGTCAAAGATGTCACTGTATAAATGAAAATGAATTAACATGAAGTGCTATATATTTCTGATTTGGTAATGGCGGAGGCATAAAGTTCGACCATGCGTGGTCGAAGATTCATCTAGTTCTTGTTTATGTACCTATCTTTCATTCATTCATTAATCTACTCATTTATTTATTTCATTATTTACCAATTTATTCTTTCAAATATTGATTATCAAATCATATATTGATTTATTCCCTTATTTGTTTGTTTTTTTGTTTATTAATTTGCTTACTTATTTTATAAATCTAAAATATGCAGTGATGAGTGAAAGAGATCCAACGACCACAGTCCTTGGCCCTGGTTATCGATGCCCACAAGACTGGACTGGCTATGGGAGTTATTGTTATGCCATGTACACCAAGGCACAACTTAGCTACTCTGACGTGCAGCAGAAGTGTAAGGACCTCGGAGGTGACTTGGCATCGATTCATGATGCCAATGAAAACAGCTTCATCCTAGCATTGGCAAAGGAGAGTAAGTGAATTCTTCCCTGCAAAAAACACTACTCTTGGTACCCATAGTACAATCACAGTAATTTAATGGTATATGAAATTACCATGGTTTTACACTTGATACTGTGGTACATTTTACATTGGTTTGTATTGAAGTATCAAGATAAATTATCTGCAGTTTGATAGTTACTGCTGTAAAAGTAAGGCTGCTTTTTGTTGGGCTATCAGGGAGGCTTATTGTGTAAAGTTGTGTCTGAGGAACTTGTAATGAAGATAATACCAAAGAGCAGTAGCATCAGCCATCGACTTGGATTAGAACATGTGACCTCCTTGTAAGGAGACCTCCTGTGCTTACTACAATGCCACCATTCATAGATACCCATAATATGAGGCAGTTTCATTTTGATCTCTTTCTGTTCTGCACCTGTATTATAATCTGACCAGATGGGGTGAACAGTAACTTTTGGATTGGACTGAATGATCGTGCTGAACCGATGATCTTCCAGTGGGAAGATGATACTCCTGTGGACTTCACACTTTGGAATGCGAATGAACCAAACAATTATCAAGATAGAGCAGAGGACTGCATAGAAATATATAATAGTGTGAGTAGAATAACTGCTAAATGGACCTCATTTGTCTTATTCTGTGATCTCAAAATCGACTCTCTAAAAAATTAAACCCTAGTGCGCATGAACTTACCACGTATGCTATATTTCAATTTCAGTTCAATGGTTTTATTTATATTCTCATTGCGACAGTGAGTACTGTCGAATTGTGAAAATATTTACAGGATAAAAATAATAAAAGTGACGTCAATATATGAATTCACATGGCGATGTAGTAAAAGACATAATTATGTTCAGTGAGCTATACTATAAATCACATTGTAATTACAAATAACAATAATGTTAACTAATGTAAGCATAACTATTGCGCCAACGAGTTTTATGAGCTATGAAATTAAATGAAATTACTTGAAACTTAATTAAAATCTAGAATTCTACAGACTCATTAACTTTGAACTTGTATTGCGCAATATATTTTATGACAATAATTACATGTAAGGTCTGAATCATGCTGCGTATGACAGCTCCCCTATAGAAAATGAGAAATACAAGACTATAGGAAGTGAAAGAGAGGAAGAGAGAATAAGAGAGGAGGAAATTGGGAGAAAAAGGAGAAAGGGAGAGGAAGGAGAAAGTAATGAAAGGTAAAAAGAGGGGGTAATGAGTTAGGAAGAAGTGAGAATAGGAAGAAAGGAAGAAGGAAGAGGAGATAAGAGAGAAAGTAGTAGGAAAGTAGGGGGAATGCTTTTAAATACATGTATATATTAGCAATAGAAAGATTTGAATAACACCAATGTAAACATGCTATGTTTCGAATTAGACTTCGAGTATATGTATAAAATATAAAAGTAGAATTACTATTATTATTATTATTATTATTATTATTATTATTATTATTATTATTATTATTATTATTGGTATTATCAGTACACATGACATTGTACACATGATATTGTTGCAAACCATTTGATACTTATTATTATTATTATTATTGGTATTATCAGTACACATGACATTGTACACATGATATTGTTGCAAACCATTTGATACTTATCAAGACAAATGTTCTTTTATACAGGGCTATTGGAATGATGAACTTTGTTCTCAGGCAAGGTATGGAGCATGCAAGAAACCTAAGGAGAATCTTGGTCCTACCCTCACTCCCGTTGTTCCATCAGGATGCAGTTTAGTGAGTTCTGCTTGAAGAAGTGACCTGATAAGTCTTTCATTGACATTTAATCCAGATTTTGTTTTTCCCAATATGTAATATATATAATAATAGTATTATTGTATATATTACATATTGGGAAAAATAAAATTTGGATTATTATGCCGTTATTATGCCGTTTTTGTATAGCGCATATCACATTATTATATAACGTCTCTAAGCGCTTCCAAAGGAATTTGGATATTATTACCCCAGCTTCATCTTGAGCAACTGCAATGCTTTGTGCATTCAAGGAATAAGTCCTACTAGGTACCCACTTACTACACTTGAGTCGAGTGTGGCTAATGTAGATTAATGTCTTGCCAAAGGACATTAGTGCCTGGTCAGGGATTCGAACCCTGGACCTTGGGGTTATCAGTCCGGAGACTTATCCACCGGACCACAACACCTCTATATAGGTCTACAGCTAGGATTGCAATGTGCTTTTAGATTAGATATGGGGTAAGGGTTATGACTGGTTTTTGGTAGGGTACGTTACAGTGAAGTTCATGTAAGAAATTTACTGCAAAGCAAGTCTACCTAGAAAATGTGCCATGAAACCTTCAAAAGGGAACTTGTCCTTTGCCCAGCACTTTTACAATTTATATTAATTTCTAAGGAAAACACTTTGTAGTTTGTTATAAGCCCTGCAACTGGATTCACTTGCTATTCAGCATATGAAATCCACATCCTACAAGTCTTATTATGTTGGTTTAATATACCGGTAATGGAAGGAATAATATCTCAAAAGTAAATTCACCTCTGCTTATCTTCGAAATTTTGATGAAAATGAGGTGCAAGAAGAAAATACCTACAAATCTTATCTAGAGTATGCATATAAGAAATTTATAACTGTACATGTATAGTCTAGAGGTAACATGGAGATAAAGAATTATGGGCGAGCGATGAGAGAGAAATTTTTGATAAATTTGCCTTTGATTCTGGTTGCAATTTTTATTTATGTCTTGTAAAATTGCAACAAGGGCTAATCAGTTATAAGAGAATCTTGTCTATGCTGTTTTCCAAAAGTCATTACATCACGAAGAATAGACCATATTGAAACAAGAGTTGTAGGGGCATTTCTGACTCTCTGATCTGTTCCGTTTTGTTGTACCAGGGAGAGATAGCCAATGGACCTTCTTGCTACTTTGTGATAGATGCAGCCAAGAACTGGGATGATGCCAGAGCTCACTGCGCCACGTTCAGCCCCCGTGGTAATCTCGTCTCTATTGATGACAGGTCAGTGAAGGCTGGTTCAGACATGTGGTGGTAAAAAAAATGTAAAAAAAGTGGATTTTTTTGTGTACTATACTACTAGTAAACCAATGGCAAGCGTGGATGAGTAATGCAACAAAAAGCTCATGGAAATTAACTTGTATATGTGTTGTTAGATGCAGAAATGTGAAGAGCAGTAGGCTTAAAACTCCAGTAGTTTTTTGAAGCAGTTTTACTGTGGCATATGTGAACAACCTTTCATATAAGAAATGTGACTGGATGGAAAACACTGGAGTGTATGACAATAGAAAATATGATTATTGAAAATTACATAAAGTAAAAGGGAATGATTTTTTTGTACTGAAAGAAGATTGAAGCAAGTGATGAATTCCTTTTTTTTTTTAACTACATTGTACTAGTTATGTGTGCTCTTGACATCCAATCAAGATCCAGAGGCCCGAGTTCCAATCTCATCTCAGTGCTAATGTTAACATAGGGGAGGCCTTTTCATCAACAGCAGTTGCTTCCTTTCTCACGGATGTGAAGTAGTATAGCATCTGAAGGTGCGTTCAGATATGATGTGACTTTGTACAGCCACATTGTGCCAGCACATTTTTTGTGTTCAGATAAAATGCGACTTTGTGCCACCACTTGTGCTAATCAACGCATCAACTCTCAGCAAACCAAAATGTGTCCTGCCTCAGTCACGTTTACCTAATAGACCTGTACACAAAAAATGTGGCGGCACAAATTCGCATCATATCTGCACGCACCTTAATGGTAAGATATTCAATTTCCCTGAGTGAGGCAAGATTTCCAACAAAATTATTTACTGCTCTACATACTTGTAAATTTTGTCTTGAAAATGCATCGACAAAGCAAATAATTACTTTTGTTGCATTGAAGTTAAGAACAGTGTTTAAATACGTGTAGGAATATGATGTTTGTTTTAGTTATTATGTTTGTTTATTAGGTATGAGCTGAGTATTCTAGCCAGTGTATTGGGCCAACAAGATGGTAGTCTGTTCTGGATTGGCCTGAATGATGTGGACAATCCCGGCCAGTATCGATGGAGTGACAACACAGAGGTCACCCTTACTAACTGGGACTATGCTCAGCCAGGTTAGAATTTTAAAGGGATCCGGTAACTTTGTGGAGGTTTCAATTAATAAATTGTTGAATTTTGATGTCTGTGTTGTATAAAGATGTTCAGAAAGATAAATAAACAGCCAGGAATAAAAAAAAAGTTTTGAAATATGTGTTATAATCAAGATATCTAACACTGCAGTCTATGGGGTAAAAAAGGACTGGCATTTCCAGTCACTTGTATATTTTCACCCTTTGTGAAGCACATGAAGATGCATTTGAAGTGCATTTTTCAGGGCTTCATATTTACACGATATTACATACACTAATGGCATGAAGGGCCATGCAGCTAAGATTTTTAAAAGTTACTCAATGATTTTGAACTGTAAGGACTTAAGGATTTAGTGCTTATTTTCCTTTAAAGAATATTCAGAAAATAGGGATAAATACTATCTGGCCAAAATGGGCACAGTATGTGTAAATATTTTTGCTCTTTCTGCTCATGTATTTGGTATGATTTTTAGGGCTTTGCATCAAAAGTTATTAGGCCAAACCACACTTACCCCACTTCCAGACTATCCCGGAGAGAGGAAGAGAGAGGAGGGAGAGATCTTATCTTTTTGATGACCGAGCATCCACACTTAGTTCGAATCCCCCGCTATGCGGGGGATGAATCACGGCTGCCGGTGCAGAGGAGCCAAGGTCTCTCTCCCCTCCAAAAACCCAACCTGGTTTGGGGGGAGAGGGGGACAAGTCCCGGCAAGCATCCACACTTAGCGTTTGCTGGGGGACATAGTCTGAACGCGGTGAATGTGAACCCTCTGTCATGACTGGGTTAATACAAGAACCACGGGGTCCCTTAGGCAAGGAGGAAGGATAGTATGACGTGGAGATCGTAGTGGTGTTAGCCTTTAATCATGACAGCCTGCTAGCTCTTTTCTTTTCTCTTTCTTGCTCTTTACCTCTGCTGCTTTCAAAATGCAGGGATTACGTCTGGGATTACAAGACTAGTCGGGCAGCTTGCTGCAAGCTGCCTTTGTTCACTCATCCTTCTGTTGTTGTTTTAGTTTAGTTATAGCCTTGAATTTTTTGTACAAAACAGTTTCAAGGCTACGAATAAACTGAAACAACAACACACTCAGTGTGAAAAGTTGGCGTGCAGTAAGCTGCCCACTGTGTCGACTAGTCTTGCAATCACAGACATATTCTCCGCGTTTCAAGGAGAGAGAGCTGGAAAGAGCAATGAAAAGAGCTAGTAGTATTTTTTGTATGATTATTTTAGATTTGACATTGGTAAATTAAATTTTTTTTTTCTCTATAAAGATGACTCGAATGGTAACTGTGTCGCTTCAACATCTGGCACATTTGCTGGCCTGTGGCGTAACATTGACTGTGGCTCAACAAACAAATATCTGTGTGAGCGAGGGCGTGATGGCTACACACCTCGCCCTACCATCGGACCAACCACAATACCCACTGACCCTAGTAACCATGGATGTGCTGACGACAAGTGGATAGGCTATGGAGGCAATTGTTTCATGGTAAGAACATATAGAGTATTAGGACTAGGAGTCATCTTATAAAAAGTTAAAATTCATTTTTAATGAAATGAAGGATAACAGAATATGTAAAGCTAGTTTGTAAAATTGGTTTGTCCCAAACCTAGGATGACAGATATGAATAATGCCTTCTGTATATTTGCATAATCTATGGTTAAATGCATTTAAGCAAATTTTTGCATGTATTGGAATGGACTTTTCTTTACTTTCTTCACATATTTTATGCTGAAATTTTATGTCAAGAGCAGTGACAATGCTGTGTTCAGATTTGTTAATTCAATAAGTACTTTAGGGAGACGAGTTGACTCAGTCCACAAAGTATCCACCTGTCGAAACAAAGAACATGGGTTCAAATTCATGCAGGGCGGATGACTGGAGCCTGTTATGTGTGTTAATAAGCCCCTTCCCTGTCTCATAGAGGCAGGCTGTATTGCAATGGAAAACACTCTGTCTCATTGTCCCATGAGAGACCCAAAGGTCACAGTGATAAGTTGGCTGGCTTATCACTCCCAGGCATAGGTGATGATGTAATTATATATATATATATATATATATATATATATATATATACTGAAAGAAATGGAAATTGGCAGAATAATAAATACATAGCTTCCCCAGTGTTCCCCAGAGCTGTCATCCATTTTTGATCGAGGGTCAAAAAAATGCCTCCGCCAGGAATCGAACCCGGGGCACTGGCTTAGAACGCCAATGCCTTAACCACTAGACCATAGAGGTGGGCCAGAGCAAGGCGTGACCGAAAGGCAGATTGCCGTACATAAGACTGATTAAGCTTGTAGAAAACTATTCACTGCCTAGTGCCTGCAGATGCACTGAGCGAAGGCTAACATACGGTATTTCTATTTTTCCTTAGACAATTTTTTTTTTTCGCTCAGCTCGGTAGTTGTGCAGCTCTGAAGGCCCGGCTAGTCCCGGCTAGACCCCATTTGAACCCCCTCAACATAAAACTTGAGTGACCATAACACATGGAGTGAATGGCAGTTCAAATCTGTAAATGCCCTGATTCAAGCCTGTGCCTCAGTATATATATTGACTTTATCTATTTACTTGTCACTTGTTTGTTAACCCATTCGTGACAGGAATTATTTAAAACCTAATTTGATCAGCTTTTATTCTTCAAATTGGCAACACCAACATTTTTATTTTATTGCTACATTTTTCTTATAAACGTCATGTATCTGAAATGAATATAAATTGACAAAATATGATGAGTAGTCAAAAAGTTGCCAATTTGCAGGGGAAAATGGTGATTTTAAACTTTCTATCACATTGCCAATTTAAGGATTTTAATGCTTATTTTCCTTTAAAAAATTTTCAGCATCAAACAACGAATACTGACGCAACCAAAATGGACACAGTTTGTGTAGAATTTTTTGCTCTTTCTACTCATGTATTTGGTATGATTTTTAGGGCTTTGCATCAAAAGATATTAGGCCAAACCACAAAATGTGGACCTCTGTCATGAATGGGTTAATTGAGAGTGTATTTGAATCTCACAGAATGTTTTTTTCTAGAAGCAATATCTGAAGCTCCTATTTTGAGTATACTTTGAACCCCTAACATAAAGAGCAAAATGTCTTTAGGTGATTGGCACACTTTATAGTTAGATAGGAAGAGGTGCTTTTCTGAAGGTTCTCTGTTAAACAGTCAGAAATGCTCACACTCTGTTGTACTTGTCTCCCAGCTTGTGATCTCTGATGTGAGTGGATCCACTCGCCGTAACTGGAATGATGCTCGTATGTATTGCTTGGCCATAGGAGCAGACCTGGCTAGTTTCCATAGTCAGGCTGAGGAGGACTATATCTTGTCTCAACGTCCTGGCAGGTGACTTGCTTCTTAATTTTAACCTGTTAAATACAAAGCCAGGTACATGATCAGGCTGATATGTTTGGAAAAGATGTGATATATTAAATAAGGTGTCTTATCTTTTTGTCGTCTGCGAAAGAACGCGTCCGGAACGCAAAATGGAAAATTATTGAAAATTGAATTTTAAAAAAATGATTGATAATTTCACGGATAGCATATAGACCTTCTAAATTGATATACGATCTTCTTGTAATATGATCTTTGCTAAAATTCTATTGCAATATGTTAAAATAGACATTTTAATTTTTGCATTTTTGTATTTTGCGTTCCGGACGCGTTCTTTCGCACAATGACATAAAGATAAAACGCCTAAGATGGTATCCAGTGTGTTAAAATGTTTCACAATCTTTGTCAGTACCAAAAAGTATTTGTGGATAAAATGTGTATATATATATATATATCAGGAGAAATTCTGAAGCTGTTGATATGTACTTTTCTAATGGGGTGGCATGATATGCGATTATGATATTTTTTATTAAGATTTAAGCTTTAGATAGATCCATAAAGTTTAGTTTCTTTCATTATTCAATCTTGATCGTATATGATTAGAATGATATGCATATCTCAGTTAATATGAATTTGATGCCTGTATATAAATAGACATGGCTTCTCACTAGCTACTGGTTCAGAGGGTCTGCGGCCAAATATCTTGGATCATGGTGCACCTAATCCCTGTTAAAATGTTCATGTATTCGGGTATCTATGTATATCCAACCACTGTGAATTTATTAATTCCTGCTTTAGACAATATCCAAGAAATGCTATCTTTTAAAGATGAACTAACACAGCTGTTATCACATCAGTCATATTGTTTTGGTTAAATTTTCAGCTCTGCAAGATTGTATGTTGGACTCCATGATATATCGCAGGAAGGAGGTTAGTAAATCTGTCGATACAGTTAACCTTATCGAAGAAGCAGAAGAATAAGAGATATTATGAATCTCTTGATGATGAAGATCAAATGCCCTAAGATAAAGGACTTTCTATAGAGTTGTCTGTCTTTATCCAGGTGTATTAAATGGTACCGAGTTAGACGCCTGAATTCCTCAAAATTCACTATGTTCCACTGTTGCATGACAAAGCTCACACCAGAGTGATGATTTGCGAAGCACTTTGGAAGCATTTACAGACATATGGTAAACTAAAATAGGATTTTTCATAACAATTTTTGTTACTCTCAGATATATTTTTGTAATACTCTTCAGGGTTTGAGTGGTCAGATGGTACTCCAGTAGAACATACCAATTGGAACGCTGGTGAACCAAATGACTATGGTTCTGGAGAAGACTGTACAGAGGTCTTCTTGGATGGAAGTGGATGGAATGATATCTTCTGCACTAACCTCAACGATTGGATCTGCAAGATTAAAAAAGGTTTGTACATTATTTCAAAAAAGAAGTGCATGCACTTACCAGTTAATCAGTTTCAGCGATGAAAGGAATGAAATAGCAAGTAGATAGTGTTTTACCAAGGGGTAGAGATGAAGTGAGATAATTTTGTTTGCATGTTTGTCAAAGTATACTCTTTGATTTATTCTCATTGTAATAAAATGCTGCATTGGTAAAATTCTGTGTTAATTGTCATTATTTTTGGATATGTAAACTGTTAATATTTCCAAGTGCAGAACAAGTTTAGTTCTTTCTCTGGATAACAAAACAATAAGGTAAAATTGTATCTTCATTATATATGGAGAAACATACAATCAAACAAACAAGCAAACAAAAAAGTGTCCAGTTTTTATTCATATTGAAAGATGTAATAGATTTCTTTTAATTTCCATTTATCGTTCTACTTTAATGAATGCATGTTTTTATTATGCATTATCAATTGATATAAGAGGAGAGACGTTCTTCTATCTTTGTTTCATATCATCTTCTGAGAGCCAAAAGGGCTTAATTCATATACTCCAATGCAGAGTTAATAACCTTATGGTACTCAACAGACAATATACCATCTTTAATGGAATAGAGTACTTTCCAACACTCCTTGGAGTTAGTTTATGAGTTGAGTAATGGTGATTCAGAATGAGATCACATGTACAGGCCAATAATCTTGTTGCAAGGTGGTTGATTGCAGCTAGTGGGTCTAGCAGTTGACCCTAATAAGTTGTTACATCCTGATCTGATAGCCTCAGTGGAAGTAGAAGTGTAGTAGTGGTAGAAGAAGAAGAAGAAGAAGAAGAAGAAGGAAAAGAAGGAGAAGAAGAAGAGAAGAAGAAGAGAAGAGAAGAAGAAGAAAAAAAAAGGAGGAGGAGAAGAAGAAGAAGGAGGAGGAGGAGAAGAAGAAGAAGAAGAAGAAGGAAGAAGAAGAGAAGGAGGAGTGTGAGGAGGAGGAGATAGATAAAGAAGTATTAGTAGTAGTAGTAGTAGTAGTAGTAGTAGTAGTAGTAGTAGTAATGAATCAGGGTGAAATCACATTCACAAACTACCCCCATCTATAGGTGCATTCACACACAAGAGGAATTGAAATTTGAATCACGATCCAAATTGCAGTTTTACTGCTACCATTAACACGCAGGGAAAAATCGAAATTTGAATCGCGATTCAAATTCCAATCTTGTTTTTGACCATTCACACACATGATGAAGCTACAGAAACAGGCAGGAGAGCCCACAAACTTCTCCGCTTAAATTTCTGTTATACACGATCTCGGACGGGAGAAAATACACATCGACAGTAAAAGGGCTACGGAAAGTACAGCAACAAACTCAATAATTAAATACTAAATAATTATATACATTATACAAAACATTTGTTTACTATACGAGATCAACGGCGCCAAGATAGCGTGCAGTGCGTCCGTGCTTACAGTGCATGCATCCTGTAACGTAACGCACACTGCATACACTGCATACTGCATGCACAGCGCATCGATCGCACACGCGCAAGGAATGATGGGATAGATAAAACCGATTTTCTAATCGCGATTCCGTTCACACACACAAGGCATGGCAGATAATTGCGATTATGCTGAAAAATCGCACTTCTTACTGCGATTTGAATTGTGATTAGAATCGCGATTATTAGTGAGATTATTCTGTCCACACACAAAATAAAATCAATTTTCTAATCGCGATTAGAAAATCCATTTTTGAATCTCACTTTTTACCTTGTGTGTGAACGCCCCTTGTGTTGCTGTCCAACTGGTTTTTTTGTTGGGCATAACCTAATAAGGTGTTATTTCCTGACAGACTTGACAGATTGAGAGAGAGAGACACACACACACACATTCAGAATCTCACCACCCAGGGTACAGAAATGATAATTAGCCTTGTTGTGGTTATTTCTATTACTATTAGCCCACCTAACTGATCTCATTTTTTCTATCAACTTTTCTCTTACTCTTTTTGGAATATCAGCATTCATAATTAGGACTGCTTTAAGAATTCCTTGTAAAGATAAAGGGATAGCTCCAAAACGCGGACCAGTATGCACAGAATATTTTTTAAAATCCAAACTAGCAACCAGCTGATATAAAATGAAGAAAGTTATTATGTAAGGCTCTGGCTTAAACCTTTGACATTTCTATTGTTCATGAGCTTAGTGATTAAAATATGAACTTCAATCAGCATAAATCAAAAGACAGTTATTTTCTTTGGTCAGTTTTATTATTGGCTTTTGGGATGGATTTGTACGCTACATATAGCTCTTGCTTGACATTGGTCCAGAAAAGAGTTGAAGAGGACAGTATTTAAATTGTATTAGCAAGACAATGCAACTTTTATTTTTTGTTAAAGCCTCTATAGGGATTAGCATCAGTCATCCTTCCATTGCTTAGTTTTCAAGACTGAAAAATAGAGAGGGATTGAATCTTTGCTTTCTTTACAAAATGGCACTGCAGTAGAGTTATAACCATTGAACCCAAATCAAAAGTTGTAAAATGTTATATACAGTAAATGTAGAAATGGTATAAGTTTTAAATACAAATTGGTTAGTTTTATATTCAAAGTTGATTATTAACAACAAATGTGCTCAGTTAAAAAGTGAAACTAAAATCTGTTACTAAGGTAGCTTACGAAAAGGAGTGGTGCTGAAAGACGCGTCCGGAACACAAGCGATACAGACAACAATATGTATTTTGCATTCTTTACATGTCTTTTTTGCACCACTCCATTTCACTAAGCTACCTAACATTTGACTTTTGAACATGTATATTATTTAACTTGGCAGAGGAGTACAGCTTTGATAAAGAGGGAAACGAAGGAAGACTTATTAATATAAAGTATTAGCATTTCAACAGTGCAGAGTTTATCCATTCTAAGTGATCATATCCTCAGTGTGTGCATCATGCCAAGTTATAGATGAGGATAAAGCACAGTACTTGCCCACATGTTGCCATTTCTAAATTTGGAATTAATTGTCCCTTGTCCCCCTTCCTGTTTGGAGGGATGG
>CM057151.1:45930470-45961286 GCA_029962745.1 Echinometra lucunter | reverse complement strand
GAACTTGGGACGTTGGGTTGATGAATAAAGTCTTTCACATAAGCCAGCACCATTTTCACGAATATATTTCTGTTGGAGTGTATTTGAGTTTGAAACTCCGTCCGTTTACCAGGGTAAAGGGCGGCAGTCACAATAAAACAAGTGCTTCGAGAGCAGATTCTACACCAGAAGGATGAGCTTGCAGGAGACATTAGTAAAGATGACATCAACTGCTGCAGACATCAACGAGCTGCAAACGATGACTCAAACAAAAGTGAAGTGAGTCATCGCAGCAGAAGAAGCAGATCAGTAAGAGAGAGTCTCTCCAAGTCACTGTCAGTCAAAAGTGAGAGTCTCTCTAGTTGTAAAGCTGCACTTCAGGCTAAACAGTCTTTCGAAGCTGATCAGAGGAAGCTGTTACAAGAGGAGATCAAGAGGCAACAACGTCGAACCGCTCTTCGACGACAACAAATAGCCCTTCAAGAAGAACAGGAGCAAGAGGAATTGAAGCAGAAAGCTCTTGCTATGGAAAAAACCAACTTAACTACAAGACAAAATTGGCAGAGATAATGCAGCAATGGAGATGCTAGATGATGATTGCAGTGAGCGGGATGAAGAAGTTTCATTCAAAGAGCTAAGAGAGGAGAAGAAAGGTGAAGGAATGCAGAGGTTCTTTGATTCCCAAGAAAAGATCCAGACGCCGCCCCTCTTTGTCCAGATGAACATCAGCCCACTGATTCAGCATCTCCCCTCACCAATCCGGAGTCCCAGCAGGTGGGAAAGAATTGCTACCTCCTTGGAAGGTTGCCTCGCCCAACTGACTCGAGTTGCTATTGGACAAAGTGCTGCCAGCAACCAGTTAGCAGTGTCGAGTCAACTACCACGAATGATGTGCCCGTATTTAGTGGTGATCCTCTTAAGTACACCCTATGGAAGAATGCCTTTGATTGCTTGGTAGACTCCAAACCTGTAAGTGATGTTAGTAAGCTTAATTATCTCAATGCCTACGTCAGCGGAAAAGCTAAAGAAATTGTGGAACATCATCTCCTTATTGGAGCTGAAGATGGCTATCAGGAGGCATGAAGGCAGTTGGAGATGAGGTTCGGAGACCCTAGTACCATAGGTGTGTCCTACTCCAGGAAACTATCCTCGTGGCCGAAGATTGCGAGCCGAGATGCCGCCGGACTGCGCGACTTTGCAGATTTCCTTCAGAAAGTGTTAGCAGCCAAAGGGAAGGTTCACAGTTTAGGAATCCTTGATTTCCCTCAGGAGAATGTTAAGTTGGTGGATAACTACCAGGTCATTTAGAAGGGAGGTGGAGAGATGAAGTCGAAAATTGGCGACGTAACCAGGGCACACAGAGCTACCCTACATTCTCTGTATTTGCAGAATTCGTCAGGAGGGCAGCAGATAAAGCCAACATTCCTGAGTTTGAGCCTTTATCAAGAGAACACAAGCCTAACCTTCCAGCAAGTCGAACAAGGCGCGTATCTTCGCTACCACTGGACATTCTGATGAACCCAACAGTATTAATTCAGAAATATCATCTCGGGCAAGGCATGGTCCCTACTCGTCATGCCCCTATTGTGATGGAGATCATCCCATCGATGCATGTGAGAGCTTTATGAATAAGTCCATTGAAGCCAGAAAGGCATTTTTTTCCGCCGAAAAATGTTATGCTTAGGATGTGGAACCACAGATCAACACCTCATCAAAAATTGCCCAGACCGAAAGAAATGCAAGACCTGTGAGAAGCCTCATCTCACTTGTCTCCACTTCAGCCAGAGCAGATCGAACAACAACCAGAGGAGGGAACCAGAGGAGGGACCCCTAACCCGGTTGAACCAGAGGAAGGAACGTTGAATTGCACTTCCGTTTGCTTGGTGCCTGATCAAGATGGGAGAGATCACTGCATGATCGTGCCGGTTTGGGTGAGGCATAAAGATCAACCATCAAAGGAGACACTGCAATACGCGATTCTCGACGACCAGTCCAATGTGAGCTTCATCTCCAAACGCCTCTGTGAGAAGCTTGCTGTTGAGGGAAAGAAAACAAATCTTCTCCTCACCACCATGCACAAGACAGCGAATATAGAAAGTGAAAGGATTAGTGGACTTGAAGTGCTGGACTTCAATAAGGAAAACGTGATCCAGCTGCCAACCGCTTTCTCGCGGGATACGGTACCTGCATCTCGCTCTCAGATCCCCAAGCCAGAGGTGGTCAAGCAGTGGGAGCATCTACGCAACATAGCGTGCGACATGATGCCGTACAGAGAAGACGTGGAGGTGTCGCTACTCATCGGCAATGATTGCACAAGAGCAATTAGACCCCGTGAAATTATAACAGGAGGTGAGGATGACCCATATGCCCAGAGATCTTTGCTTGGATGGGGAGTGGTTGGAAGAGTGTGCAGGACCCCAGGAGAAATCAAGTCTGCTGCTTGTAACAAGACCTCAGCCAATACGTACCCTAACTTCAGTTTCAAGACCAAGGCGAAGGAGACACTGACGGCGTCAGAGCTTCTGCAAAGTAGACGTTGGTTAAGAGGGCCTACCTTTCTTCATGATAGAGGACAGTTCCAGCCACCAATCCAGAGTGAGCAGCCGACTCTAGAAGAATCGGATCCTGAAGTAAAGAGAGTATCTACTCATTTTACTAGAGCCGAGCCTGAGAAAGGTTTCGAGGTTGACCGCCTACGTCATATCTCCACCTGGAGTCATGCACCAAACTATCTGTTGACTATGAAACCCAGAGTAGTGCTTCCCTCTCCTGGAAAGTTCCAGCATGCAGACTCTTACTGTCGTAAATGGTGGAGACGAGTTCAGCATCTCACTAATGAGTTCTGGCTAAGGTGGAGGAAAGTTTCTTAACTGAGCTTCAAACCAGACAGAAGTGGGTTAGACCACAGCGAAGCGTCAAGATTGGCGATGTGGTCATTATCAAAGCAGATGGTGAATTTCGAGGTAATTGGCCCCTTGGCCGAGTGGAGAAAGTCTTTCCCAGCAAAGATGGTCACGTTCGCAAAGTCTAACTGATGATGGCAGACAAGGCTTTAGACGAAGATGGACGAAGGAAGGGTCAACCAACTTTCCTAGAAAGACCTATACACAAGCTTGTGATCCTAATTTCTGCTGAAGAAACATCGCAGGGAGATGCTACTCAAATCGGAAGACCAGAGAATTCCCGATCAAGGAGCCAAGTAGCAAAAGATGTATCTTTGTACTACATTTGTACTACATCTTGAATATTGTCTCTTCTCTTCCTTCCATTACTAATATGCTCAACTTCTGATGAACCTACATTCTTTCTATATTTTAATATTTCTCACCTTTCCTATCCTAATTGCTTTCTTCTTTTCATAATTGCTTAGTAGTAAAGAAGTATCCCTTTGTCTACATGTATGTATACATTTGTAGTAATTGACTCATACCAAATAGTATTGCCTTTTGTATTTTATGTCAAAGGATCGTTTCAGTGTATTTGATAGTTGTGATTATACTGAAAGATTTTCGAATGAACTAAACGTAAGAATAGAATGCAGTCTTGTTTATATGTTTAATATGTGTTATGCTAGACGTCGTCTCTGTAATATTAACCTTTAGTATATTGATAGATCTGGAATATGTTTTCAATTTGTATTGGTTATATTTTGGTTAGGTAACTGCTAGTGATCAGTTAAAGGAGCCATGTCACTGCAGCAGTCTGCAGTGAATCTATTTTAGTTTTTAGTTGTATATTTTTTTCCTGATTCGTGTGTTGTGCCTTCAATTTTACATTTTGCATTTTAGCTTCTTACTAATCCCTTTCCACATGAAATCCCATAGAGCTGGTTATGTGTTAAAGTATATGTTGAGAAAAAGCTGAGTTGTAGAGTACACAGTAGGCCCACACTTTATTGTCTTAATTTGTATACGTTGGTCAAGTTCATTGTCTGTTTAGTATTAAGCCCTGGCTAGTACCAGCTTCTTTAAGGTCCAGATACAATAGTCTTTTAGTCTGTTTAGTGAGTCATCCAGCTTGGTCCGCATCTCAGCTCTACTTATACATAGGGAAAAGCCAAAGCTATCAGTTCTAGTTAAAGTTATCAGAGAGAGAACTCCAGTTGATCGTCAAGGAGTGTTTCTTGTATTTCTCATGAGTGCAAAGGTGTTATCTGTTCAAAGCCTCCAATTGGTGAGTTTTTCTATAAATTATATTTTCAATCTTTTTGTCAATGGTTAAGAACAAGATATTATTCAAGTTGAATTAAGGATTTATAATAATAATTTTCTACTACTTTGTTTCTTTTGAATTATGAACTCTCGATATATACGTATCTAACTGAATCTTATGTTTTAACACTCTTTTATACGACTCTAGAATCCTCGGGTATTCCTTATATTAAGCTTCCACTAGAGTTTTGCTGATGTAATTAATTATTCTATGATTTATTTTGGATAATTTAGAAGAATTATCCACGAAGTTCGTATAATGATCTTTATGTTCCTTGGTAGTATAGTGAAGTTTGATGGTTATAGAGCCACATAAAAGAGTCTTATATAATTTGTTTCCTAATTCATTTTAGTAAGCATACAAGCCAAGTCTTGTTATATTTTCATTATCTGATACATATTAAGCTAGTATATAGTTCCTATAATAGATAGTTCCTATAAAGATTGTCCAAGATCTCTCATTAATGTAATTACTGTAATTCAATCATTTGTGGAATTGTATAACTCAAAATGTATTTTCTCTTTGTTTTATTGCAGTATTTTACCTTGGAACTTGGGACGTTGGGTTGATGAATAAAGTCTTTCACATAAGCCAGCACCAGTTTCACGAATATATTTCTGTTGGAGTGTATTTGAGTTTGAAACTCCGTCCGTTTACCAGGGTAAAGGGCGGCAGTCACAATTGTTATGAAAAACCTAATTTAGTTATCATATGTCTGTAAGTGCTTCCAAATTGCTTCCAAAGTGCTTCGTAAATCATCACTCTGGTGTTAGCTTTGTCATGCAACAGTGGAACATAGTGAATTTTGAGGAATTCAGGCATCTAACTCGGTACCATTTAATACACCTGGATAAAGAACAAGACACTCTATAGAAGAGTCCTTTATCTTAGGGCATTTGATCTTCATCATCAAGAGATTCATAATATCTCTTATTCTTCCTGCTTTCCTTCAATAAGGTTAACTGTATCGACAGATTTACTAACCTCCTTCCTGCAGATATAATGGAGTCCAACATCAATCTTGCAGAGCTGAAAATTTAACCAAAACAATATGATTGATGTGATAACAGCTGTGTTAGTTCATCTTTAAAAGATGAATTCTTGGATATTGTCTAAGGCAGGAATTAAAAAATTCACAGTGTTGGATATACATAGATAACCCGAATACATGAACATTTTAACAGGGATTAGGTGCACCATGATCCAAGATATTTGGCTGCAGACCCTCTGAAACCAATAGCTAGTGAAAAGCCATGTCTATTTATATACAGCATCAAGTTCATATTAATTGAGATATGCATATCATTCTAATCATATACGATCAAGATTGAATAATGAAAGAAACTAAACTTATGGATCCATCTAAAGCTTAAATCTTAATCAAAAATATCATGATCGCATATCATGCTAGTCCATTAGAAAAGTACATATCAACAGCTTCAGAATTTCTCCTGCTATATATATATATATATATATATATATATATATATATATACATTTTACTCACAAATACTTTTGGTACTGACAAAGATTGTGAAACATTTTAACACACTGGATACCATCTTAGGCGTTTTAATCTTATGTCATGTGCGAAAGAAAGTGTCCGGAACGCAAAATACAAAAATGCAAAAATTAAAATGTCTATTTTAACATATTGCAACAGAATTTTAGCAAAGATCATATCACAAGAAGATCGTATATCAATTTAGAAGGTCTATATGCTATCCATGAAATTATCAATCATTTTTGAAAATTTAATTTTCAATAATTTTCCATTTTGCGTTCCGGACGCGTTCTTTCACACGACAAAAGATAAGACAACCATATTTAATATATCACATCCTTTCCATATATATCGCCTGATCATGTACCTGACCTTTGTATTTACAGGTTAAAATTAAGAAGCAAGTCACCTGCCAGGACGTTGAGACAAGATATAGTCCTCCTCAGCCTGACTATGGAAACTAGCCAGGTCTGCTCCTATGGCCAAGCAATACATACGAGCATCGTTCCAGTTACGGCGAGTGGATCCACTCACATCAGAGATCACAAGCTGGGAGACAAGTACAACAGGGTGTAAGCATTCTGACTGTTTAACAGAGAACCTTCAGAAAAGCACCTCTTCCTACCTAACTATAAAGTGTGCCAATCACCAAAAGACATTTTGCTCTTTATGTTAGGGGTTCAAAGTATACTCAAAATAGGAGCTTCAAATATTACTTCTAGAAAAAACATTCTGTGAGATTCAATAGACTCTCATTAACAAACAAGTGACAAGTAAATAGATAAAGTCAGTATATATACTGAGGCAACAGGCTTGAATCAGGGCATTTACGGAATTGAACTGCCATTCACTCCATGTGTTATGGTCACTCAAGTTTTATGTTAAAGGGGTTCAAAATGGGGTCTAGCCAGGACTAGCCGGGCCTTCGGAGCTGCATAACTACCCAGCTGAGCGAGAAAAAAAAAAATGGTCCTAAGGGAAAAATAGAAATACTGTATGTTAGCTTTCGTTCAGTGCATCTGCAGGCGCTAGGCAGCGAATAGTTTTCTACAAGCTTAATCAGGCTTATGCACACGCAAGGGAGGGCAGATGATAGCTCTATGGTGGATCCATGGGAGCGACGACACCTGTATGTGACAGCTTAGGAAACAAGCGGGTGAAACGCTGGCAGTATGAAGTTGCTCATTTTGGGCATCTAGAGAATCGGGGAATAAGAGGGCAGGTGCGCCAATTTTTGAGTACCATAAGAATGTAAATCGGAAGCTGAAAACGGGGACCGTCAAAGCGGCACATCCCCGTACTACTTATACCGAGATAGAAGCCCTAGAATCAGGATTAATGGAAGAGGGCATTATTTTCAGCCCTTGATTCAAAATGGATGACAGCTCTGGGGAACAATGAGGGAGCTACGCAATTATTATTCTCCCATTTTCATTTCTTTCAGTGTTTATTATTTACAAGGGAGTTGCCAAAATTGTTTGCATTTGTCAAATTTCTTTCAGTATATATATATATATATATTATATATATATATATATATATATATATAATTGCATCATCACCTATGCCGGGGAGTGATAAGCCAAGCCAACTTATCATTGTGACCTTTGGGTCTCTCATGGGACAATGAGACAGAGTGTTTTTTCATTGCAATACAGCCTGCCTCTATGAAACAGGGAAGGGGCTTATTAACACACATAACAGGCTTCAGTCATCTGCCCTGCATGAATTTGAACCCATGTTCTTTGTTTCGACAGGTGGATACTTTGCTGACTGAGTCAACTTGTCTCCCTAAAGTACTTATTGAATTAACAAATCTGAACACAGCATTGTCACTCTGCTCTCGACATAAAATTTCAGCATAAAATATGTGAAGAAAGTAAAGAAAAGTCCATTCCAATACATGCAAAAATTTGCTTAAATGCATTTAACCATAGATTATGCAAATACAGAAGGCATTATTCATATCTGTCATCCTAGGTTTGGGACAAACCAATTTTACAAACTAGCTTTACATATTATGTTATCCTTCATTTAATTAAATATGAATTTTAACTTTTTAATAAGATGACTCCTAGTCCTAATACTCTATATGTTCTTACCATGAAACAATTGCCTCCATAGCCTATCCACTTGTCATCAGCACATCCATGGTTACTAGGGTCAGTGGGTATTGTGGTTGGTCCGATGGTAGGGCGAGGTGTGTAGCCATCACGCCCTCGCTCACACAGATATTTGTTTGTTGAGGCACAGTCAATGTTACGCCACAGGCCAGCAAACGTGCCAGATGTTGAAGCAACACAGTTACCAATCGAGTCATCTTTATAGAGAAAAAAAAATTTAATTTACCAAGGTCAAATCTAAAATAATCATACAAAAAATACTACTAGCTCTTTTCATTGCTCTTTCCAGCTCTCTCTCCTTGAAACGCGGAGAATATGTCTGTGATTGCGAGACTAGTTGACACAGTGGGCAGCTTGCTGCACGCCACCTTTTCACACTGAGTGTGTTGTTGTTTCAGTTTATTTGTAGCCTTGAAACTGTTTTGTACAAAAAATTCAAGGCTATAACTAAACTAAAACAACAACAGAAGGATGAGTGAACAAAGGCAGCTTGCAGCAAGCTGCCCGCTATGACTAGTCTTGTAATCACAGACGTAATCCCTGCATTTTGAAAGCAGCAGAGGTAAAGAGCAAGAAAGAGAAAAGAAAAGAGCTAGCAGGCTGTCATGATTAAAGGCTACCCACTACGATCTCCACGTCATACTATCCTTCCTCCTTGCCTAAGGGACCCCGTGGTTCTTGTATTAACCCAGTCATGACAGAGGTTCACATTCACCGCGTTCAGACTATGTCCCCCAGCAAACGCTAAGTGTGGATGCTTGCTGGGACTTGTCCCCCTCTCCCCCCAAACCAGGTTGGGTTTTTGGAGGGGAGAGAGACCTTGGCTCCTCTGCACCGGCAGCCGTGATTCATCCCCCGCATAGTGGGGGATTCAAACTAAGTGTGGATGCTCGGTCATCAAAAGATAAGATCTCTCCCTCCTCTCTCTCCTCCTCTCTCCGGGATAGTCTGGAAGTGGGGTAGTGTGGTTTGGTCTAATAACTTTTGATGCAAAGCCCTAAAAATCATACCAAATACATGAGCAGAAAGAGCAAAAAATATTTACACATACTGTGCCCATTTTGGCCAGATAGTATTTATCCCTATTTTCTGAATATTCTTTAAAGGAAAATAAGCACTAAATCCTTAAGTCGTTTACAGTTCAAAATCATTGAGTAACTTTAAAAATCTTAGCTGCCATGGCCCTTCATGTCAATTAGTGTATGTAATATCGTGTAAATATGAAGCCCTGAAAAATGCACTTCAAATGCATCATCATGTGCTTCACAAAGAGTGAAAATATACAAGTGACTGGAAATGCCAGTCCTTTTTTACCCCATAGACTGCAGTGTTAGATATCTTGATTATAACACATATTTCAAAACTTTTTTTTTTATTCCTGGCTGTTTATTTATCTTTCTGAACATCTTTATACAACACAGATATCAAAATTCAATTTATTAATTGAAACCTCCACTAAGTTACCGGATCCCTTTAAAATTCTAACCTGGCTGAGCATAGTCCCAGTTAGTAAGGGTGACCTCTGTGTTGTCACTCCATCGATACTGGCCGGGATTGTCCACATCATTCAGGCCAATCCAGAACAGACTACCATCTTGTTGGCCCAATACACTGGCTAGAATACTCAGCTCATACCTAATAAACAAACATAATAACTAAAACAAACATCATATTCCTACACGTATTTAAACACTGTTCTTAACTTCAATGCAACAAAAGTAATTATTTGCTTTGTCAATGCATTTTCAAGACAAAATTTACAAGTATGTAGTGCAGTAAATAATTTTCTTGGAAATCTTGCCTCACTCAGGGAAATTGAATATCTTACCATTAAGGTGCATTCAGATATGATGCGAATTTGTGCCGCCACATTTTTTGTGTACAGGTCTATTAGGTAAACGTGACTGAGGCAGGACACATTTTGGTTTGCTGAGAGTTGATGCGTTAATGTGCATTGATTAGCACAAGTGGTGGCACAAAGTCGCATTTTATCTGGGCACAAAGTCGCATTTTATCTGCACACAAAAAATGTGCCGGCACAATGTGGCTGTACAAAGTCGCATCATATCTGAACGCACCTTCAGATGCTATACTACTTCACATCCGTGAGAAAGGAAGCAACTGCTGTTGATGAAAAGGCCTCCCCTATGTTAACATTAGCACTGAGATGAGATTGGAACCCTGGGCCTCTGGATCTTGATTGGATGTCAAGAGCACACATAACTAGTACAATGTAGTTCAAAAAAAAAAGGAATTCATCACTTGCTTCAATCTTCTTTCAGTACAAAAAAATCATTCCCTTTTACTTTATATAATTTCAATAATTGTATTTTCTATTGTCATACACTCCAGTGTTTTCCATCCAGTCACATTTTCTTATATGAAGGGTTGTTCACATATGCCACAGTAAAACTGCTTCAAAAAACTACTGGAGTTTTAAGCCTACTGCTCTTCACATTCTGCATCTAACAACACATATACAAGTTAATTCCATGAGCTTTTTGTTGCATTACTCATCCACGCTTGCCATTGGTTTACTAGTAGTATAGTACACAAAAAATCCACTTTTTTACATGGTTTTTACCACCACATGTCTGAACCAGCCTGTACTGACCTGTCATCAATAGAGACGAGATTACCACGGGGGCTGAACGTGGCGCAGTGAGCTCTGGCATCATCCCAGTTCTTGGCTGCATCTATCACAAAGTAGCAAGAAGGTCCATTGGCTATCTCTCCCTGGTACAACAAAACGGAACAGATCATAGAGTCAGAAATGCCCCTGCAACTCTTGTTTCAATATGGTCTATTCTTCGTGATGTAATGACTTTTGGAAAACAGCATGGACAAGATTCTCTTATAACTGATTAGCCCTTGTTGCAATTTTACAAGACATAAATAAAATCGCAACCAGAATCAAAGGCAAATTTATCAAAAATTTCTCTCTCATTGCTCGCCCATAATTCTTTATCTCCATGTTACCTCTAGACTATACATGTACAGTTATAAATTTCTTATATGCATACTCTAGATAAGATTTGTAGGTATTTTCTTCTTGCACCTCATTTTCATCAAAATTTCGAAGATAAGCAGAGGTGAATTTACTTTTGAGAAATTATTCCTTCCATTATCGGTATATTAAACCAACATAATAAGACTTGCAGGGTGTGGATTTCATATGCTGAATAGCAAGTGAATCCAGTTGCAGGGCTTATAACAAACTACAAAGTGTTTTCCTTAGAAAGTAATATAAATTGTAAAAGTGCTGGGCAAAGGACAAGTTCCCTTTTGAAGGTTTCATGGCACATTTTCTAGGTAGACTTGCTTTGCAGTAAATTTCTTACATGAACTTCACTGTGACGTACCCTACCAAAAACCAGTCATAACCCTTACCCCATAGCTAATCTCAAAGCACATTGCACTCCTAGCTGTAGACCTATATAGAGGTGTTGTGGTCCGGTGGATAAATCTCCGGACTGATAACCCCAAGGTCCAGGGTTCGAATCCCTGACAAGGCACTAACGTCCTTCGGCAAGACATTAATCTACATTAGCCACACTCAACTCAAGTATAGTAAGTGGGTACCTGGTAGGACTTATTCCTTGAATGCACAAAGCATTGCAGTTGCTCAAGATAAACCTGGGGTAATAATATCCAAAGTCCTTTGGAAGCGCATAGAGACGTTATATAACAATGTGATATGCGCTATACAAAAACGGCATAATAACGGCATAATAATCCAAATTTTATTTTTCCCAATATGTAATATATACAATAATACTATTATTGTATATATTACATATTGGGAAAAACAAAATCTGGATTAAATGTCAGTGAAAGACTTATCAGGTCACTTCTTCAAGCAGAACTCACTAAACTGCATCCTGATGGAACGACGGGAGTGAGGGTAGGACCAAGATTCTCCTTGGGTCTCTTGCATGCTCCATACCTTGACCGAGAACAAAGTTCATCATTCCAATAGCCCTGTATAAAAGAACATTTGTCTTGATAAGTATCAAATGGTTTACAACAATATCGTGTGTACAATGTCATGTGTACTGATAATACCAATAATAATAATAATAATAATAATAATAATAATAATAATAATAATAATAATAGTAATTCTACTTTTATATTTTATACATATACTTGAAGTCTAATTCAAAACATAGTATGTTTACATTGGTGTTATTTAAATCTTTCTATTGCTAATATATCCATCTATTTAAAAGTATTCCCCCTACTTTCCCACTACTTTCTCTCTTATCTCCTCTTCCTTCTTCCTATCTTCCTTTTTCCTACTCTCACTTCTTCCTAACTCATTACCCCCTCTTTTTACCTTTCATTACTTTCTCCTTCCTCTCCCTTTCTCCCTTTTCTCCCAATTTCCTCCTCTCTTATTCTCTCTTCCTCTCTTTCACTTCCTATAGTCTTGTATTTCTCATTTTCTATAGGGGAGCTGTCATACGCAGCATGATTCAGACCTTACATGTAATTATTGTCATAAAATATATTGCGCAATACAAGTTCAAAGTTAATGAGTCTGTAGTATTCTAGATTTTAATTCAGTTTCAAGTAATTTCATTTAATTTTATAGCTCATCAAACTCGTTGGCGCAATAGTTATGCTTACATTAGTTAACATTATTGTTATCTGTAATTACAATGTGATTTATAGTATAGCTCACTGAACATAATTATGTCTTTTACTACATCGCCATGTGAATTCATATATTGACGTCACTTTTATTATTTTTATCCTGTAAATATTTTCACAATTTGACAGTACTCACTGTCGCAATGAGAATATAAATAAAACCATTGAACTGAAATTGAAATATAGTATACGTGGTAAGTTCATGCGCACTAGGGTTTAATTTTTTAGAGAGTCGATTTTGAGATCACAGAATAAGACAAATGAGGTCCATTTAGCAGTTATTCTACTCACACTATTATACATTTCTATGCAGTCCTCTGCTCTACCTTGATAATTGTTTGGTTCGTTCGCATTCCAAAGTGTGAAGTCCACAGGAGTATCATCTTCCCACTGGAAGATCATTGGTTCAGCACGATCATTCAGTCCAATCCAAAAGTTACTGTTCACCCCATCTGGTCAGATTATAATACAGGTGCAGAACAGAAGGAGATCAAAATGAAACTGCCTCATATTATGGGTATCTATGAATGGTGGCATTGTAGTAAGCACAGGAGGTCTCCTTACAAGGAGGTCACATGTTCTAATCCAAGTCGATGGCTGATGCTACTGCTCTTTGGTATTATCTTCATTACAAGTTCCTCAGACACAACTTTACACAATAAGCCTCCCTGATAGCCCAACAACAAGCAGCCTTACTTTTACAGCAGTAACTATCAAACTGAAGATAATTTATCTTGATACTTCAATACAAACCAATGTAAAATGTACCATAGTATCAAGTGTAAAACCATGGTAATTTCATATACCATTAAATTACTGTGATTGTACTATGGGTACCAAGAGTAGTGTTTTTTGCAGGGAAGAATTCACTTACTCTCCTTTGCCAATGCTAGGATGAAGCTGTTTTCATTGGCATCATGAATCGATGCCAAGTCACCTCCGAGATCCTTACACTTCTGCTGCACGTCAGAGTAGCTAAGTTGTGCCTGGGTGTACATGGCATAACAATAACTCCCATAGCCAGACCAGTCTTGTGGGCATCGATAACCAGGGCCAAGGACTGTGGTCGTTGGATCTCTTTCACTCATCACTGCATATTTTAGATTTATAAAATAAGTAAGCAAATTAATAAACAAACAAACAAGCAAATAAAGGAATAAATCAATATGGGCCGCGACGCGACAAAAGGGCCCTTAGCTCTCCAAATGGCTTACGCAGTAAAACCGCGCTAAAGTCAGCGCATATCAAAACGTGCAGAGCGCACTAGAAAAAAATAACACCAAACCAAAACAAAACACACGTGCGTAAGAAAAATACCAGAACAGTGCAGTGACTGAAGACTAATCCGTTGATTAATCTGGCTCTAGCTGATGATCAAATGTCATTCCTTGGATGAATCGGTAAGATCATTATTATAATTTCTTCACACAGTTTGTTCCAGTAGAAATTACGGGTTTCAAAGACATTTCGTGCATTTAATTCAGTTTTAATAGGTGACTGTTCTAGTTAACCTCGTTTCGTAGTGCCAGTTGCAACTTAACTTCAACTTCAAGACTGCATGCACGCATAGTTTCACAGATAAAGTTGTTAATACTGACATATAACGTTGTATTATGAAATATCCTTCCTCTGTTAGTGTTATTTCTTTTTCATATTACTGTATAATCTTTGAATATCAATTTTTGTATTTTACTTTATCAGTCATGTCAGTATGGCAATTTCTTTAAACCAAGATTTAAGCAGTCACATGCAAGAAAAGGCGAAGATGTGTTTTAATGTTGAAACGTTAGTTAACGTTAGCAGTTGAATGCACGATATGCCTTACCCTTAAATTCATTGACTTTTTGTGCATGTCTATTCCACTACAAATACAATCATGGGACTACAGTAGATCTTAACTTCAGACCTGCTTATACCAATCTCTGGAATTTGTTGATACATATTTGAGGCCTCAATTTTCCCATGCTGAATTTACCACTCAGGAATTCATTACAAAATTTTAGCAGAGCTCCAACAAGTTATATGTATGTACAGTGTATTTCCTACACAGAGTAAAATAAAGTTAGGCCTCGGCCCTAGATCTAGGCTAGCATATAGTCTAGCTGATTTAGGGCCAGACTAGGACCTTGCCCTAGCTCGGGCTCTGAATAAGGATGGAATTAAAAATAACTTTATGTATCACAACCCTGTAAGCACAGACCTGCTTTTAGAAAAATTAAGAAATCAATAGAAAAAGATAAAGCTGAAATGGAGGGGGGGGGCAGGGCATTGCTTATTGAGAGAAGAATGGGAGGGGGCAGATCATTATTCACAAAAAATTCCTCCCCCACCTTTCCCATTGTGTATTGCTTGATTTGTCTTCAGTTTTGAGTGCATTTATTATCTCTGTAAACTTTCTTTTTTATTAAAGAAATTGAATTACAAACTGAATTTCAATTGTTAGACATAATGGAATATTTAGCTGCAATACTTTTAGATTAATCAAAATTGAAACAATACTAATCACAAAACAACATTACTTAATGGATTAAATGTTATTACTGTCTAATATTTCATATTAGAATGAATGACACTTTGTATTCCATACTCATTTAATGCTGTTGGTGTACTTCAGATTTTCTAAAACAATAAATCTGTATATCAGTGTGATTCATCTAAGCAGTTGGCTGCTTCTAGTGCCATTTCATGTATAATTAAAAGGGATTTTTTCTTTTTATAGGCCATTGATATGGAGAAGCTAAGCCAGCTCATGCTCGTCCCTATCGTCCTTGTCATCTCCAGGCAAATATAGGAATGTTAGACTGTAACTTAGAGGCAAAGCTGGAAGGAGAGGGTTAGGATGTGATAACCACATTTAATTCAATGATGCTGGAAATGTCGGGTCATTGCATTCATATCAGAGGAGGAAGCAGAGGTGATCTAAGATCTTGAAACAATAACTGAAGTTTGATTCTCCTTGCGTCAACCCAGGATGAACTTCACAATGATGGAGATCCTACAAAATAAACATGGGTATGGCTGTACAGGATTTCACTAGAACCAGTAGTGTTTGGAACTTTGGATGCCTTAATGGTCTATGATCACATCCTTTCAGTGGGTGAATGAGCTTACCAAAGCCATGAAAGCTGAGCATGACCTCTATATTATGTGAGAACTGACTGACAGCATCCAACTGTACTACAGTTGAAGTTATGAGGAAGTGATATTGCTACTAATTTAATGAACAAAGTGCAAAAAATTGCTTTTTGTATCTTCATAATTTGGGTGACAAGTGCCCTAATAATTTATGACACATGTTTCAATAGAAGCAATCTCACTTTCAGGATGATATTACCTTTATTTCATAGATAATATTTAATTCCAAATATCCACTGCATTTGTGTGCTTGCAAGAGCAGACGACTTGAAAAGTAAATTTAAAACTAACAAATTTTTAATTATTGGATTAACAATAAGATCTCTTAATGTCATAAATGTATTTTTTCCCTTCATGAATTATGTCACATGTGCAATGATCTAAATTTAGATGGAATTGCTTCTTTGTATCTTAACTATACAATGAAAAAAACCCTACTAGCTAAACTTTGTAAAAGAAAATGGGGTAGATGTGAAGAGATATTTTGGGGTACGTGATTTTAATTTATTTTTTAGTGAAAGGAAAGGAAAGGATGAATTTTATTAGGAAGACAGTACAAACATTCTCCACTCTCAAAGTTATTAGAAACAAAAAGTATTTAACATTTTCAGACTACAGCTTAATAAAGAACACCATTCCAGTCGGATTTAAATTCCTAATTTGAAGTACAGCGTATGTCAACTCTTGTTTTGAATAAAGTGCAATTAAGGAAAATTTCATTTCATTCCATGTTGTACTGACCTATTATGTATTTCAAAGTTCACAGTTCATATTTTTTATTGATCCATATTTGAAGAGAACCCCCCCCCCCCAGAAAATTGGACCTCCACTGGCAGTGCAAATACAAAAGATACTCTGTAGACAATAAACTGAACGATGAAGTAAGACAATATATCATAATTAAGGCACTTACTTGAAATAACTACTCATGATAAGAAGATGAGTGAAAATAACAAGAGAGATATAAAGAGAGATAGAGTGAGAGAGAAAGAAAGCAATCGAAGGAGCTGATGGAGAGCTTGAGAAACGAAAGATAAGAACGGTGAAGCAGAGAAAAGGTGAGAAAACTAGAGATGGTGGAAATAGAGGGGAAAGAAAAAGGGAAAGTAAAAAGGAAGAGAAGGAAAGATATAGACCGAGTTGGAAGGTATGAAGGAGAGAAAAGAGCTAGCTGACAGAAAGAAACATGAACATGGAAAGAAGCACGGGAATGAAAAATAATTTGAATGTTGATGCCTTCTGAAAGACTTGTGATTGAATGGATGATAAATGGTTCTGATTTTGGATGGTGTTGTAATAATGAACAAGTGTGCTAGTAATTATTAAACTGATTTTCACTGCATTTTCAACACAAATATTACCTAACAGCAACATAAAACCTATGACACACATTTGCCAAATAGGGGCAAATCCATGCAAACTTTAAAAGAGAGGGGCATTAAAATTCTGAGAATACCCCACCCCTTCCCCCAAAAGACCACTAAAATTGAAGGTGAATCAAAGATGACATATTTGCTCCAAAATTCACTTTAAGGCAGACAGATGTTTCATGAAAAATATATGGTGAACAAAGAGGATTTCGCCCCCATCCTCCCTGGATCCGCCCCTGGTGAACTCTGACCCCTCTCTGATTATCTTTCTCTATATCTCCCTGTTAATATGAAAAAAAAAAGCATTCACAAATTCATTTTCGTAAATTTGTGATTGAAATTCACTTAATGACAAAAGTATATATTTTACAAAGATTTATGGTGAGCAAACATGATACGGGCCCTTCCTCCCTGGATATGACGCCCCTGAAACAGAGGCGGCGGAACATCAAGCTCGGACAAAGAAAGTGGAGGGGCACCTTTTGTCTGCCAAACAATAGGTGCCCCTCCACTTTCATTGTATGAGCCTAATTAACGTTCTGCCGCCTCTGCCCTGAAATATGACCCCTCTCCTTTTCTATAATCTTTCCATAATATAACATTTTATACTCGCAAAAGAATAGCTTTATTCTCTGTTTATATCTTTCTACGTAATATAATTGTTTATGAAAAAAATTGATTTAAGCTTAATTGTGATTGGAAATGCAAGCAATTTGAAAGCCAATTTCAAGGTCGTCTCACGGACGTCTAGAAGGTCATTTCAAGGTCATTTTAAAGCCATTTCGAGGTAATATAGGGTTTAGAGAAGACAAAGATAACAAGGAAAATAATATTCTCTCTATTATATAATGCAAATATCCGTCATGGTACTAGGAGATCGTTTTTAGTAGCTCCTCAGATACGTTAGGAATCTTGGCGAAAATAGTATCAGGGATTGACTTGTTTAACCTTGGTCACGCGCGAATGTCAGAATAGCGCGCGTGGAGCAAAAAAAAAAAAACAAAAAAAAAAAAAACATGCTTTTTTCAAATTCCTCGATTAAGACACTTAGGGACGGAATTTTGGAAAACCGTTTGCATATTCAGATTCTGCAGCATTTATACTACAAAATAGTGTTGAAATCTCATTTTTGAAAAATTTTGCCCTAAGGGCCCTTTTGTCGCGTCGCGGCCCATATATGATTTGATAATCAATATTTGAAAGAATAAATTGGTAAATAATGAAATAAATAAATGAGTAGATTAATGAATGAATGAAAGATAGGTACATAAACAAGAACTAGATGAATCTTCGACCACGCGTGGTCGAACTTTATGCCTCCGCCATTACCAAATCAGAAATATATGGCACTTCATGTTAATTCATTTTCATTTATACAGTGACATCTTTGACGTTGAGCTTAATTTGACCTTGTGACCCCCCAAATCTAATGAGAGCATTGCCCTTTCCATATGCACACATGAGCCAAGTTTGTTGAACCGTCACAGAGTGGCTGATATATCGCAAGAACAAGCAAGTTTCATGTATATAATGACCTCTATGATCTTTGACCTTTGACCTTGAACCACAAAATCTAATCAGATCATTGTCCTTCGCATATGCATACATGAGCCAAGTTTGAAGTTGATCCGTCAAATGGTTACTGAGTTATCACAAGAACGAACCATTTCTATGTACATAATGACCTCTATGACTTTTGACCTTTGACCTTGAGATCCCAAAATCTTATGAGATCATTGTCCCTCCCATATGCATACATGTGCCGAGTTTGAGGTTGATCGGTCAAAGGGTTGTTGAATTATGGTGAAAATGAACCATTTCTATGTACATAATGACCTCTATGACCTTTGACCTTTGACCTTGTGACTCCAAAATCTAATCAGATCATTGTCCCTTCCATGCACATACATGAGCTAAGTTTGAAGCCAATCTGTCAAATGGTTCTTAAGTTATCGCGAGAACGAGCCATTTTTATGTGTATTATTACCTCTATGACCTTGACCTTTGACCTCAACACTCCAAAATCTAATCAGATCATTGTCCCTCCCATATGCATACACAAGCCAAGTTTGAAGTTGATCCGTCAAACGGTTCTTAACCCACAGAGGTACAGTGTCACCTTTAGGAGACACTTTTGCAGTATCAGTTTGTCCAGAATGTTGGGCAGTACATATCATACTGTACATGAGCAGAAAGAAAAAAAATGCACTGACAAATTTGAGCCCATTCCCATCACTGTATGGTATGGCGTTCTCGAATTAGAGCAGTTTAGGTGTAACTCTTTAAATTGACAATGCAGTGAATAATATATAAACACTATTTCTGTGTTCAAATTGGCAATTTCTGATTCAATTTTACAATTATATTTAATTTTGGTTTATGTTATATCCATATTTATTTTTTTCAAGGTATGTAAACATGCAAAAAAAAAATTTGTATTGCCAATTTGAGGATTGAAGATGATTAATTCAGACCTCAAGAAAGCTCTGTACTGCTATGGGTTAAGTTATCGCAAGAATGAAAACGGGACGGATGGACGGACGGACGGACAACTCGAAAACATAATGCCTCCGGCAACCACCTATGGTGGGCGGAGGCATAAAAAGAATCTTACAAAAATTTCAATGCTAATGTAAGGCACATGCATGGTTTGGTAATTTACAAGGCAGGTACATAGAGATGGCTTATGTCAAAAGGGTGCATGAGCAGAGCGGGGAGGGAACGGGGATGGCCGCACCCTTTCGGGAGAAGCCCCCCCCCCCCCCCCGTTGTCTAGAAAGGGTGGGTTGCATGTGGGGAGCGAAATTAACGCACCCATTCGTGGAAACCGGGGGGGGGGGGGGCGCTTGTCTCGAAAGGGTGGGTTGAGGAGCCTGATGTACCAGCCGTTTCTTAAAAGTAAGTAAAAAAAAAGTAGAAAAGGAGACAGGCAGTTGGCTATCACCTGATGGAGGTGTCCAAGGATCCCCTAAAATATATATGTGGGAAAGAATTCCCATTTTTTGTCTGCTAGAATTATGGTGAGATGCATAAAACGGGAGAAATGTGGCCCCCCGAAAAAAAAAAAAAAAAAGGGTATCAATAATGCCTGTAGCATTTTCATTTATTTGATGTACGATAAAAGAGCAATGTAGATGAAATGCCTTGCTCAAGGGCATCGTGCCGGGAATCGAACTCCCGACTTTCACGTCTCCAGTGAAGCGCCTTAGACCACTCGACCACACACACGCACACACAAAATTTCTTGTCTAATTTGGTTGTGATTGCTTGATTGCTTGAAGTGCACATGTTGTTGTCCCTCCCTCCATGATGAATTCAAATAAAACAGAAATATGACTTTCTATTCTGCCTCATCTGTCCTTTGGAAATGTGCATTCCATTACGAAATCAGCTTCATGCACATCTTTAATTTGCAACAGCAAGAAAGTGAAAGGAAGATATTTGCAAGTGTATGGTTGTGTGTGGTGTGTGTGTGTGTGCAGGTGCATAAAATTGCTTCTGCATTCTTGAGTGTAAGAATACTCATAAACAAAATGCCTATTCCCTTTTTTTTCGTTTTTTTTTTTCGGGGGGACCCACATTTCTCCCGTTTTATGCATCCCACCATAATTCTAGCAGACAAAAAATTGAAATTCTTTCCCACATATATATTTTAGGGGATCCTTGGACACCCCATCAGGTGATAGCCAACCGCCTGTCACCTTTCCTACTTTTTTCTTTTTTTTTACTTACATTAACAAAAAACGGCTGGTACATCAGACTACTCAACACACCCTCTCGAGACAAGCCCACCCTCCCCCCACGGCTTCAACGAATGGGTGCGTTAATTTCATTCCCCACACGCAACCCACCCTTTCGAGACAACCGGGGGGTGGGCTTCTCTCGAAAGGGTGCAGCCATCCCCATTCCCTCCCGCTCCCATCCCGCTCCGCTCACGCACCCTTTCAACATCCCATTGAGACTGGAAAATTTTCCATTAAACATCAACGTGAAATACTGCAAGAAATAGAATGATCTCTTCTTAAAATTGTTTAAACCTAATTATATTTGAGAAAGTGAGTGAGAGATAAACAAATATAAAGTTACAGGTAGAGGGAGTAAGGAAAAATACTTTAAAAACATCTCGGCAACAGCTTTCCTCACAGATACCAACATGACATGGGCAGCTGTCAGTGCAAATTTCTTAATACTTATTGTGGCTAATGTTTGCGATTGCAAAGTAAACAAAATATTACATGTATGTGTCCACAATGTGTTTACATATTCATAAAACCCTAAAGGTTTTATTTTTTAAAGCTAAATTTTCTTCAAATCTAAAGTGTAGAATTTGTCAACATGTCAGTCTTGCCATACCATCCAGTTTCAACTTGGGGTGACAGCAGTGTTTTTGTCTAAAAAAAAAAGCTTTCATATCAAGCAAGTCTGGACTAGGCACAAACCCTTGAAATACCCAAAAGATACAGGGAGAGTCCCGCTTGCTATTGAAGTCACTGAGAACAGAACTTTAACTGCCATTGTTGTACCACAGAGGAAAACTCTAGCCAATAAATGGCAACCAACGTACATCTTTCATAGTAGTCCATGTTCCCATCTGACAATGGGCTGGAGGTCGTCCCATCATTGAAGGTACATTCATGGGTCACTCGATTGTAATTGAAGGACTTGCAAGTAAAGTCGGTCATCTTCACGCAACGAGAGGCACACTCATCTGGGTAGACACTGGATATCACTAGCTTGCCCAGACCACTCATGTACGTGTGTGGTTGTACGTTGAAATGGGTCGTAAGATATCCTGCACATACCAAGCAAAAATTACAATCATTGTACCATAGAAACTACTCTCAGCTTTTATTTGGAGTCATCAATTTCTAGCTCAAATATTTGAACATTTTAGGACATGTAATTGCAATCAGACACATGCAACAATGTCATTTGCCCCAAGCTGCACTTCTCAAGAGGTAAGAGTTTCAAAAGTTTTTTTTTTTAAATTTCCCAAAAAACAAATATTAGCAAATTTTGACAAAATCAAACATACATAACTATTCATATATTTTTTTTACGACAGGATACGTTTACATAATTTGAAATATCAAACAAAGTAAATGTACAAAAGAATATATACAGTGAATGCAAATCTCCAAATAATCTCCAAATGCAAAAGATTATTGTTCTCACTATTTTCTACATGTATGTTAGGATTAGGGTTAGGATTTGGGTCAGTGATAGGTAACGTCTATAGAGTTAAATTAGTATTCAGGCAAGAATTACTAAGGAGAAGGATATGGGATGCTGTCAACACAGCAGGTGCCATAGATCCTATTTACAGGTGATCGATATCTCACCATTTTTTTTGCAGATGTATCCTCTTTCTCTCTCACATCTGTTATCATTCCATGTGTCTGTATCAGTAAAGATTTCCATGCAGTGTTCGCTGCTTCCAACATTATTGGGCTCACCTGAAAAAAAAAATGCCAAAGAATTGTTTACTGAATGAGAAGTTTACTAATAGTACTATGCATTCAGTTTTTCTCTCTATCTTAATTAATTCCATTTGTACACTCAATCTCTATATACACTTCAGTGGACAAGCATGAAAAAGAAGAGCAACATAGGTAATTAGGGTGAGTCAAATAAATAAATGTCGAGTGCAGCAACTGCTCACATTTTTCCTGAGAATGCTAGAGGAAAACATGGGAGGAGAAATGTGTATAAGGTGAAGATGGTTTCAGTGGGGATGGGAGGTGGGAAAATAATAGACCAAGAGATACGTGTAAGTGCAGATTACTTAGATCCTACAATATCATGGAGGAGTGGTTTATACTATCCCGCATGTTAACAGGGAGTATAAACTACAATATATATAGTGGAGTAGTTTATACTCTCTGTTAACATGCAGGATAACATCTGCAGAAGAGTCTTTTTAAGTCTTGAGTCTTGATAACTAATAACCAAATTCACTCAGCCAAGCAATGATTATAGCACATGACTTACCATCATTCCAGTTGAGATAGGAAAAACCTGATCCATCACTCCACTCCCAGCCTCCTTCACGGGTGAGATCCGTTCCTCCAATCCACACATCATTCTCAGTTGTATAAGAGAGACGGCCTGAGTAGAAATAAAAAGATGAAATGGTTCATATATTAATTTATAATGATATAACCCTGTGCACTCCAAGGGGTCCGTTGCATAAAACTTACTATAATAGTAACTTTGCTTCGTGCTGCATGGATAATGACGATTAATATAATATAATAACATTCGTTCGCGGTACTTGACTATACATGTCATTTACCCAGCCCACAGTTTACGCGATTTTTAGTTATGTCGACAATGTCTTGCAGTGTTAACAGGTTTAGGGAACCAGAGGTTTGATTCTCTCAGGAAAGACTTGGGATATCCAGTTTCCCGTTAGATGCCTCTTCGTTTCCCCAGGCTTGACGCAATATTGATATTGACGACATTTGAATTTAATAGTTTAATACTTGCTGTACTTGATTACACGAATCGTTTACCCTTACTTTGGGGGAGCCATTCCGGTTTACACCGGTTCTCTCCCGACTCAACGCGCGTATCACCCTGGCAGCACATCCGGGTGCCACAGCCAAAAGCAGCATGACCAGCGGAGACGTGGTTATCCAATCACGGGGCACATCTGGGTGCAAGCAACCAGCACGACGGCTAAATAAGGTGCACTCACACATCAAAGTCTACGTTTGCCTGATGAAGGCTAGCAGTTTGCAGCGGAAATGTCGCAATTATCCAGTTTGCTACTTCGTGTGACAACTGATTACTTCTATACCTCTCAGTATATTACTCCACGATGATCAACCTCTTCTGTTCTATAGTAACTTTGCTATTATAGTAACTCTTGATGGAATACTGGATTTTGATTGGCTGTTGAGCAACATGCTGTTATAGTAACTCTTCATGGAATACTGGATTTTGATTGGCTGTTGAGCAACATGCCATGCTCAACAGCTAATCAAAATCCAGTATTCCATGAAGAGTTACTATAATAGCAAAGTTACTATTAGAGTAAGTTTTATTCAACGGGCCCCAGATGGTTGGCATATCATTTTTCCAGATTTATAGCACCAGGGATGGATCGAGGCTGGCCTCGAAGCCACATTTTGCCGGCCTTGGCCTTGGCGTTGGTCCGACTCACATGTACACAGCCTATGGGAAAAATGTTTATCCAGCGGCCTCGTGACTCAGAACTGTGGCCATGACTGCATCACTGCTTAGCACAGTTTTTACACGGAACAATGATGTAGCTGGGATTTCTGGGGGGGGGGCAGTAATGAGAACACAAAGTGTGTGCATTATACATATTGAGTGTGCCAAGCGCGCTCCCTCGAGTGAAGGATGCAGGGAGGGGAAACCATCCTCCTCCCCCCTTGCTCCAGCTATGCAGGTGACACAGAATAAATCCTTCCAGGTACTCAACCAACACCCGTGTGATGAGGGACACTGTAGATAGATTAATTCATCTAAGTGCCATAAAGGCCAGTCACGGTGAAAAAAAAATCAAGAGCAAAATATGAAGTCAATGGAATAAAAGGTTACCCAATGTACAAAACAAATACCGGTATGATTGAGAATTAGGTGTCTTAAGTATGTTCGAGCATTTGAAAGCTACTGGTAGTTAAAGACAACTGAGTAACTTAATGCACAAGGAATACTGCTGCGTACACTATCCTCCTTGTTTCTTTTGGTGCAATATTATTATTATTATTTATTTGACCAGTTAAAAAAAAGCACAGGTACAGTACATCAATAGCAGTAGACAAATACATAATGAGAATGAAAGAACATGTAAAAAAGATCAGGGAGCAACAAGTGGGTCAGGGTGCACAAAAGTGAAGTACATCACTATTGCCCGGAGGCATGTGCTCCCACACCTGCTACTCCCAAGACATACATGATAAAAATTTCATACATAGAATATTGCACATAATGAAGAAAGTCATGTCAATAAATAATTGATGAATTAAGATTAATTATTAAAAATTGATATTCCATAAACCTACATCAATTACTGGATATCAGGAAACGGGGGGGGGGGGGGGGGGGGGTCATAAAGCTGTTCATAAAGGAACAAACGACTTTACTAAAGATTTGAATATGGCAAGCCAACTTAAATTCTCCACAGACAATAAATCACAGCAGCAAAAGGTGAAAAATGCAGACATTGATTAATGATATATTTGTTCACAAACATATTTCTTGCAAAGTATATTTTTTACCACTATTTAACTGAGATTACCGGAAATGCATCACACTTTGTAAAACATCAGGAAAAATTTGGGGCATCCCACTGGCACTTTATATTCAAGTCGTTCCTAAACTCATGCGTTTCTTTATGAACAGCTCTGTGAAACACCCCCCCCCCCCTGTTATCAATGTCAAAGGCAGAGATTTTGTACATGATACAGTCTGTTGAGAGTAAGAAGTGGAGTTGAATAAATACTTATATGGAATTGAGTTTGCAACTCTCGAACACTCAGGAAATAATATGCTTCTGAAATAAAAGAAGTAAAAGAGTAAAAAGAGTAAGAAGTGGAGTTGAATAAATACTTATATGGAATTAACTTTGCAACTCTCGAACACTCAGGAAATAATATGCTTCTGAAATAAAAGATTCATAGCACGTACTCACCATTCATGAAGGTTTGTTCAACTTTACTGGTTATACTCGCTAAATCTCCACCTTGGACTTGGCAGTATTCCCTAGCATCAGGCCAGCTCTTGTAATCACTGTACCTGAACAAGTAGCAGTTCTTACTTGTTTCATCATAGTCCCATCCATTGCCACATCGGGCATCAAATACAGCTGTCCTCAGAAAGTGAGAACAAGGTGGATAAAAGATGTTGTTTTATTTTAAGGGTGCTATATCAAAATGTGAAATTCTATTACTTCAAGATTATGTCAAATTCTAAAACAAGAGGAAGGCCCACACCAATACATACAAAAATATAGTTTGAATATGATAAGCACAAAATAAATATAAAGAAACAGGAAAAATCAGCTTTGCTCAGTAGGTTGGAACAAAAAAAAAGATGAGATGACATTTTTCCTTTAGGTGTTCTATCAACTTGGGGAAATTCTATTAAGCTTGGAGTATTATACCCCAGCTTCCACAAATAATGCAGTATAAAAGATACACCTATTATTTTAAAAGGGCACAGATAAATATTAATCTATAAATAAAATAAAGTGAATGACATACACATGGGTATCAATGTGTACCCACACCAATAGGACCCACACCAATACATACAAAAATATCGTTGAATATGATAAGCACAAAATAAATATAAAGAAACAGGAAAAATCAGCTTTGCTCAGTAGGTTGGAACAAAAAAAAATGTGAGATGACATTTTTCCTGTAGGTGTTCTATCAACTTGGGAAATTCTATTAAGCTTGGAGTATTATACCCCAGTTTCCACAAATAATGCAGTATAAAAGATACATCTATTATTTCAAAAGGGCACAGATAAATATTAATCTATAAATAAAATAAAGTGAATGACATACACATGAGTATCAATTATCATTAATTATAACTGAAGACACTGAGATCATTTTGATGAAATGGCAATATGAGCTAAAATTTAGAGAATTTCAGAGCCAGTGAACCAAGAGAATATGTAATGAAATGAGGTAGTTAAAAAGAGCAATAAGTTAGACAAAATTATTCACATTTGTTCTGGTAACACTATACATTCTTCAATTAAAGGCACTGGCTAACTTTGTGAGTAGCTGATTTAAAAAATTCTCAAACTAAGATGAAACATGTGTATGAGTACTTGTATTTGTACTCAAAAACCCTGAAACCAACCATAATTTAGAATGAAAAAGTGTAAGTTAGAGGCAAACGGCGATTTACTATCCTTCGTCTCACGAGACAATCACTGAGAGGACCACTTTGCTTGAATTTGAAAATGCCGTTATGTGCCTCCCGCCGCGTGATACGCCAATACACACAGTACGGTAAGGTGAGTCATACGCGCATGCGCACTCCTTATGTCTATTCTGTGCAACCGACCAATGTGTATTTTTCAAACATTGGTTCACATTTTTTATATTCAAAAATACTTCCTGTGGATATTATACTTTGAAACTTTCAGACTGTTATTTTTACACTATAACCCTTATGTTTATCCCATTTTCAAGGAACAGAACAAGATTTTTTAAAATCATAACAATGTTAGCCAATGTCGTTAATAATCATATTCCACTACCATATGTACCTTACGAAAAAACTAGATGAATCTTCAACCACGCGTGGTCGAACTTTATGCCTCCGCCATTACCAAATCAGAAATAAATGGCACTTCATGTTGATTTATTTTCATTTATACAATGACATCTTTGACCTTGACCTTTGACCTTGTGACCTCCAAATCTAATGAGAGCATTGCCCTTTCTATATGCATATATGAGCCAAGTTTGTTGAACCATCAAATGGTTACTGAGTTATCACAAGAACGTACCATTTCTACGTACATAATGACCTCTATGACCTTTGACCTTTGACCTTGAGACCCCAAAATCTAATCAGATCATTGTCCCTCCTATATGCATACCTGTGCCAAGTTTGAGGTTGATCGGTCTAATGGTTGTTGAGTTATGGTGAAAACGAACCATTTCTATGTACATAATGACCTCTATGACCTTTGACCTTTGACCTTGAGACCCCAAAATCTAATCAAATCATTGTCCCTCCCATATGCATACCTATGCCAAGTTTGAGGTTGATCGGTCAAATGGCTATTGAGTTATGGTGAAAACGAACCATTTCTATGTACATAATGACCTCTATGACCTTTGACCTTTGACCTTGTGACCCCAAAATCTAATCAGATCATTGTCCCTTCCGCGTGCATACATGAGCCAAGTTTGAAGCCAATCTGTCAAATGGTTCTTAAGTTATCGCGAGAACGAGCCATTTTTATGTGTATTATTACCTCTATGACCTTGACCTTTGACCTTGAGACTCCAAAATCTAATCAGATCATTGTCCCTCCCATATGCATACACGAGCCAAGTTTGAAGTTGATCTGTCAAACGGTTCTTAAGTTATCGCGAGAACGAAAACGGGACGGACGGACGGACGACCCGAAAACATAATGCCTCCGGCAACCACCTACGGTGGGCGGAGGCATAAAAAAGCTAAAGCACATTTATTGTAATTATTACGATCATTATCTGTCGCAAATGCTTACGCGTTGGAACCGCAGGATCATCAACAGGAGTACCACCACCTAAAAAGGAGAAAAACAGAGAAAATATCTTACATGTACCTGTATAACTTTCACATTCAAAACAATTATTTTGCTTCAAAAATATAAACTTGAGTTCTGGCCATGTGTTTACAATGGGAAAGATACTGATTCAAACTAATTTAGAAAGGTTGCTTTAATAGCGCATAGAAATTATGGTATATCCCACGGTTTTAAAATCTACGAAATCAACATAATTCGAGCACACGCACTGCACACAGAAATGGGTTGATGTGACTACACACAAATGTTTACGCTGAATATTCAAGTTGTTTCTTGTCATATTTTGAATATGATGGCATTTGAAGAGTACCAGTAATCTTTTTTTTTTTCAGGGAACATTTATATATTTCTTTTATAGTGCCTAATATATCTCCAATGCCTCTATGCGCTTATTACCAAAATATTATTACCCTGGTCATCAGACTCAGGCTTGCCTGTACACAATGTACATGTATGTACCTTCTCCAATCCTGAGGGGCATATCCCAGCCAGGAGCTCCCCATTTTGGGATTTACATGCATGTGGAGATCGCTAATTAAAAAGTTCATAACTGTTTACTATTTTTTGGACTGATTTTATGCCCCTAAACTTCTCACAAACCGATTTATACCAATTTTCTAACCACTTACTGGCAGGCTTCTTGCATACGGATGCAAGATTTGAAGTATCTCCATTAATATCATTCCATTTGCCTGCTTGATTTTCACTGCTTCTCAAGTGAACTGCATCTTCTAAAGACTGCCAATTATCAGGTTGGTTGGGTGCCCAGTTCGTAAAGTCCACCTGTAAGAGCAATTTTCTTCTTTCATTTTAGATCTTCTGGAGACACAGGCTAGAAACAGAGATTTCGGTAAGCTACGAAGCAGGGTTCTAAAATTCCCTGAATTTTTCCCTCATTGGAAAAAGAGAACCTCTTTCTATAATTAACACAACTTAAAATAGATAGAAGCCTGGAGAAGAGCATATTTCAAGTCCACCTGAAGTAGAAAATTACCATTTCATTTCAGATCTTTCATAGACACAGATCTAGATAAGAGACAGTCTGTTTGAGATTTTTTTAAAAAGGCATAAATGTATGCACAGGCAAGTGATGTACATTGACAGAAGTACACATTCCATAGCTTGACCATATTTAGACTACATCTACACAACATACTCAAATCAGTACATCATCAATTTGATAGAAGCAATAATACTTCAGCAATTAAAAGAAAACAATCTTTAAAATGTGCAAAATGTGTGTTGTGGTCTCCTGCTTTGCATTATAAGAGAGAAAAACCCATAAAAACTGTCAAGGCTCATTCAAATATAAAGGGGGAAACTATGGGCATGTTTTCTGCAGGTGCATTTCATATCATGCAAGTAAACCAGTGCTCATCATTCTAAGCACAGTCCTTTGTAGCGTCACTGCCATTCATTTTGTACACAAGAAATGCTCCTAAAAATCTCATGCGGTTCACCTCCTCATATCTGAACAAGCCTTTGAAGGGATCCAAAGAGCTATTGCTCCTAGGAGCAAGAGAACTAGTGCTACAAGAAAAACATTTAAGAATTACAGGAGGAGATCTCTACTTGGAGCCATGGAGGTCCAGACACAAATTCCTTTCTTTTTGCTTTTGCCTGCTTTAAGAGGTTGGACCCCCTTTCTCTTCTACTAATGATGATAAATATATTTCATGTTGTGGGCAGATGGTTTCCTGTCTATCACTTACATCTGTTCCATCTGTCCACGAAAAGTTATCTTCTGCATTGTAGTCATGGAGACCAATCCAGAGATAAGCTCCTCCCATCCTAGCACGCACTACAAGAGAACATAACAGACATTCTCACCAACTATGCATCTAGCTAAGTTTACAAAAACCATGAAAAAAACTTTAATACAAAGACAAACTTTTCTGTTCTGAAAAAATTCTACTTTCTTATTATCAAATCTCACATTACATATCAAAAAACTGTATCTACTTCTAAGTGTTAACATACTTTACATCCTAATTCATACATCTAGAATTACTGCTTTTCAAACTTTGAGAATAGGTATCTTCTTATAGGCAATAGAATCAAGTGAGATTTACTTGACGATTAACAAAACACTTGAAAAAAATTAATGTCATGAGGTTCTTTATCATGAAGCACAATAAGCACATTTTCGCCCCAGTATTCTATGTCTATCCACTCGATCTAAGACAGGTCAACCTACTGAGAAATCAATGTGACTATATTTGTCGACAAAAACTGTCAATTAATCCAATAACTTATTTGTCTATGTTACCTTAAAACCTAGAATGACAGGGAGGCTTTCAAAACTAGAATAAACATCATCACAATGAAACTTACTTGAGAGGAAATTTTGCTCATTTTGGGAGTGGATGCTGGTGAGGTGACCACCTAAGGAGACACAGTTCGCCTCGGCATCATTGTACAGCTTTGTCTTCCGATCAAAGTAGTAACAACTGTCCCCATTCAGAGTCCAGCCATCATCACAGGTTTTGACACCTGTGATCATTATAACAAACATGTGACATTCAGCTAAAGTTAGCACATATC
>CM057151.1:45730046-45929970 GCA_029962745.1 Echinometra lucunter | reverse complement strand
AATGACCAATTAATTTCTTAGTCAAATAAGACATAGTGAATGACTAATCTTTTTAGTCATTTGACCAACTTTCGTGTTCAGTGTAGATTCTCAGCCTTTTGCATGCTTTGGCGCGTTTTGTGGTTTTCAAGCCGATTCGCAACTATTATAGGGCGACGATAGTTCAAAAACAGGCACATGGACCCCACTTTTTTAATGTTTTAATCTCTTCAGTATACTTTCTTCTACAATTCTAGAGAGAAAGACAAATATGACATGGGTTTTGAATGTTTGGGGCCATAAAATTGAATCGACGTATTTTGGATCAGATTCTCAGCCCTTTGCATGACTTGTTTTTGGCGCGTTTTGGTGATTTTTCAAGCCGATTCGCAACTATGAGGGCGACGATAGTTTAAAAACGAGCACATGGACCCCACTTTTTTAATGTTTCAATCTCTTCAGTATACTTTCCTCTACAATTCTAGAGAAAAAGACGAATATGACATGGGTTTTGACAGTTTGGGGCCATAAAATTGAATCGGCCGTATCTTGGATCAGATTCTCAGCCCTTTGCATGACTTGTTTTTGGCGTGTTTTGGTGATTTTCAAGCCGATTCGCAACTATGAGGGCGACGATAGTTTAAAAACAAGCACATGGACCCATTTCTTTTAATGTTTCAATCTCTTCAGTATACTTTCCTCTACAATTCTAGAGAGAAAGACGAATATGACATGGGTTTTGAATGTTTGGGGCCATAAAATTGAATCTGCCGTAATTTGGATTAGATTCTAAGCCTTTTGCATGTTTTTGGCGCGTTTTGTGGGGTTTTCAAACCGATACGCAGCCATTAGGGTGCCGACAGCATGAAAACGAGCACATGAACCCCACTTTTTTAATGTTTCAATCTCTTCAGTATACTTTCCTCTACAATTCTAGAGAGAAAGACGAATATGACATGGGTTTTGACAGTTTGGGGCCATAAAATTGAATCGGCCGTATTTTGGGTCAGATTCTCAGCGGATAGGTACCTATGTAGGTATCTATGCAAAATTTGGAGAAAATGACATGGATTTCATTTTAACTGTGGAACGTCCTTAACTTTTGTTTTAAGTTTTGTTTTATCTTTCTAACCGCGCATCTGGGCCAAAACCACTAAAAATGTACATTGGGAAGTTATAGAATTTCGGAAAATTCAACTTTTCTCAAAATAGCTAAGTAGACTAAAAATGAAAGATGACAATATGAATTTTGAAAATCAAAAATATGAGCACGTAATATTGTGAACTTTTTATTGCACAACTAATCAAAGTGGAGAGGTGATTTTTTTCTGGTGTAACATACGTTACTTCTCCCTCAGTCTTGTCGACATCATTAAGTCAGCTAAGGAATGCACTTTTCTACTAACTTTTCATCACTATCTGTACTGTTCCTGAGACGACTCTAATGCCAAAGAAATTTTTCAATTTTCCTTTCATGTGAATATTTCAAATCAATTTGAATTCAGTATTAACAATGTGGAAGAATCTGCGCACGCATGTGGGTTCAATTGTTTGGTATTATGTTGAAAATTTCAACATATACGCCATATCAATTTACCTACATTTTCCATTTGGATGCAATCAATATCTCTCACAATATCATAAGGAACTTATTTCAGTGTTTCATATGGTAACGTATGTTTCACTTAAGCAGTCACGTAATGTTACCAAAACTTAACAATCAACAATAACCAAAGAAAGTCTTGCGGTTTCAGTAAGTAACCCAATATTATAACACTTACAACTACACTATATAGATACAAAGTTCTCATTCCAAAGTGAAGACGACGTGTTCGTACAGAAAAATGATAATTAGTAGCATCTTTGATTATGTAATAAACATGGTATAAGCCAAACAAATCAGAAAGAATGGGTTGTGTATAACCAATTTCCATTTCCTGGTTTTTGTTTATTTCTGACTCTAGCTATTCTTTTCATTAGACAAAAGGATTTTCACAAAACGTATCTTACATACATAATCACCCAATAATGTCCATTTTGGTATCACTAAGGAACCTTATGTCACTTTAAAAGCAGTAACGTATGTTTCTTATAAGTAACAATAATCATGATAATTAAATACGCAAAACCACTCGAGGGGGAGTGATCAAAATCGCTTGTCCTCTGCGTCATTATATAGGGAGATCAATAATCCTCTTCATGTAACCTTCCGAAAGTTTTTTTTCTCTCTCTCTCTCTTTTGTATTGTCCTCTTTAATCTGTTTATATCTCTTCTCTTGCTTTCCTGTTCTCACATTCTGCTGTCGGAACATGGCTTCAGTTTTTCTTTGTTTCTGTTCCTATATATTCTGCTTGAATTTGAGCTCTCTCCCCCTCCCCCATGTTCCTTTCGTCCCTTGACCTTTATGTGATAATGAAAAGAGATTTTTGGAAAAAGAAAATTCACAATAAAAATGAATTTTGAGTGAAAAATGAAGATTCAGATGTGATAGCCTTCCACAATTTAATTTGTAACCTACGTTACCATTTTTAACACACAGGGATCGAGATCCTGCCTTGAAGACGTTTTGAAGATGTTATTATCACTTTACAACTCTTAAGCTTAGATGTTGATTACTACAAAAAGCCACCCAAGAAATGTCCATCTCATGTCATTGCCGCTTTTCTTCATTTATTTGGTTAAAGAAACCTACGTTACGATAAGATTGTAGACTGGCATTATTGGCCTTATGGTAGCTAAACATCGCTTTTGTGTGGTGGAGCTATATAGGTAATACAATAGTTGACTAGCGTACAGTTAAGATTTAACCGAATTTAACTGTAAATAAAAAATGACCAGTAACGTATCTTTCGGTAACGTATATTTCGTTGAGCATTAAGTATGGGATTTACGGAAATGATGTAAGGCCACAGATGCAATTATAATCCCTTCAAATTGACAAGATTAACAAGCCCTTTTCGTTTGGCAGCTTTTCTGTTGTCAATCGTTGTTCAATTCTGACAACGACGGTAACATTATGTTACATTTCTTATCCATACGGTTAAAAACACATGCCTCAGCTCTCTTCTTATGAGCTTCTTTTTCTACAGAATGGATCCATACACATCGCTGCAAACTGTTATATACTGTAGATGGGATATCAGTGAGTGATTACATTGAAATAAACAGAAAAGAAAACTTGGGAAAAGGTGGTATATCATAGATTCATTCTACAGGTAACGTAGATTTCACTGACCTTTGCGACAAATTTCTATTGCGAAAATTTTTATTTTTACACGTGTACAATGCCTGAATATTAATCTTGCACACATATATCACAGTCTATTTTTCTATGCCAGGATCTAAGAATAAAAGCATCCTTGTTTTTTACAACATCGCAAGATATGTTAAATTTTTGATTTGGTTAATTGTACATTTTTAGTGGTTTTGGCCCATCTAGGCCTTGCATGCATGCTGCATGCCAGGCGCAAGTCGACGTGCGCAAGCGCGTAAAAATACCATATGGGTCGCGACGCGACAAAAGGGCCCTTAGGGCAAATTCTTTCAAAAATGAGTTTTCAACACTATTTTGTAGTATAAATGCTGCAGAATCTGAATATGCATACGGTTTTCCAAAATTCCATCCCTAAGTGTCTAAATCGATGAATTTAAAAAAGCATGTTTTTTGCTCCAAGCGCGCTATTCTGACATTCGCCCGTGACCAAGGTTAAACAATAATAGTCAATCCCTGATACCATTTTCGCCAAGATTCCTTACATGCTTAAGAGGCTACTTAAAGTGATTACACAATGGTAATTTTTTTTTTTTGATATATGATCGAGAATAGAATTCTAAGAAGAATAACATTAAAAATTTGATGATTTTCAGTCGAAATCAATGCATTTTGGCTAATTTTCTCATAAAAAGTCAAGAGTTGACCAAAAAATTTGAGTATGAGGTATGACGTAAAAGTGGGTACCCAGCTTCGCGCACTGCAGTTGTGCTAGAATAGGGGACCGGAACGCGCGCACATATTGCTTTGTGTGCAAACAAATGCAGCTGGTGGCAGCGGCAGAGTCGGCGGCGAGGGGGACGATCTGCACAAGATTCATGGATGAAACATTTGTGAGTTTGAGAACATTTCTGGCAAAAATCAAAATGATTTTCACCACATAATCACACATTTGAAAGCCGAAAGGACAATGTAGTATATAAGAACATAATTACTTGATTAAAACATATTTTAAAGTCATTTTGAACTTGATCATGGACTTGTCACATACCCTGACTTTCGGCTCTTGCTGCCGATCTCTGCACAGTACAAATGGCATGCGCGCGCGTTCCGGTCCCCTATTCTCCGGGTTTGCCTTGGATACAATGGATCTATCTATCCCTTCATTTTCTTCAAGTTAAACTTAAAACTATCAGTCATTTCTCATCTTTTTTTTTTTCCCGCAGGTGCATAACTTGTGGCCCAGATTGTTCCCAGATGCAACTTGTACAAACATTACTTGCACCGGTACATAATGATGTAGTCAAGCAACTGGAAATCCTGCCATCATCACTCTTAGTTTTGTGGGATCTGATCATCTGAAGACTGAAGAACATCATTCTGGATGATAATTATTTGAGTTATTGTTGCTCTGCAGTCTGTGGATTGCTGTGTATGCCTAAAAGTAAGACTTCCTTATGTCCCCGCCACCCCAATTTTGGAGGCGATTTCATGTGAAACCAGTTAAATGAACAGAGTAATTTCAGTTTGTTTGGATCATGCAAGTGGGAAATTAAAGCTTTTAGTCAAAAACATTCCATTAGTTTTCTAATTGTCATCATGCTTGTTTGTGGACTTATGCTATGGAGTTTTTTGATCCCTGAGGTATATACGGACTGATCTGAAGGGGAAACATGCCGCATTTTTTCTACTTCTCCCATGGACTTGTAGCAACTTTTCTTCTACTTTTATGTGTGTGTGTCTTTTTTTATATTTTATATAAGTTGTGAAATTTTCAACACAACATAATAAATCAGCATGGTTTGAACAAAATCTTCAGGAAAAAGTGTCAGAACAGTTGTTTAAAATCATTAGGTTGTACCAACAGTTATTTGAAACAGATTCACATTATGTTTTACATAAAATTTTTCTAACAACAGTTGGTAGGTTCATATCTTAAAGATTTTTAACAACCGTTCGAACAGCACACACTGTACCTACTTGTTGACGTTCCATCACTCCTTCATATTTCAGCATGTTGTGTACAAATCCCATCTGTAAATCCCATCTGTAATCATCCAGGAGTGACATAACTTTACTGGGAATAGTTAATAAACAGCCTTTGAATGTTGTCTCTCTCTTTTTTTTTTTTTTTTTCTTCAATATTTTGAAGGTCAACCCCTCCCCATTTTTACACTTTTAAAGTGTACATTATGTGTCACTAAAACACAATCCCTTAAAGTAAAAATGAATGGATAATATCTATATCAAATAATTCCATGAATGCACAATTAAGGTGGATGAATTTAGAGATGATTAATGCATAAAAATTCGGGGAACATGACACTACCCACCTTTTTGTAGTCTACTGGTTTTTCTTTTTAAAAAAATTATTTAATTTTATTGGAAATTCGGATGGTGTTTAGTGTACGGTAATTGCATTTTCATTCATGCATATCACATGGTGTTGGTGATTGAAAAAATTTTCTGTAATCTGTGCAATTTTTTGTTGATTCGCTTTCAATTTCAAGCTTTTAAGAAATCACATTAAATGTAATGAGTTTTTTGTATTATTGTTTCTTTCATTCTATTACATCCTTTCATTCTCAGTACAGAGTCAATCTTTGGAATGCACTTCAGGAGTTTGTCAGAGAGTAAGTATGATGCATCATAATTTTGTACACTTAAATTCATCCCAACATTCTAGGGGTGTTTTCACAAAGACTTTAATAGGATTCATAAAAATTGATAAAGTCGTGCCTAAGTCGACTACTTCTCATGTACTTATGTTCAATTTATGACTTTTGATTGATCATAACTCCTTGTGAATTACATAATGACCCTAGCATATCTAATGAATATTTCCATGGAATGAAGGCAAAGATTCTAGATTGTTTCTCATGCATGAAAGCTTTGATAACATTGAGGTAACACATTTCTGGTCATTACTTAACAAAACACACCACTGCACTCACCAGCATAACTTCAATCATTATCTTATCAATATTCATCATAAAAGTTTGGTCATTATTCTTGTTTATTAGAGAGTGTCTTCATAGATCTTTTCTTATGTTTACAGAGCAATACAGTTTCTGCATAATTTATGTTAAAATGTTTTGAAATAATTCATCATGTTCTTTTATGATAGACAACATAATTATGCTACTAAACTTAAACTGGAATGGATGATGAATTACTGAATTCTTGAAACATTTGTTTTATATGTTTTACAAAAAAGGTCACCATGAGCTAGGATAAACGAGAATGAAATGAAAATGAAATTGTAGTTAATAGTACTCATTATAATGTTTTGCTGGGAAAAATCAATACTGGAATGAAAAAATAAGCTTTATAAGTTATATGAGTTTGGATTATTATACCATGGAGCTTTGTGCATTTAATGGTGTTTAAACTGTTTTGACAATCTTGAAATATTCTTTCATTATTTTTTTTCCATTAGGAAGTCATGGAACACATGGTTATAGAAGTTGAGAAAAGCCCTTGCCTCTAAGATAAATAACTGGCAGTTTACACGGACTCCGATTTCAGGTCTGATATCTGGAGAAAGATTTCAACAAAACTAAAGAAATTAGTGGTACACAAATGAATTCTGAGAGTGCTTACATGAATACGAAGGTTTAAGGTTTGTAGAGTGTTTGAATTTTCCAGGCCTAATCTATCCATTTGGTAGGTGATAATCATATATACAAATTTTCAAATATGATCAGAAATGTCATTGTATCAATGTGTTCTATTTCAAGTCAACAATTGTCATGGTGATTACCAATTTCTAAAATGTGTACAAATTGATTTTTCTAGGAACTTCTGGGCATCCTGTAGCTTGTTGATAGAATCGCAACATTTTTCCTATTAATAATTACTGCTGAAACGTAACTGAACTTTAATTGACTGTATATGAGAAACTTAATTTCAAGGATGGACAGTCAACGACACATAATTTGGAGTATAGTATGTGCCACCTCTTATATTTCTTTGGGTGACACAAAAACAAAAACCATCTTGCCACACAGTTCAACACTTGCCAAAATGCTTCTTTTTTCTGTCTTGATTTGAAATGTACATAGTTACTGTATGCTGCATACGGTATTTATATTTCGCTGTAAATTCAGCAGCAGAACCACCCCTGACTTCTGTCGCTTTTTTTCAAACTTGACATACATTGCAGGCGTCCCTCAGATCTATCCCGTAATAAGTGATTTCCTTGATGAGATGTATAAAGAGCTCTGCTTCCCTTTTTTAAACATGTGATGTAAAGTATAACTTATTCACATTTCACGCATGATAGAATTGGAACAATGGCCATTCATGTAACCAAAATTTGCTCACACAAACTGTAAATACTTTTTAGGGTATCGTGAGTCATCCATTCAGGAAAGCTAATTAATGAAGTATTCTTTGCCTACACTACTATGAAAAGTGAGGAAAGATTTACATACTAGTCTTTGCTTTGCATTAGTAATATCTGATACAAGTAAGTGCATAGGATTTTAAATGTAATAAAACACAGTAGAAAGAAGTGATGTACTTTTGCTGTCCTGTTCACTATATATATTTAAAAAAAAACAAATCGAAGTTATAATTTGTAGGTTTCCTTTTTCCAAATGTTTTTTTTTTCTTCTTTTCTTTTTCACATGCGAGTTGTCCGTTCTGGAAAATGATGAAGTGTTCTTTGTTTACAATCTGTTGAAAACTGAGGAATGGTTTACCTTTTTATGCATTAATAATAAGCCTATGAATGTCCTTCATACAAGTAAAAGATGGGGTTATAGAACATAATGAAATATATAAAGAAATTAATCATGTATTTTATTTCTTTGCTATACATTTTTGAAAAATAAAAATCAGAGTTATGATTAAGGAATTTATAGGGTAAATGTTATTTTGCATGCGTTTGCAAAATCTATCAGCAATTTACAATTTCAAGTATGTATACATAAAATTACTGGCTATCTGTGTGCCAAATTTGATAATGGAGAAGAAGGCAGCCAGGATTGAGGGGGCCCCACGGTTCCTTTCAAAATAACCCAGGAATATTACATGTAATAGGGTACAGAAACTACAACTATCTCCTTTGATTTAATGGTAAAAATGATTATTATATTTAACTTGTTTCCTCATTATGGGTTATCAAAGGAATCACTTCTTAGTGTCCCAATACCGATGGCAAAGAATTCTTTTTCCCCTTTGAATTGTTTTAATATTCTTCGTATTATAGTACTACATACTTATATTTCCACTAGATAAAAAATAATCAATATTTGATTTGTGTTGATCATTCAACTTTCAGGTATAAATCCAGGGTGTCCACAAAATATTTGGATGAGTAAACTTCTCATCTAGCATTTATTATACCACCATTAAAGTTTGAAGGGGATATACTGTATAGAAATAAGTGTACGGTCAGTCGTTGCAAATCTTGCGTATCGAACTACTGCCTCATTTATTGGCAGTGCTCATGAAATTTGGCAAACACGTAGGGCTTGTGGTGAAGATGTACAAGATATATTTTTGGAATATGTCGGAAACCGTGTTGCCATGGAAACGGCATATAGTAATGAATCAGGGAGAAATATTGTGTATCGAGCCATTTCCTCATTTTTATAGCAATGTTTGGGAAATTTAGCACATATATTCGGCTGGGCGTATCAATCACCTTCACTGATATTTCCCCGGGATATTTCTGAAATGATTAACATTAATAAAAAGAACAATCATTCTTTCTTAGATGACAAACATCATTAAAAGACATACTTCAAAGGGCAGTTTTTTGGGAGGAAAATTTAGTGATGACTTTCGGTCCTTTATGATTTATGTAAGCCTAAAATACAACACTTTCGGAGCTCATTGTTGTATTCAGTCACACATCCCAGAGCATGCAGAGCGCCTGATACCACGGAGTCGAAATTCCTCAATGATTATTTTTTTAACGTTTGACTGGGCGATATTGCCTTTCAAAGTGTATCCTGAAACATAGACTGATCCATTTGTTGATTTGGGCTCTTTTTTTTTTCTCTCTCTCTCTAAGAAAGAGTAATTTGCCCCTTCCATTGATGTTAAGTATTAATATGATTGAGCATATAGGCAAGTCAGAAAGTACAATCCGTTAATTAATGCTGAACACCCTTTATATTCGTACATATCGTAATAACATATTCTGATTCAATTCATTAGAATTTTTTTTTTTTGGGGGGGGGGGGGGCATCCTGTAAAGGCCTTCTAGCCTGGTAGAAATTCCCGTAGAAACCATTAGAGGAAAACCATTAGAATCTTGCACTGGATTCTACCGCTACAATTTCTACTTGTTTTAATATGCTAGGTGTATAGACTCCACTAGAAGGCTATATAGAAGGAAATTCAACTGGTTTCAATATGGAAAGTAAATAGATTTTAGTAGAAAACCAGATTTGTGTTGAGCTACTGACCACTGCAGTAAACAATATGTTAGGCTTATTATGAGTATTCATAAAAGAGCTTTCTGCCTCCAGGAGAAATGTTTGCTAATCTGTTGCTGCGTTGGAATGAGAGTCACACATATTTTTGCTAATAAAATAATTATGATTTCTTTCTGTATTTTCTCTCTCAGTTTCTCCTAACCTTATGAGTGAAATCTGATGTTGACGTGGCTTTTGTTAGTGTTGTTGCAGTTGTAGGTGATTATGATGAGGATGATGATGGGGGCAAAAAATCATAATATGAAGATGCTTGTAATTGAGGTGTGATTACAGCCATACAGGGGGAGGGGGCACTGTCCAAAAATTCACTGACTAGCCAAAAAAAAAAAAAAAAAAAAAGCAACAAAAAGAAAAAAGAAAAAGATAGTGTTGATGATGATGAAGATGATGATGATGAGGTCGAGGATGATGATTTTGGCCCAAGATCATATGAAGTTACTTTGCAATTGATGGGAGGGGGGGGGGGGGGGCTCTGTCCAAAAATTTACTGGCTAGCAAAAGAAAGAAAGAGATAGTTTTGATGATGATGATGATGATGATGTTGAGGTCGAGGATGATGATTTTGGCCCAAGATCATATGAAGTTGCTTTGTAATTGATTGGGGGGGGGGGGCTCTGTCAAAAAAAAAAATGACTGACTAGTCAAAGAAAAAAAGAACATTGCTGATGAGGTTGAAGATGATACAGGCAAAAGATCAAATGAAGTTGCTTTGTGATTGAGGTGTGACTGTAGTCATATGCGGGGGGGGGGGGGGGGTCACTGTCCAAAAATCCAGGGACTAGCAAGAGAAAAATTGTGCAAGGCCATATGAAGTTGCTTTGTAATTTAGGTATGATTGCAGTGCATAAAGTGCGAGCCGTGATGCGCACGCATCACAGCTCGCATTTTGCAATGTAACCATAGAAACAAGACTCCTCCTACTGATCTGGTTGCTAGTATGTCAATTTTAGCACAGTGCCCCGCCCCCGTCCTTTAAGCACTGCAATCATACCTAAATTACAAAGCAACTTCATATGGTCTTGCACTATTTTTCTTTTGCTATTCCCTCGATTTTTGGACAGTGACAACCCCCCCCCCCCCCCTCATATGACTACAGTCACACCTCAATTACAAAGCAACTTCACTTGATCTTTTGCCTGCATCTTCTTCAACCTCATCAGCAATGTTTTTTTTTTTCTCTTTTACTAGTCAGTAAATTTTTTGACAGAGCCCTCCTCCCCCATCAATCGCAAAGCAACTTTATCTGATCTTGGGCCGAACTCATCATCCTCGACCTCAACATCATCATCATCATCAACATTATGTTTCTGCCACAGGTTTTCCCTGTATGGCTGTTATTGTTTACTGCAGCGGTTACATAGTGATGCGCTATATAAAATGGTCTAATTATCATTATCTTTTTTTTTCTCTCTTGCTAGTCGGTAAATTTTTGGACAGAGCCCCCCTCCCCCATCACACTTCATATGATCTTGGGCCAAAATCATCATCATCATCATCAACACTATCTATTTCTTTCTTTTGCTAGTCAGTGAATTTTTGGACAGTGCCCCATTCCCTTGTATGGCTGTAATCACACAATCATAAGCAACTTCATATTATGATCTTGTGCCGGCATCATCATCCTCATCACCTACAACAGCAACATCACTAACAAAAGCAACATCAACATCAGATTTCACTCATAAGGTTAAGAGAAATCGAAAGAAAAAATATAGAGAGAAAACAATTATTTTATTAGCAAAAATAATGTGTGACTCTAACTCCAATGCAGCAACAGATTAGCAAACATTTCTCCTGGAGGCAGAAAGCTCTTTTATGAATACTCATAACAGGCCTACCATATTGTTTACTGCAGTGGTCAGTAGCACAAGTCTGGTTTTCTACTGGAATCTAATCACTTTCCATATTGAAACCAGTTGAATTTCCTTCTAGTCTTCTAATGGAGTCTATACACCTAACATATTAAAACAAGTAGAAATTGTAGCGGTAGAATCCAGTGCAAGATTCTATATGGTTTACCTCTAATGGTTTCTACGGGATTTTCTACCAGGGTATAGGGCCTTTACAGGATGCCCCCCCCCCCCCCCCCCCAAAAAAAAAAAAAAAAAAAAAATATGGATAGATTTTCTACAATAATACATCATATCAAAGAAACTGACTTAAGGTGAGTAAAGAATTTATATCTTGAAAAACAACATGGAGATAAACAATGACTTCATATAACATGTCATCTAATGAGTTGAATCAGAATATATTATGATATCTACATTAATATAAAGGGTGTTCAGCATTAACAGATGATACTTTTTGACTTGCCAATATGCTCAATCATGTTAATACTTTACATACTAGATGGAATGGGCACATTACTCTTCCTTAGAGAGAGAGAGAGAGAAAAAAGAGCCAAAATCAACAAATGGATTAGTCTATGTTTCAGGATACACTTTGAAAGGTGATATCGCCCAGTCAAATGTTAAAGGACCAAAAGTCATCACTAAATTTTCCTAAAAAGAAACTGTCCTTTGTAAGCATGTATTTTGATGATGTTTGTCATCTAAAAAAGAATAATTGTTCTTTTTATTGATGTTAATAATTTCAGAAATATCCCGGGGAAATATCACTGAAGGTGATTAATACGCCCAGCCGAATATATGTGCTAAATTCCCCAAACATTGCTATAAAAATGAGGAAGTGGCTCGATACACAATATTTCTCCCTGGTTTATTACTATATACCGTTTCCATGGCAGCACATATTCCAAAAATATGTTCTTGTACATCTTCACCACAAGCCCTGAGTGTTTGCCAAATTCCATGAGCATTGCCAATAAATGTGGCAGTATTTCGATCAGCAAGATTGCAACGACTGACCGTGCGCTTATTTCTATATATCCCCTTCAAACTTTAATGGGGGTATAATAAATGCAAGATGGGAAGTTTACTCATCCAATTTTTTCGTGGACACCCTGGATTTATACTGAAAGTTGAATGATCAACATAAATCAAATATTGATTTTTTAGAATCTAGTGAAAGTATAAGTATGTATTACTACAATATGACGAACAGGAATATCATAACAAGTCCAAGGAGGGGGGGGGGGGGGAGGAAACATATTCTTTGCCATCGGTATTGGGACACTAAGAAGTAATTTTTTTGAGGAAACAAGTTAGATATAATAATCATTATTACCATTAAATCCAAGGAGATAGTTGTAGGTTCTTTACCCTAATACATGTAATATCCCTGGGTTACTAAAAGGGACCGTGGGGCCCCCTCAATCATGGCTGCCTACTTCACCATTATCAAATTTGGCATACAGATTGCCAGTAATTTTATGTATACATACTTGAAATTGTAAATTGCTAATAGATTTTGCAAACGCACGCAAAATAACATTTTACCCTATAATTCCTTAACATATCTCTGATTTTGATTTTTCAAAAAAAATGTATAGCAAAGAAAAAAAAAATGTAATACATAATCATTAAAAAAAAAAAATTCATTATGTTCTATAACCCCATATTTTGCTTATATGAAGGACAATCATAGGCCTATTACTAATGCATAAAATGATCAGTAAGTAAACCTTTCCTCGGTTTTGGACAGATTGTAGACAAGGAACACTTCATCATTTTCCTGAATGGACGACTCACATTTGAAAAAGAAAAAAAAAACATTTGGAATAGCAAACCTACAAATTCTAATTTCGATTTGTTAACTATACTGAACTGGACAGCAAAAGTGCATAGCATAACTTCAATTATTTGAACTTTCTACTGTGTTTTAACTTTTATTATATTCAAAATCCTATGCACTTACTTGTATCAGATATTACTAATGCAAAACAAAGACTTGTAAGTAAACTTTTTCTCACTTTCCACAGTAGTGTAGGCAAAGAACACTTCATCAGCTTTCTTGAATGGATGACTCACAATACCCTCAAAAGTTACTCAAATTTACAATTTGTGCGTGCAAATGTAATTTTGGTTACATAAATGGCCATTGTTACAATTCTGTCATGCCTGAAATGTAAGTTATACTGTACATCAATTGTTTAAAAAAGAGAAGCAGGGCTTTTTCATCAAGGAAATCACCTATTACGATAGACCTGAGGGACGCCTGTGTCAAGTTTGAAAAAGCGAAAGAAGTCAGGGGTGGTTCTGATGCTGAAATTACAGCGAAATATAAATACTGTATGCAGCATATACAGTAACTACAAGTACATTTCAAATCGAGATAGAAAAAAAAAGCATTTTGGCAAGTGTTGAACTGTGGGGCAAGGTGGTTTTTGTTTTTGTTTTTGCGTCACCCAAAGAAATATAAGAGGTGGCACATACTACTCCAAATTATGTGCCTTTGACTGTCCATTCTTCCAACTTTCTCATATACGGTCAATTAAAGTTCAGTTACGTTTCAGCAATAAGTGTTGAAAAAAATCCTGTCTGTTTGGGTATGTGTATTTTCTGAATGGTAATAGGAAAAATGCTGCGATTCTATCAACAAAACAGAAGTTCCTAGAAAAATCAATTGATACACATTTGAGAAATTGCTAATCACCATGTCAATTGTTAACTGAAAATAGAACACATTGATACCCATTTCTGATCATATCTGAATTTGTATCACCCACACAATGGACAGAATAGGCCTGGAAAATTCAAACACTCCACAAACCTTAAACCTTCGTATTCATGTAAGCAGTCTCATAATTCATTTGTGTACTACTAATTTCTTTAGTTTTGTTGAAATCTTTCTCCAGATATCAGACCTGAAATCGGAGTCCTTGTACAGTGCCAGTTATTTGTCTTAGAGGCGAGGGCTTTTCTCAACTTCTATAATCCCCGCGCTATAATCATGTGTTCCACGACTTCCTAATGAAAAAACAAAATGAAAGAAGATTTCAAGATTGTCAAAACAGTTTAAATAGCATTAAATGCACACAGCTCCATGGTATAATAATGCAAAATCATATGACTTATTAAGCCTCCTTTTTTTCATTCCATTATTGATTTTTCCCAGCAAAACATTCTAATGAGTCCTCTTAACTACAATTTCATTTTCATTTCATTCTCATTTATTCTAGCTCATGGTGACCTTTTTTGTAAAACGAATGAAATAAATGTTCCAAGAATTTACTAATTCATCATCCAATTCCAGTATAAGTTAAGTAGCATAATTATGTTGTCTATTTAAAAAGAACATGGTGAATAATTCAAAACATTCTAACATATGCAGAAACTGTACTGCTCTGTAAACATTGGAAAAGATCTATGAAGACACTCTCTAATAAACAAGAATAATGACCAAACTTTTATGATGAAGATTGATAAGATAATGATTGAAGTTATGCGGGTGAGTGCAGTGGTGTGCTTTGTTAAGTAATGACCAGAAATGTGTTGCCTCAGTGTTATCAAAGCTTTCATGCATGAGAAACAAATCTAGAATATTTGTCTTCATTCCATGGAAATATTCATTGGATATGCTAGGGTCATGATGTAATTCTCAAGGATTTATGATCAATCAAAAGTCATGAATTGAATATAAGTACATGAGAAGTCCAACTTATGCGCGACTTCACCACTTTTGATGAATCCTAGGTCTTTGTGAAAACACCCCTAGAATGTTGGGATGAATTTAAGTGTACAAAATTATGATGCATCATACTTACTTTCTGACAAACTCGTGAAGTGCATTCAAAAGAGTGACTCTGTATTGAGAATGAAAGGATGTAATAGAATAATAGAAACAATAATACAGTACATTTAATATGATTTCTTAAAAGCTTGAAATTGAAAACTAAACAAAAAAATATCAAAGATTAATAAAGAAAATTACTTCAATCACCAACACCATGTGATATGCATGAATGAAAATGCAATGATCATAAACAAATACATACCATCCGAATTTCCAATAAAATGAAATAATTTTTTTTTTAAAGAAAAACCAGTAGATTACAAAGAGGTGCGAAGTGTCATGTTTCCCGACTTTTTATGCATGAACCATCTCTAAATTTATCTACCTTAATTGTGCATTCATGGAATTATTTCATATCATTAATTCATTTTTACTTTTAAGGGATTGTGCTTTAGTGAAACATAATGTACACTTTAAAAGGTCAAAACAGAGAGGGGTGGACTTCAAAATAAAAAAAAGAGAGACACAACATTCAAAGGCCGTTTATTAACGACTCCCAATAAATTTATGTCACTCCAGGATGATAACAGATGGTATTTGTACACAACAAGCTGAAATATGAAGGAGTGATGAAACGTCAACAAGTAGGTACAGTTTGTGCTGTTTGAACGGTTGTTAAAAATCGTTAAGATATGAACCTACCAACTGTTGTTAGAAAAATTTTATGTAAAACATACTGTGGATCTGTTTCAAACAAATGTTGATATCTTAAACAACCTAATGATTTTTTAACAACTGTTTTGACACTGTTTCCTGTAAATTTTGTTCAAACCATGCTTATTATATTGTGTTGAAAATTTTACTATTTATGTAAAATATTTATTTAAAAAAAAACACACAAATAAAAGTAGAAGAAAAGTTGCAACAGGTCCATGAGAGAAGTAGAAAAAATATGGCATAATGTTTTCCCTTCAGATCAGTCCATATATACCTCGGGGATTAAAAAGCTCCATAAGTTCACAAACATGCATGATGACGATTAGAAAACTAATGGAATGTTTTTGACCATAAGCTGTAATTTCCCACTTGCATGATCCAAACGAACCAAAATTACTCTGTCCATTTAACTGGTTTCACATGAAATCGCCTTTCAGAATTTTGGTGTCGGGGACATAAGTCTTACTTTTAGGCATACACAGAACATCCAGAGACTGCAGAGCAACAATAACTCAGATTCTTACTTTTTAACTATCATCCAGAATGATGTTCTTCAGTCTTCAGATGATCAGATCCCACAACACCAAGAGTGATGATGGCAAGATTTCATGTTGCTTGACTACACCATATGTACCTGGTGCAAGTAGTATTTGTACAAGTTTATTCTGGCGACAATCTGGGCTACAAATTGTGCACCTGTTGTTAAAAAAAAAAATAAATAAATAACTTATAGTTTTAACTTGAAGAAAAGGAAGGGATAGATCCATTGCATCCAACTTTTAATAGAATAGGGACTATGCCATCATCCCACCCATAACTCATGAGCTATGTGCCTTCTATATGTACATCATTTTGTCAGAAATTTTTCTAAATCTATGTTTTTTTTTTTTGTTTTTTTTTTTTTGGGGGGGGGGGGGTGACATTTTGAAAAAAAAAAGAGAAATGACTGATAGTTTTAACTTGAAGGAAAGAAAGGGATAGATCCATTGCATCCAACATTTAATAGGGACTACGCCATCATCCCACCCCCGCATAACTCATGAAATACGTGCCTTCTATATGTACATCATTTTGTCAGAATTTTTTCTAAATCTATGGGAGGGGTGACATTTTGTCTCACTAGACTCTATGTGAGACTAAGTCAGTAAGTGAGACATTTTCCATTTTCAACATTTATATAATTACTTTTGAAAATTCCATTGTCTGAAAATTATTCTTACTTTGTGCATTATGTTATTTTTTTTCTGATGTAGGCCTAATTGTGATATTTACAGTTGAAAATGGAAAAATAAATGAAGTGAAATGGAAGACCCTTTTAAAACTTGTATCAAAACATTGAGACATTCTCTGATGGTAAGCACTATATAGGCACCAATCCTGCAGACGCAAGCTCATAAATATTCTTAAATATTCATAGGATTAGACCAAACCAAAATGGTTCACAGATCCAATGGGTAAGTAGACGCGGTTCTACGGGGGGGGGGGGGGGGGGGGCCTTGGGGGCTCAAGCCCCGCTCTCAAAAAACTTGCTCAAGCACCCCCTCAAAAAAAAAAAAAAAAGAAAGAAATCGACAATAAAGGTGCAATTTTAATTTTCATCGCTATATATTCTAAAATACATAGTCTAATAAGCCCCCAGTAGCCCCCCCCCCCCCCCTCCCTCTAGAACAGCGCCTGTGGGTAAGTGATCAAAACTTTAGAAATATAATTCTAGGAAGGACCACAAATACAGAGGACAGTTGGAGGATTTTTCAAATGATACTGATAAAACCTTTAAATGGTAGTCACTTCGTTGTAATTCCTTATGTTGAACATGAGCAAAGCTTATAAAACGCGGGGTAAGACGTTGGGGAAATGAAACAAGACCTCAGATGAACGAATAAAAAGTTATTAAAACAAACATAGAAATAAAAACGAATAAACAACAAAGGAATCATCTGTTAACACACACTTGTGTTTCATAAAGTACCTATATATTATTTTGTATGAATATTGTAGTGTTTTCAGTTGCCAAATTATTTCAGGCATTATAGGAAAGAGTCAGAGATGCGTTGCTAAATTGGATTTAGATTAAACCAATGAAAAAGGCAGGTGAATGGATTTCTTTATTCAGGATGAAAGCATTGATAAAGTTAGGAATTTAATTCAGTTAAAAAACTTTTCTTGTCTTGCAGATAAGCTGACTGTATTTTTTCAGCAGCTCATGTTGGTTGTTCCACAAGAAGATGAAGGAAATATGAAGAAAGTTCACTACGAGACTGATACCAGCTACAGTTTGTAGTGTGTCCAATCGTTTTAAAACCGTACATCTCAGTGGATAAAATGTTGGTTTCAGGGGCTGCGGTATAACTGTGGTTTTTTTCTTCCGTTCAGAGCAACATAACATACAAATATACACATCTTGGATGTAAACGGCGGATAGCCTATTTCAGTTGTAGTAACAAAATACAACTGTTCTTCCATGGGGTCCGGATGGAACTCAACGCATTAACAGAGAACTATTAGTTGTATCCATGCAAGGCCATTTTCTTTGAATGGAAAATGAACATTTGGACTCAGGATCAAAATATTCAATTATAATGAAAAAGATGCCCTTCTCTTCACACATCTTCTATATTTAGCATCGTTTCGCTAATTTGATGTAATGAAATAAACTGCAGGGGCCTATACTTCATTATACATGTATGACCAAAATACACGAAAGATATTTATTCCGAACCGTGGTTTAAAATAAATCTCTTTCGTGAATTTGAACCATGACCCTCTTGCATAAAAAGTTGCATTCAGTGTAGCACCTAAAAAAGGAATCCCAACTTTGTTTTTTTTTTTAAACATTGTATGAAAACTTAACCCCAAAATGATTTTCAACCGATCAGGATGTCAAAATGCCTTTTACCTTTCAAAGTTGTATGCAAATTCTATTCAAGAGGAACCTGATCTTGACGTTGTATTATGTTTGTAGCATGATTAATCTATTTATGTTGCTAATCCAACACTATAGTTTTTTCTAATTCCCCCACCTCTCACTTTCTCTCCCTCTTCATCTTCTCTCCTTATGCCTCATTTGACTCTCTTCCGAACCTGCTTCCAAAGTATTGCTCAGGTCCTCACGTACGTTTTTGACTTTACATATGAATATTGATATAATCTTTATGTATTTTTCGCATTTTTTGACATTGTAACAAATTACAGAACATTGCAAACGAAAAATTAGTTCAACGATTTTGGTCTAGAATAAAATGAAATGAACCTATACTGTTGCCATTATGCTTTCTTTTAATTTCAGAAGATACGAAAACAGTTGTTGCATCTAGGCCGTCACCTTATTAAAGCAGGGAGTTGGGAAGAGAAGAAACTTCGGCGGTTCTTCTAGATCTATTCATTTCAAAACCAACAGTCCCTCGATCGTAGTGGTAGTAGAATTTATCATTTTAATTTCCTGAAAGCCCAATTTCAGAAGAGAATATAGAAGGAAGAAGAAGAAGAAGAAGGAAGAAGGAAGAAGAAGAAGAAGTAGAAGATGAAGAAGAAGAAGAAGAAGAAGAAGAAGAAGAAAAAGAAAAAGAAGAAAAGAGGAGTACCATGTGCATGTGGCACAAGATTTACTTTACATAGTTCAGAAAATGTGACAGAGAAAGAGAGGAGGGGATGAATATACTTTATGTACACGTTGGCGCTTGCAAGCTCCATCATGTGAATCCTGTCAAAATTTCACCTTTTGATCGAATTGTTCGTTCTCAGTCTACTTATCAACTCATAAAACTACCTTTTAACATTTTACCACTCTCATATTTCCACATCCAAGTCGAATGACTGACCTCATATTCAGATTCTATTATTTTCACACGTTAAAACATATCTTGGCAATCTCTCATATCGTTCAATTCGGAAACAAAAATTAAAAAGCAAACAAACAAACAAACTAGAAGTTAAATCGGTATCAAAATATATTTAGATTGTTTAAGAAAGAAATTTATTGTCTTTTCATCATCAATCTAAAATTGATGTATTTCGAAGCTTTTTCTAAAATTTTATTTTCAAAGCAAAAAGAAAAAAAAAATATGAAATCACTCCAAATTGTTACTTTTCAAGAAAACCTTTTACAACGTGGATGTTTCTCTTTACTAAATTCGTCACAGCTTTCTTGTGAAAATCAACCTTTGAATGGTGTTCTGTATTTTAAAATGTCCTCTATCGAGCTTTAAACTAAGAATTGTAGTTAATTTATGCTAAAAGTCCCGGGTGTGTTGTGAGATGGCAGGTGCGTCGTTGTCTAATATTCTTCTCCTTCCTCTTCTGCCTCTCCTTCGACGGAATCGACACCAACTTCTTCGTAATCTTTCTCAAGAGCGGCCAAATCTTCACGAGCTTCGGAGAATTCTCCTTCCTCCATACCCTCTCCCACGTACCAATGGACGAAAGCACGCTTGGCGTACATCAGATCGAACTTGTGATCGAGACGGGCCCAGGCTTCGGCGATGGCAGTGGTGTTGCTCAACATGCAAACAGCACGCTGAACCTTGGCAAGATCACCACCAGGGACGACAGTTGGTGGCTGGTAGTTGATACCCACCTTGAAGCCAGTTGGACACCAATCAACGAACTGGATGGTACGCTTGGTCTTTATGGTTGCGATGGCAGCGTTGACATCCTTGGGGACCACATCTCCGCGGTAGAGCAAGCAGCATGCCATGTATTTGCCATGGCGAGGGTCACACTTCACCATTTGGTTGGCAGGCTCAAAGCAGGCATTGGTGATCTCTGCTACGCTCAACTGCTCATGGTAGGCTTTCTCAGCAGATATGACAGGTGCATAGGTAGCCAAGGGGAAGTGAATGCGAGGATATGGAACCAAGTTGGTCTGGAACTCCGTAAGATCGACATTCAGTGCACCATCGAATCGAAGAGAGGCAGTGATGGAAGACACAATCTGACCAATCAGACGATTCAGGTTGGTGTAGGTTGGTCGCTCGATGTCAAGGTTGCGTCGGCAAATATCGTAGATAGCCTCGTTATCAACCATAAAGGCACAGTCGGAGTGCTCCAGCGTTGTGTGGGTGGTGAGGATAGAGTTGTATGGTTCGACGACGGCAGTAGAGACTTGAGGAGCTGGGTAAATGGCGAACTCAAGCTTGGACTTCTTGCCGTAGTCGACAGACAGCCGTTCCATTAGAAGTGAAGTAAATCCAGAGCCGGTGCCACCTCCAAAGCTATGGAAGATGAGGAATCCTTGAAGCCCAGTGCATTGATCAGCCTGCAGAAATGATGATGAAAATAGCCTAATAAAAGAATTTTGAAATTATACTAGCATAATCTTTTTTTCGAATTGTAGATTAAAGTGCTCGCTGTTTAAGAACAAATTCAGATAGAAATACATGTGTATTTCTATCATCTTTGCTATCTGAACGACATGTTTAACCCATAAAGGTACATGCACCTTTAGGAGACGCTTTTGCAGTATCTGTTGTTCCAGAATGTTGGGCATTACATATCATACATGAGCAGAAAGAGAAAAATGCACTGACAAATTTGAGCCCCCGGGGGGGGGGGGGTACTCGACCCCAAAAGTGGTAGGTATGTGCCGCGGGCGAGACAAAAAACGGGGGCTTTGGAACGGGCTTATTGTGAAAAGGAGGGTCTTCGGAACGGGCTTCGGAACTACAAATGTTTGTGAAAACGGGGGTCTTTGGAACGGTTCGCCTGTGTGTGAGTGCGTATGTATCCCTATGGAACGGGCATACGTGCATGCAGCTAGCCCGGCGGCACTGGCGCCGGGTGCGCTCTCGCAGAGGCGATGGTCGGACAGCGCTCTGCGGGCCGCTTTTCACCAAAAATGCAGCTCATTGTAGCGGATCAATGCAGCCGGAACGGCGTAACGAAAAACATGCGAAGCTTTGGAACGGATTTCTTTCTTCTTTTTTCTCGATAAAAAGAAAATGCTATGCTTTGGAACGGCCTTTTTTGTTCTTTTTCTCAATCAGATAAAAATGCTATGCTTTGGAACGGAAATTTGAGTGTAAAAATGGGGGTCTTCTCCGCGGCACATACCCACCACGCATTATATACTGAGTGCCCCCCCCCCCCCGGGATTTGAGCCCATTCCCATTGCTGTATGGTGTGGCATTCTCGAATTAGAGCAGTTTAAGTGTAACTAATCATTAAACTCTTTAAATTGGCAACGCAGTGAATAATATATAATCACTATTTCTGTGTTCAAATTGGCAATTTCTGATTCAATTTTACAATTATATTTCATTTTGGTTTATGTTATATCCATATTTATTTTTTCAAGCTATGTAAATGTGGAAAAAAATTATTTGTACTGCCAATTTGGAGATTTAAGATGAAGAAAGCTCTGTATTGCTATGGGTTAACTGGAAAAAATTCAGGCATTTGATCAAAAGCCTTCCCTGACCACGCTCAAGACACCTGTGAATGGTATTAGGGCCTACTTATCTCTTGAACTTACCAGTTTCCTGATTCTGTCCAAGACAAGGTCGACAATCTCCTTTCCGACGGTGTAATGACCACGGGCGTAGTTGTTAGCAGCATCTTCCTTACCGGTGATCAGCTGCTCAGGGTGGAAGAGCTGTCTGTATGTTCCGGTTCGAACCTCATCTGTTGCAAAAGGAAGTGGTCAAGAAAAGTATTATTTAGGCCAGAGTTCAAATTTTCATGGAATTATGGAAAACACGTCATTCAATTCAACTTGTTCCAAATAATACACTAGAACAGTGTTATATAGCACTTTCACTACAAATTTCTAAGATGTAAAATTTTGTTTATTAAAAAACAACCTCCCCCCCCCCCCCCTTAATGTTATTTATTCATGAGGTCCTATGCAATGAAATGAAGGATCATAAATATGACAGGGGGAAATTTAAACTTGCCTACAACAGTGGGCTCCAAGTCTACAAAGACGGCACGGGGAACATGTTTGCCAGCTCCAGTCTCGCTGAAGAAGGTGTTGAAGGAGTCATCCCCACCTCCGATGGTCTTGTCTGAGGGCATCTGGCCATCGGGTTGGATGCCATGCTCCAGGCAATACAATTCCCAGCAGGCATTACCAATCTGGACTCCTGCTTGTCCAACGTGGATAGAGATACATTCACGCTGTTGAAAAGCATTAGTAAAAAGGGAGATAAATGTTTGGGTTGTCAAAATATGAAAATTAACAGAAAGGCATGCCCAACTGAAAAAAAAAAACCCTTGGCAAGAAAAAGAGCGAGCCCTTCCATGTTCTATTTTGAATCAAAGTTTGCCTTTGCATGTTAGTAGGGGAGGTGCTTTTAGTCTCGAAGGAGGGGGGATTTTGCCTGTACTGACTTGGGCCCATTCGTTAGAGGCGTGGTAAATTTGGGTTAGAGATCGCTGCAAGACCCAGTGCAGTAAACTTCAGTAATTTTTTTAATTTTTATACATGTATGATGATGATCTAATTTTGTTGGCAAACTCCAAATTGATAACTTAAAAAAAAAAAATTTATATTGTGTGCTTAAAGTTTTCTTTTTGAATATTTTTTTAATCTTCCTTTTAAAATATTAATCATGTAACCTCTACATGTATTATCTTTTTATTGGGGGGGGGGGTGGTTGTAAGAGTGTTTGTTGGGAAACAATGGTGCATATAGACTCATTTCTATCGTTAGCAACATTTTAGGATCTCTGAGACTGAAGGCTAGATGCTTCTGATCAATCAGGGTTGTCAATATATAGACTATATATAGTAATATACATTTTTTTTTTTATTTTTTATGTGGGGACATTCTAAAACAAATGTCATCTGCTTAAAATTTTGGAATGACAATGACATTTTTTTTTGGGGGGGGGGGGATATACACCAAAAATTTGCTGACAAGCAAATATAATCATTATTTTTCTTTTAAAAAAAGTCCCAGCTTAGCCTAGGTCTAAATCTTTACTGAAAATTAGCTTACCCTAAAAAATGAAAGTTTGGGGCGTGTCCCCCTCCCTCCCATGTGAATAATGTCCAGTCCTGTCTACTTGTTCTCGCAAGAAACTTGAACAAATGATCTAGAGGTCTAGATCTAGGCCTTTAAAAAGACCCGGGTAAAAGCTGGGCCTGGGCATTCATGAAACTCCTTGAATTTGTGGTTTGAGACTGATCTGTTAAAATGTAAAAACAAGGTTTTGCTATGGAACTGTTACAATTGTGTTTTGCTCCAGCACTACTAGCAGGCGACTTGACCCAGATCTCCTAGTAGTAATAAGTGGACATCCCAAGACTAAGTTCATGACAAGTAACGTTAATTATTATTTACAATCAAAGCAGTCCGAAATCCTTCCGAAGAAAAAGGATGGAAAAGGATAGAATATTAAACGCGAAAACCTAAGTTCCGATGTGCGCCATGCATGCGCATGCGCGTGCGGTGTTCTTCCATCTCGTAACGGAGATTTCGTGGCAAAATCAAAATTCATGCCTTGGGTTAACTAGGATTAGGAACAGTTTAATTAAGCTAGTATTACTATTAGTAAGAAGTACTAGATCTTGTAGTAGGGTCTAACATCCAGAAAAAAAAAAACAAAAACAAAAACAAAAACCCTGAAGCCTGAAACAGCATATTTCCGTTGGCACCTAGAGTCGACTATCGTCATCATTAGATCTAGCCTAGATCTACATCATGATTATCAACATGGCCGTACGTAGCGGAGGGGGGGGGGGGTGGTATTCTGAACACCGTTTTAACTGTGTTTTAAGTTCTGTTATAACTTCTTTTTTAAGGCATTGATTTACAACACCGCTAAAACAGTCTTTAAACGGTATTCTGAGAACTGTTTTAATGGTGTTGTAAGTCAAAGACGTTTTAAATATATAGCTAGACAGAAAGCAGCACGCGCGGAAAGCATTACGCCTATGGGGTTAAGCCCCGCCCAGCTTTCGTCCATTAGAAGCCCAAAATAAGCCCTTCTAAATATTCATGAACCGAAATTAGCACCTTTGATTGGATTATAACCACATGAATATGTATTTACTTCGATAATATCGTTCTCGAAATATGGTTATTCATTTGACCTTATTACGTCACAATTATGCAAATTTATGCATGACGTGCTTACTCGCACAAAGTTAGAGGTTTCTACTCCACAGAGAAAACGTGAGTACCACTGAAATTATGATTAAATATAAGAAATTCGACCATTTGTTTCAAAATAGTTGCTATCCTTCTTAATCTGCAATAATTTCTTTACAATTTGAAATAATTGCTAACAGCTGTTTCCGAAAGAGCTAGAAACATTGTACTCTCGAACTTACAGTTTGGTTTTCATCGTCATGAGCTAGATTGACCGCGGGTACCGTTCTCGCACCATGTACTCGAGGTAGCTCCCCCGGGCTAATGCCGGGGGCCATCTATGATAATTCTCGTGTTTACGTTGACCGTTCTTGAACGGATTTGATATCTAAGATTGTTCAAATCAGAAGTTTGGCGTCATGAAAAATCAAATTCAGACCTAGATTAGATAACAGGATTTTTGTGAGTGAACACTCCGGCAGAATTTATTAGATTATTACTAGACCGCTAGTGTGTGTAGACTACTTGATCTAACGTTAACGTTAGATCTAAATCAATAATGTTATTTGGACTCGCTGAACAGTGACACTGCATTGCAGACTGGAGAGCACACAATGAACACACTGTAGGCCTATACGTCGACGGCCCCGGTTGATTTTGCCAGTGTTTTTAACTCTTGTAAGCCTTTAACATTTGAAGTTGAAACAATTACTGAGTGACCGTTACTTTAGTCTAGGTCTTACTATCCACATTCATCAGTTTACAAGATCTAACGTTAACAGTTATCAGAAATTCTGTTAACAAATCTAAAGTAGATCTGGACACACTTGAATAGGTCTACTTGGAAGTTGGATCAAGTTGACTCTGTTATTTATTTTCATTTATGCACATTACCATCTTGAAATCTTGAAATCTTGAAATCTTGTTCAACCTCTCAGTCTCACCCCACCTCTTCTGAAGATAGAAAATGTTGCTGACTGCAGTTTGAAGTAACTATCAAATATTACATGGTAAATGTTGCAATCTGCTTGGTTGTAATAGTGTTTTTGTTTTTGTTTTTGTTTTTTTGTTCCCACAGATGAAAATATTGGAACTGGAAGAATTCGACTGATGAACATCACTACATGTAATACATGTATAGGCCCAAGGTGAAGCAGAGAATCCTCTGAAGTGACAGGTAACAAAAATTTTCCAGAACACTTTTCTTTCTTACTTACATTATGATGATTACAGTAATGATTTGAGGGCATTCCGGTAGAGCGTAGACGGTAATTATTTAGGCTTACGATTCCGGTTGATGCTTTTGCCATTTTGTTGCTCTTGAAAACTCCAAACATTTGAAGTTGAAACAATTATTGAATGACCATTAGTCAATGTCTAACTGTTGAATCTACCTAAGAATGACCACATTCTTCAGTTGAAAAGTCGAGCTAAAACAGTTAAACCTCTGGAAGTCTCTTAAAATCTTGAGTAGATCTAGATCTGGACAAACTGTCACTTAGCCCTCTCACCCTACCCCCTTCTGAACATACATGTAGACAGAAGATGCTACTGTGTGGATGCTATTCCATGTATTTGATTTATTCAGTTTTATTCTTAGTTTTTGTAATCATTTTTATTATTTCATTTTTTTTTTTTGGGGGGGGGGGGGCTATTCAGACACTTATATGGTTTCTTTGTAGTCTGGTTCATGGTAGTTTACAATAGTCCTGTTCTATTTTGGTGGCAGAACTAAAACATTTTATGGGGGTGGATTACAGGCATATTATGTAAATGTTTGTAACTCAATAGTAAGCTTTTCTATTTCTACATGAAGGAAATCTAAAATCTTGGATGCACCATGAAAGGATGAATAAAATTTGATAGAACTATAAATACTGCATGTATATTTCAATTTAGTATCTCAGTCAGAAATGCATTACAACTTGGTACAGTGATATTGATTTTTAAATTTATTTCATTTTTATTTTATTTATTTATTTTTTTTTTTTGTTCACACAGTTAGATATTGGAAAGCTGGAAGAATTCTACTGATGAATGTCACAACATGTCCACTACATTTCACTTCAAGTCCAGGATGAAGCAGAAAATCCTGTAAAGTGACAGGTAACAACAAACAACTAACTTTTCCAGGAGACTCGTAACACAAATTCATACCTCTAACTATATATTGTAAAGTATGTTTCATTGCACATGTATATATTTCCCTTTCCCACGTTCCTCCATAACAAAGTTTGTCTGTGTTGACAAAACTTGACATAGGGGAGACTTCACAGAAATCCTTTGTACAGGAGAGAGACACCTAATGCACATCAATAGACAATATTTACTGCTAAATGTAAATAGTGTGTAAACAGGTCGGCACTCTAATTTTTCATTGTATGGGTTCTGAATTGAAACTGAAAAATTTCAGTTGTTAATTTTAGTTATGAATGCAAATTTGTATCTAGATTTAAGCTCCCATGTGCCTTTCGCTATCGTGTAGATTAATGTAAATTTGTATCAGTGCTCCCCAATTTCAAAGCATTCACGTGTATGAAGGTTATCTCATTCAAACATAATTATGCTGTAGGTTATTTAGCTTATGTAGAGACCCTATTCAGTCATATTTTTAAAATTTCCTTGTAATGTAGTATGATGCCATAGCAGATGATTGATGCAGACTGGACTTGACAAATCCTGAGAGGAACTTACGAGATGTATGACTTGAACATTTGAGAGTAAGTTTGCTGCTATAAGTAACCAATCCCCTTAACTATCATTGACCACATTAGGTGTAAGCAGTCTTAGATGTGATTTACTGTCATAGATGATATTTTCTAGTTTACCAAAGTACTTTAATTGGTTTCATAGAGTGGTCTATAAAATAAATGTATTTAGGCCTACATTTACTAGATTTCAGTATCATTACATCATGCAGTGCATAATCTGACCCACCCAATGTTGTTTGTGACTCGAAGTCCCTTTCATTACCAAGTATTACTAAATTACCGTATGAGCATTTGTTTACTTCAGAAGTATTTTTCATTTTATATCTTGTCTGCATCATGTATGCTCCAGTTGGGCTATCAGAAACATGAAATTTTAAAATGTCTGTAGGACAAAATATGTGTAGCTGGATTTCTTCACTTGCACACTCCTACCTTGTGCATTTTAGTCCTTCTTGAAGGTGTCTAAATATTGTGTGACTAATCCTTATTAAATGCATGTGATATGTATTTATTATTTTTGTTGTTTTTTTCTCCACAGAGTTCTGGATTATGACTTTGGCTCATCCTTCCTTTCACCTAGACTACATGTCTTGACGGTGACTGCAGATGACATCTACTCCCTGATAATGCTTTCTTCAGATAGTAGCAAAGATTTTTTTCAAAGAGATGATTTTGAGATATAATTTATCACTAAATGTCCCATTGAATATCACATTAATTGAAAGCTACAGAGTAAATATTTGGGGATTTCTTATTTTTTTAAATGATTAAAGTCAAATCATCTAGCATGAGTTATATGTGTACATAATTAAATGGACACAATGTCAACTGCCATCTCAAATTTAGAATTGAGAAGAAAGGCTTTTACTTTATATTTGCTTTATAGGAATCTAAATCAAAGAATATAGGAATTCATTAACCCCTAGACTTCTATGAAGATTGGCAAGATGCCTGCAAATGTTACCGGTACATCGAGGTAACTTCAGTTTTGTATGTTTGAAGTTAAAATGTGTTGAATCATTAAATTATTATTCTAATTAAAAGTTTACTATCTGCAAATGACTGAATGGCCTATCTTTATTTTAGACCCCTACATGCATTGAACACTGGAAGATTAACCGGTTTTTACAGCATTCTAACAAATATTGCGTATTAAAATATCCCTTAAGAAAGTATGCTTGGGGGGGGGGATACACTGTACCTCCATGTGCAATGTGAAGGGTTGTTAAAGGTAAATAAGACCGTATGCAGGAAGTTTTCCGGGGGGGGGGGGGGGCAAGTATTTGTTAAGTTTTTAGGAAATGTGCAAGCGAGGGAACAAAGTGACCGAGTGGGAGCTTTTGCATTTTTAGAATTGAAATAGAATGATCTGGGTGTAATTAAGGGCATTCCCCCCCCCCCCCCCCCAAAAAAAGGAAAAATAAAAAAAAGGGGGGTTGAATTTTTTGCGGGTGGGGGGAGGGGAATGCCCCCTATTTGTGTACGGCCATGAAGGTAAACCGAAAGTGTGAAGGCTTGAGAAGGTGAAAAGATAGTGATGTGTCAAATGTAAATTGCTCTAGCAAAGCAACAAAGAAAGAAAGTGAACAACTGTGCCGAGTAAAAAAGAGTGGATATCTAGAAAAGAAGTATTTTTGATAGTAAAATCTGTGAATGAGCTAGTTGAGACTGAAGGGTATGAGAGTAGAAATGGAATTAGTAAAATGTATAGCAAATGGGGCAATATTTGTGATCATTATTTCTTTAGTTCTATATTTTCCCCTTTCTCTTCTACTTGATTATTATCATCATCAGATCAGTTTCCCCCTCTATTCCCTCTTCTTGGAGCTATCTTTCCCCTTCTCTCCACAATCAGAGTACCTTCATAATCTCTTCCCGCCTCCCAGATTAGCTGGTGAAAGGAGTATTACAAAAGAGAGTGATCAAAAAATAAATAAATTTATAAATAAATAAATAAATGAATGGATGCTTGGATTTGATAATGAATGAAAGTGAATTTTAAAATCATATCTGTGGACACAAAGATTGAAGTACAGTTAGAAAGAAATTATAACATAAGTTATTCATTTGAGGGTTCAGACAAAAAATAAAGAAATAAATGGATGTTTGGATGTGATAATGAATGAAAGTTAATTTTAAAATTAAATATGTGTACACAAAGACTGAAGCACAGTTAGAAATTATAACAGATAGGTAATTCATTTGAGGGTTCAGACCTTCATGGAGAAAATGTTTTTTTTTTATTTTTTTAAAGAAGGATCCAACCAACTATTGTAGAGGCCACCAGTTAAACAAACAAAAAAAGAAATCATCGACTACAATATATAATAGTTCAATACAGATATTGGGTACCCAGTCACGTAAACAAGAAAGAAGAATGAAATATCGGAGGCTCCGCCCCCGTACTATTATCATTTTTGTGATCGATAACCAGTTTAAGTGCGTTGACTGGCGCATCAGAATGGTCGAAGTTGATTTGCGACATCCCTTGCGCGGGCAGCGCGCAATATGTGAATAAAATTACAATAAATACATATATCATGCGATTTGACCTTTCCTCTCGCGCTGATGTCTGCATTGTTTCGCATCGCGTACTATTTGTCATATGGGTATGCTGTGTGAAGGGGAGCATCTCACAAAATGCATAATTCATTATAGCTCATGAATTATTTAGAAGGGCTTATTTCGGCTTCTAATGGACGAAAGGTAATGGCGGAGCTTAGGGGGCTTGTTGTAAGTCATCAAAGCCACACCCACCGCAAAGATATTATCGAATGGGGAAAGTCGTTAGAGATGAGTCTAAGCTGACTCAGCCAATAAGATCGCTCCCTGGGGAAGGGGTGCGTGAAACGCGTGAACTTATATATTCGCGTTGTAATGAGCGCATTAGTTTGCGTTTAGAATCTTGCTTTAATTCAGATGTGATGATGTGATAGAATTATTTGTGCAAATCATCTTTGATATTATCGCAGACAATTGCCAAATTTCTCCACCCGAGGCAAAAAATTCTTTCGAAATGTTGTTTCGGGAATAAAAGTAAGGTTTATTGGATCTCGTTATCCCCCACATTCCAACCAAAAACATTTATGAGCGAGAAAAATTGCTGCCATGACATACCGCATGCAAAGTTAAAACACCTCCCACCCTGTTTTATCTCATGAGCATGAAATGTCAAGCGGAAAGAGTTAAAACATGAGATAAAACGGTTTTCAGAATACCGTGTTACTGTTAGGTATTTTTACGCGCTTGCGCACGACTTGCGCCAGGCAATCAAGGTACTAAGATGCGCGGTTAAGTTAGAAAGATAAAACAAAACTTAAAACAAAAGTTAAAACAGAGATAAAACGGTGTTCAGAATACCGATTTGCTAAAACAGACTTAAAACAGAGTTAAAAACAGTCTCAGAATACCACCCCAGGTCTTTAAGATCATGCATGGCTTTACAGACACCAACCGATCTAAGGCTAGACCTCTAGATCTAAGCTCTTTAAAACAAAAGAGGAGAGGGTGTACATGTACCTTCGAGGTCATCGCTTCAAGATACAGAAGCAGCATGTACGGCAGAGTGACCTAACTTCGCGCAGGTCCAAACTTCGCGCACAGGACCATATCTAAAAAACTAGAAAAGATTGTGAAAAACTGGTAGCACCAACGGAAAGAGCACCCTAAAATCACCCTGTAAGTTACTTTCCTTTTGAAATTATAGAAGGAATTTTGAAATTATGAATGAAAAATCGGCAAATTTGGCAGCATTTTGCGTTCGTTCTGACAAAAACTGGACTTGTCGACAAGGGTCTAGAATTCCTCTTTTCGAGAGACGATCTCATCAAAATTGTAAGTATGATGGGGGGACCCTTGTCTGCGCACCTAATATTTCACTTAAAATTGACAAACTTTCCTTTTTGTATTCCTCTTATGGCTGACCTGATTTAATCTCATATCCTAGGGAGTAACTGTGCCGAAAATCTCATCGAAATCTGAACAAAAACAATGTGATTTTTACAAGAAAAGGCGATGGTGTAAATTTGACGCTAAAAAGAGGAAGGTGCCCTTGTCTGCGCACTCATTCACTTTACACGCAGTTCGGGATTTTCTGCATGAAAGTGGCATTTTCAAGGCATGTGAGTAAAAAACACATAAAATAGACGCCTTTCGCCCGTTTTTCGTCATTTTTTCAGTGATACATATTGCTAAAATTGATTTAAAGATGATTGTGTTCGTTGCGTCTTTTGTGATGTTAGAATCGCGCCGTTACGCGTATGCGCAGACTTGGGCACTGCGCAGACAAGGGGCATCAGACCATAAAATGTGGTATCAAATTATTCAGAGGCATTTTGTCTTCCTAGTAATGCAATTATCTTACCTTTTATGGATCTCTATTTTGTATTAATCACTTGAAAATTGGCGTGCGCGAAGTTAGGTCTCGTTATTTTTGTAACACTTTTCCAGGTCCAGAGCAGTGCGATACGACATCGAATTTTGCGATCGCGATATCTCGGGAATTCTTCGTAAAAGGGGTAAATAACATGTTCTTCTTGCGCCCATTTGAAATCTAAAACTTTGCTTTGCCTTTGGTGTCATTTAAATCAGAATAATTTTTGGTAAAAATTGAGAAATTATGGATCAAAAATTGCCTTCATTAAAAAATTAAAATGTGCGCGAACTATGGTCACCCCATCATACGATTGAACACCCGAAAGAATAACTTCACGCATAGAGTTGTCAACCACTGGAATAGGTTACCTAGCTAAGGCGGCAGTCGAGGCAACCACGGTCAATGGATTCAAGACAGAAGTAGATCTAGATGCTTTTCTCACAAGAAAATATAATAGATTCACTTATCTGGCCGATTAGATTATTTGATTAGGTGCATTCAGTACTGCACCAATATAACATGAAGTCAAGTAGGCCTAGGCCTAGATCTAGATCTATATTATGGATAGAACATGCAGTGGAAGTTAACTGAAAATGGGAGGGCATTAAAAGACTTTCGTCTTCCAACTAGGAGCCCGACAAGACAGGTGAATACAGGTGAATACAGGTGATAAATCACATCCACACAGTAGATCTAGAGGTCTAGATCTATTCATTTCAGAATCAAATAAGACTCTAGGTCTAAAATGCATTAACGAATGGAATAACCTTTCCTCAGATGTGGTAGAGAGCTCGTCACTCAATAGTTTCAGATCGAACTTGTTAAAATTTTGGTCATCAAGAAAAGATCAATTTGATCCGGAAGAGCCCTTTGCTTGTCCATGTTCTTCTACTGCTGTACAGCGCCATTAAAACAGTGTTCCACTTTGAATTCTTCATTAGATGTCAACGAGAGGCAAATAAGTTTATAACTTTAAATGCCTACATCCAAGGTATTATCCAAGGTATTAATGCCTAATGTTAATTGTGCTAAAGATTAGATCTAGGGTCTAGACTAGGCAAACCCGGAGAATAGGGGACCGGAACGCACGCGCGTGCCATTCCTACAGCGCAGAGATCGGCAGAGACACCCGTAACTCAAGGTATGTGACAAGTCAAGAATCGAGTTCAAAATGATTTTCAAATTATGTTTTAATCAGGTAATTATGTTCTAATATATTACATTATCCTCTAGGCTTTCAGATTTTCGGTTATTTGATGAAAATCAGTTTGATTTTGGCTAGAAATGTTGTCAAACTCACAAACGTTTCACTTCTGAATCTTGTGCAGATCGTGCCCGCCGCCGCTAACCACTGGGCTGCACTTGCTTGCACACAACGAATACAGCGCGCGTGTTCCGGTCCCCTATTCTCCGGGTTTGCCAAAGATTATTCACTTACCATTTTCGATGATTTTTAGGTCGACAGTAAGAATTTGGAGTAAATTTCTGGAGAAACGTCGGCGGGATACTTGACGCAACGCTTGCCAACAGCAGAATATCGAATGAAGACAAAATATGTATCCAAATAAATTAAAACCGCAGGCGCGCGTTTTGATGCAGTTACTAGGATACTGAATAAACAAAACTGCATTAACCAATCATACAAATAATTAGCACGTACGCCAGTACGTCACCGAGGAAATCAACCAATTACATTCAGCGGTGAAATGCTTACGCGCGCATCTAATCTTGGTCAGGCCTATGGGTCATTTAGGCGCGTGCTTGTATGGTGCGCGTAATTGGGAAACTAGTTGCTATGCGCGCGTAATATAGTACAGTGCCCTTTTTGTTTACATACATAATCTTTGTTGCAGTCACAATAGAAATTAACAAACTGGAACTGGGCGCCGTTTCATAACTTTGCCATCAATGGTAACTTTCATGGAAACCTTGAATTTTGTTGAGCAATGTTACCATGGTAGTTACCATTGAAAAGTAAGTTAAGCTTTATGAAACGGGCCGTGGGTGCCGTTGCATAAAACTTATAGTAACTTTGCCATCAATGGTAACTTTCATGGAATACTGGATACTGATTGGCTGTTGTAGTTACCACTGATGGCATATCTTTTCACCTAATTCTTACTCTCTTAAACATATCAGGAGTTATTATTATTTGGTTTGGCGTCACCTGTGCCTGGGAGGGGAAAGGCGAATTGAATCACTGTAACCCGCAGGTCTCTCCTCCCGATATCACTGATTGGGGTGTGCAGGTGGACCACATACACCGGGGTTTCCCCCTACTTTTATACGAATAGTGCAGTGGGATCTTTAACGTGCAAAGGTGGTGACTCTCCTTTACATGGGACCTCCATTTAACGTCCTACCCGAGGGACGGAGTGTTTTTCACTGTAGCATAGCCTGCGTCTATGAAACAGGGGAGGGGCACGATAACACACAACGTAGGCTTCAGTTATCCGCCTGGGTTGGACTCGAACCCACAATCTTTGGTTCGACAGGCAGATGCTTTACCGACTGAGCCAACTCGCTGCCATGAATTGCAGGAGTTCTTCAGCGCAGAAGAATATATGTATATAGGTTCTGCGCTCTATAAATCGATATATTATTATTATTATTTATGGCAAAGTTACTATAATAGCAAGTTATTATGCAAAGGCACCCAGATGTCATACATACCATTATGTCTTTCCCTTTCTTTATGAACCAAGGTCAATCAAGCTGCGCTTGTGATGTGATATGATACGTCTTCTGCTTTCTTCAAAGCGTACAGTCAGTTTCCCAAACAGAACAGTAAGTTTGCCTGTCAAATTCGGTTATATGGTCTGCCAAAGCTCTGCACTTGACCCGGTGCAGACCTAATTAGCGAATTAACAGAATATAATGCGTTGGATTGGAGTTTAACCAGTCCTTTGAATTCTTGTGAAAAGGAAACGTTCATTCATGATGGACCACAACATTTATTTCTTTTGAATGTATGAAATTTGGATAAACATTTTTTTCTTGATTATTTTATATGAAAACAGAAGCCTTCCTTGACCTCTATGCAAAAAAAAAAAAGAAAAGAAAAAGAAAAAAAAAAGCCAGGACACAAACACATTCTCACTCTCTAATACACTTTCATTTTTTTTCAAATGTTTTCTCTAGCAAAGTATATCATATTCAAATATAGCTTTTGTAGCCTTTCGTTGATCATTCAAGAAAAATCAAACAAGCACACTTCAGACAAATTGGCTCAAATCATGCATCACAAAAAGTTGACAGGTGACAAGAAAAAATAAAGGTTACTACAAATAATAAGTTAGACTAAACCTTTGCATTTTATGAAAGGATGTTTAATTTAATATAATACATACATCTCAAATAACGAAACAGAGACATATATAGAGAAAGAGAAATGTGGGACTGAATTCAACATAAACTAGCCTAAACTGCACATATTTCTTTCAACATTATGAGCATTAGATACTATTATTTTGCTTTGGTTGTTCCACAATGCTTAATTTACACTCCCCTTACCACATTTTAATAGTAGGGGATCCCTTTTGCAGCCCCCAAATTCAACCCACCTATTGTAGAGGTAGATGATCAAGATGATTAAGATCTTCCCACAAAACTCTTTAAGTTCTCGTTAATGGGGAAATTAATAAGAACATAAAGAATAAATTTCAAATGAATTAATGACGTGCCTACATACAAATTATGTGAAGGGACATGTTTTCCAATTCAGTGATGTACATGTCCGGGATGTCCCAGCGAACATACATACAGCGTAATGTGAAACACACATCATGATGTACCAATACACAGTATTATACACACACTTTGATTCGGACAAATTTTCTGGAGCGGACACTCATCTATTCGACTTTTGAATTCAAACTGTTGTAACAGTTCAAAGGTATTGGGGATAGTTTTTCATTTCTTACATAAAACTTGCAATGCCTATGACTATGATATTTCATACGCATGATCAGTATGGTATACTGTTCGACCCTTGTAAGTTCATAAAGTTTCCAAAAATTTGTATGATGGATCACCTACCTTTAAAACTCAAGTGAAGATGAAAGTTTTGACTGTAGCTTTGAAATGTTCACATATATTTCTAGTTAACTTCATTATAAAGACTTAAAACTAAGTAACAAGTCAGAGAAGGTGGAATAAAGTAATGAGTATCATATTGTCAATGTGGATTCTTAATGCAATTTGCATATATGCAACTCGAATTCAATAATACGTGTATCTTGACAAATATACTTGCCTTTCCCTACTGCTGTTTGGGCATATGATCAACTCATTTTGAGAAGGTGCATAGCTGAAAAAGTGCACAAAATGCAATGGAAGCAAACTACCCAGTTCCTTGACCATTCACCCATAACAAATAGCAAAAGCTGTTTTTATGAAAAGTGACGGAATTTGCCTATTACAGGTTATGAACTGTTCCTAGACAGCTTTATAGCTTTTCAATCACAATGGAAAGAAGTTGGATACAGTGGAAACTCGGTATAAAGAGATCCAACATCACAATATTCCTGATATAACAAGGTAATATTGCGGTCCCAGCTCTTTATATTGTAATGTTTTTTTAACCCTGATATAACCTGCTATAACCAAGGTAATTCTGATGGTCCCAAGGACCTCATTATACTGAGTTTCCACCGTACTATTATCATGCAACAAGGCATTTCTTGGAAGTATAATAGAAAAGAAATACCTCCTGATGAGAAGACCAAACTACACCTGGGTAGAAAGGGGTAAATGCTGATAAAAATACCCCTATTTATAAGGTATAACTGGCTAAGGATTAATTTCCAAGAGGTGTTGAATAAAAAGCATTTTTCTTTCATATTATGCAATCACAGGAATGGTTTCAGCTTTACCACTTCTTCATAAGCTCTTTGCTTGAAAAGTTATTTTTACTTGTAACAAACAATTAATATTACACTTTGTGCATGAAACAGACATAACAGCACATCTTGAAACCGCATACATTATGTTATAGCTAATCAATAAGCCCACATATTCTTAAGGATAAATTTCCTCTCCAGATATTGTTAAATATTGTCTAAACTGAATTTACTGAAATCAGAATTTCAGATCTTAAGTTACCCAAAGACCATCTTTCCAATAAACATTAAGTACACTTACAAAACAGTGTTCACAAACTCTTCTGTACAGTTCAATTTTGCACAAACCCACGAAAAAAAACCCCCTAAAAAACAAAACACCCAAGGTTATAACACAATTTATTCTTTTTATAATGGCTTCAAGAAAAGAAACAGAAAATTCTAAGCACAGATGCAAGAAAAGGATGCTCAAAGTAAAATGTGAATAGCTGGTACCTTTCCCTAAGTAAGGAAACTACTAAACAGGTCTGCCTAACTTGAATACACATATACTTTACCTTAAATGGAAATTATAAAGAGGAGATTTGCATCCAAAGAAATATATATATATATATATACATATATATATATATATATATATCTCATCACCTATAATTCCACAATACTATGAACTGCAGACTTGCATTACATCATGCATACCACATTCATTTAAAAAACTTGACACAGTATTCCATTTTGTGCAAGTTCAAAGGTTCAGTAAACACTTTACCAGAAACAAACTTATCTCTGTTGGGAAAAGGAAACCTGTAGGAATAAATTGTGGTAAAGATTATGACAGAAGTTTAAGAGAATAACCCAATGGGTCATTTTCATTCACAAAAAAATGATGTGTTAACACACTTTTCTTCCAGTACAGTAATACATCTCAATTCATTCGGCAATCAACAAGAAAATATCATTTGGGGGAAAGAAAAAAGTGTCAGAAAATGGCAAGTATATTGGGATATGAATATAATCTTCCCAACATAAAGTGGAATGCAGAAGATCTTGGGGATGGATACATGATAATTTTCTAGATATGAAGTCCAGGATGAGCATGAGGAAAGGATTCATTATCCATACACAATAAGAGTAAGACAACATAAGCTATCCTTCTCACAAGTACAAACAGGGAGTATGAGGAAATCTTAATACTTGATCATGCAAGTTGCACAAATAAAAGATGATGGTCAGATTTTTTTTTCAGTTGAAACTTAAATATAAGAGATTGAAAGCAAAGGCAAAATTATGTCAAAATGTAAACTTTACAGAAGTATGAAAGAAGTTGATAGGGGAAAAAAAAAACAAAAAACAAATAACAACAAACACAACTCTCCAAAGCAGACTAAGCATCCTCCATATCACTGAATCACAAATGAAAGAAAGGAACCTACCAGTAATCATAAAATAAAAACTTTACCCTCCCCCCTCCAAAAAAAAAAGGTTGAAAATGGGTTTTCCTCAATGTAATATTAAAGACCGGCAGTAAAGAATTTCTTTACAGGTTTGCAATAATTTCTGAAACATTAATGCCTCCTGAGCCAAAATCTAGGAAGCATTGAAAACAGAAAGTGGGTATTTACAACTCGAATCTACTATCAATCTATCTGCAGACATCATTGGTCCACAGCCATGTTTTCCACTCCTTTTGCGATGGCCTCCTCAGAATTCGCTGCTGCATCTCCACCCTCCTTTCCTTTTCCCTTCTTCTTTCCTCCCTCTTTCTGTTTCTTCTCTTTCTTGGTTTGTTGTTCATCGATTGGTGCTGGCTTGGTGAACTTGATGAATTCTTTGCACTCTGCAGAATGAGGATATAACCACATGATGGTCATATTTTCATTAAAACTATGCTTCATACTATTATCCTTAGCCCAGTCAAGGGATCAATTCATGACTCTTTCTTACTCTCAGGTCAATGATGTCAAGGTTATAAATCAGAAACAAAAACTTACTGTTAGATAAATCCCTGCTATGTTTCGATGGGATGCACCCATCAGGTCAGTGCTTCCTAAATTCCTCCCAAGAACTCTTTTGCCAAGACATTAATCTACAATTGCCATTTTTGACCCAGGTGTAGTAAATGGGTACCTGGTAGGAAGAAATTCTTTGAAATGCTAGAGTAGCATAACAGCAGCCATGCTAAAGCTGGGGTAATAACAGTGGAGTGCCAGGAGTGTCAAGTCTGACAGACAGGAGTGCTTTACAACTAACCCACTAATTGTTATTGTTATTATTTAGAATTTGTTTTTAACCGTGGGGTATATTCATACAAATAGTTTGCCTTGGGTAATGTTGGCATCAGCTTTATCTTAAATCAGGAATGGCATGATTATAGTTTTCACATGATTCTATATAATGCTTGGTTAATAAATGGAACCTGGAACAAGAATTCATACAATTATCACTTGACATCTCTCAAACAACCCTAAGAATCACCAGAGACTGGTTACAGGAGACCTTGTAAATAAATGAATAGTCCACCATACTTTGGTCATTTTAACTTTCCCTTAAAGTAAATGGGTGTGAACATTAAAGCGTGCAAATGATGTTTAAACCTGTCACATGTACATAAGAGACTGAGATAAAAGAAAAGATAAAATTAAGATAATAAGAGATCGCAGAATAACAATTTTATCTCATTTTAAAAACACTATGTTTTAAAGACAAAGCATGGTCATAACACTACTCTTGTCCTGTATCCTCTAATAACAAAGGCATTAACTCAAGTGAGCGCTACATGAAAAGTGAAATGTCACGCTCAAGTTAACGCCCTTCTGGCAGCATGGGATGTACAACTTTTCATGTCGCGCACAAGTTAACACCCTTCTGCGAGCAGAGCGATGAAGTGACCCACCTGGAGGCATGTACTCTCTGATAGCTTCTGGGACCACAATGCCCTCATCAGTTTGGTTGTTCTCTAAGATAGCACACACCACACGTGTGCTGGCACACATAGTAGCATTCAGCATGTGAACGTACTCTGCCTGTAGATAAAGGGGTTACAATATTGAAATCTTTATCACTTGATCAACTTTGCCATCACTCACACTTCTTGAAGAAATCCATGTTAGGCAGCCATTCCCACATAAATAGTCAGGGAGACTCCCTGTTTTGAGGGAACGCTGAGTTCCTTCGTTTTAGAGAACACTGACTCATTGACTCTGACTGGGAAGACCGCTGTGAAACGTGTACAGAGTCAATTGCTTTCACTTGACTGCTGTCTTTAAAAAATTCATATAAAAAAACCCCCATCGCTTGTGAATGTTGAAAATTTGCTCAATGAAAGATCGATAATGAAGCTAACTCCATGCAAAAAATAAATATACACAAGCGATGGAGGTTTTTTATATGAATTTTTTTCTAAATTTATTTTGTGATTCGGTGAGCCACAGAAAATGTCCCAGGCGTTCTGTATCATCTGCGGCTGGATTTGTGAAATCGAGATGAAGCACTGGCCACACACACACTATACGTTATGTACAGCGACAGGTGCGGAGAGTGAGAGAGAGAAAGAGAGAGACCGCGAGAGAGATTACGTAATTCTCACACGTTGAATTCGCAACGGCTGGAATTAGAATTTTGTAACGACTGACCTCGTGTGTTCGCATGGGGTCATTGGGTCATCTCCTCTGGCCATTCAATATAAAAGTAAACAATTCAATCTTCCCTCAAAACAGGGAGTCTCCCTGACTGATAAAGCACTATACTGTTGACTTAAATCAGTCATAATTTGTATCCTATACTAGATAAATGTGACTGCATCTCCAGTATGTTCAATTACTTAGGGATCCTGTGATCTTTAATCTTTAAACATAAACTGGAGTTCTGGTCATGCCTGTTAGAATGTGAAAGAGATTGTTGGGAAAGTTAGATTAGTTGTACATAATGACAAAAGACAGTGTGAGATTTGGGGATCATTGAACTAATAAGAAATTCACTAACTTTGCCCCAAATGTACTTGCACTACACCGGAATAGAGCGTATGGGACCACACACAAAAACCTGGCATGAATGTTCGGCCCAAACTTTTATGCTATTTCTTATCATATTTCCAGTATGAGGGCATTTGAAGAGTAACCTTTTCTTTACTATGATATTCTTCCTAAATTACATAAAAAGAATGAGAAAGCTCACAAATCACTTTCAACCTTTTCCAGAACACATGCTTCTCTTTAACACCAAAGATCTAATCAGTTCATACTTTCATACATACATACTTGATCAATGCTGGCTTAAACTCCCTGCAATGGTTCTTAGGTTATTGCTGTAAGAAGATATTTTCAAGCATATTTCACTCTCTTATGACCTTGTGACATTTGACCTTTTAAAACTAAAATCTTATCAGCTTACCTTTTCATGCTGATACTTATTCAACAAAATTTTATTCAAAATTGCTGGCATGGTTCTTACAATATAGTGGTTTACAAGTTATTTTCTGGAATTTTAGACACATTAATGACCCTGTGATCTTCAGCCTTCACCTTTTTACAACAAAAATCTCATATGTGCAAATCATCACATACTGGTTTCTATTATTCAAACTAGTTGAGAAAGTCAGTGCAACTCACACTGGTGTTCATTTTCTTGGTCTGTCCATAGCGCACAAGCAATCTCCTGGCCTGGTAGTCAGTACAGTTTGAACATGATACCAGCTCCCTATGTGCACCTGATCCTGCAAACCATGCCTCTAGATCCAGCTTCTTGGCTGCGGCATTATTCAGTGCTCCTGGAAATCAAATCATATAAAAATCTTGTTCATCACCACTCCCTCAAAAAATTAAATATCAAAACTGGTAAAATGTCTCCTTCACTACAGTTTTACTGCTCACTTGCACTTTCACCATCCCATATGAGAAGATTCTGCTGTGTTTGTTTCTGAATGCATGGAAGCTGCAAACTTTCAGTCCATGTTATTTGTTATTAGCAAGATGTTAGTCTACATTTGCCATTCTCTACCCAGGTGTAAATGGGTACCTGATATGCTTGAGCGCTAGTTAGTTCGGCGGCTTGGCTATGACCAAGGTAATAATGTCTAAACACCATGAGCATCACAGCATGATGGATCTAAGTGCTATACAATGGAATTAGGGGTTTGAAAAAGGATTGGTTAATAAGTTTAACATTTTCAGCTTTTTCACACTTTTGCTCTACAAACTCTCAGCCTCCGATATATTCAAAGCAGCCTCTTAGATTCTGTCCTCAAAACCTCTGTTTTATTTCAACCTTTCAAACTATTCAACTTTCAGCAATTATAAAGCAGATTAATATTCTCTGAGGGACATACATACATTCAGTGATGCACACACAAGGATATTCAGACATTGAGTGACATGGAATGAACTTTCAAAAGATTTTGTCAAATAATGAACATCATTTAGGATCAGTCTGCTGAACCTTGAACTTTGACTCCAGTAGTCTACTAAAGTGATTGCTATGAATATAACGACAGGGCCTAAATAACCTTTAAACAAAAGAGCCAATTATCCCTAGCTAAAGAATTATATTTACTTCATGGTCTATTGCACAATGAGAAAGCAAAAAAAAAAAAAAAAAAAGAAACACACTCAAAACGTGACATTTTTAACATTTCAAAATATTCAACTTCCAACATTTTTGAAGAGGATTAATACTCTGAGGTACATACGGACATCGAGTGTTGCGGAATGCTTCAAAAAAAGTGAAAGATCATTACAAACAAATACTAACCTGAGACAATGCCTACTATCCTGTATGGAATGCCAAGAGATTGACAGAATTCTTCTGCATTGCTCATCATCTCTTCAAACAGCTCCCAAGACTTGTTATCTTGAGGTGAGGCAAAGCAAAACTGCTCAATCTGTATCAAAGAATCACACAATCATGGTAATAAATGATAATCTTCAAGGTTGGTACTCTGAGAATCTTTCATATTTAGTTTCATAAAGAAACTAGATGAATCCTCGACCACGCACAGTCAAACTTTATGCCTCCGCCATTGCCAGATTGGAAATATATGGCACATTTTAGTTGATTTTTTAATTTTCATGTATACAATATCTTTGACCTTGACCTTTGACCTCATGACCCCCAAATCTAATGAGACCATTATGAGACATTCCATATGCATACATGAGCCAAGTTTGAAGTTGAACTGTCACAGAGTTGTTAAGTTATCACAAGAACAAGCAATTTTCATGTCCATAATGACCTCTATGACCTTTGACCTTAAGACCCTAAAATCTAATCAGATCATTTTCCCCCCCATATGCATACATGAACCAAGTCTGAAGTTGATCCGTCAAATGGTTGTGGAGTTATGGCGAGAACGAACCATTTCTATGTACATAATGACCTCTATGACCTTTGACCTTTGACCTTGAGACCCCAACATCTACTCAGATTATTGTCCCTCCCATATGCGTACACGAGCCAAGTTTGAAGTTGATCCGTCAAACGGTTCTTAAGTTATCACGAGAACGAAAAGGGAACGGATGGACGGACGGACAGACGGACGACCCGAAAACATAATGCCTCCGGCAACCACCTACAGTGGGCGGAGGCATAAAAAAATAAGACTAGAAAATTTGGACTGCTACATTTCATTGGTGTTTCACAGATGCCATCTTCTTAATATTTCTCACATTTTCAAGAAGTAAATGGAGTCCCAGATGACTTATAAGGTCATTTCCACCTATGATATCACAAAGTGCAAAAAAAAAAAATTAATTTCATAAATTGGCAACTCAACTGCTACTCCTGCCATCCATCAAGTAGGAATACTCCTTTCAACTTTCAATCTTTGGGCTAGCAATCAAGTATAAGCCAACCTGCACTGACCTTTTCAAACTGATGAACTCTAAAGATGCCTCTGGTGTCTCGACCATGTGACCCCACTTCTTGGCGGAAGCACGTTGAAAACCCTGCGTACTTCTTGGGCAGCTCCGCTGGTGACATCCATTCATTTCTATGGAATGCTGCAATAGGTTGCTCGGAAGTGGCAATCAGATACTTCTCTTCAATCGTGTTCTCATCTGCCTTCTCACTGCCTTTCCCTAAGACCTAAAAGGCAAAGCGAAATTGTGAGATAGTCTGGTTGTAAAATTTATGAGAAAAATGTGTAGATTTAAAGTGCATAGAAATTTCATATCATTATATAAAAATGGAAGAAGTCTTCTTGAATGCACAGAGAATATCTAACATCAATTACAACTTTCGAACATGTGAATTGCATTGACTGTATGTAGCAAGTTTAAAAACAGCCAAATATAGATTTACTTTGATTGCTGTTTTACTGGTATATATCTATTGACCTGTTGTTATGTAACTACGAATTTAATAGAATGATTGCATATCTTTTGACATATTTGATCATTCTATTAGCAGTATGCTTTAATTTTTTTGTTATGATGCTGGTAGTTTCTTTTAGTGTGAAATTGTCATCTAGTGTTTATTTGCTCCTTATTATTTTTTGTCATGTTCCCACAACACAATTATTTGTCTATTACCAATAATTGCGAGCTTATGTTTTTAAGTTCTTGGACTTCTGTTGAGTTGTTTCTAATAAACTTTATGTGAATTTTGAATTTGAATTTAAAATTCCACTTGTTCCACATCTCCCTAAAAGATAGCTGATATTAGCAAAAGAGAAAGGGGAGGGTAACATGTCTCAATTCTCAATTCATATTTCAAATTGTAAATTATCATGAAAACCCCAAACCTGCAGAAGGGTTTGATAAAGACATTCATTGATCACTTAGGGTTACATCCGATGCGACATTTCAATAAATCAGTTTTCAACATGACATTCATAAACTATCATAGTCTGTCTCCCAAGAACCCCTTTGCAATTCCAATAAGACACATAATATAAGACGGAAAAATGATTTTTCCTTCAAATTTAAACTAAATACACATGTTCTAATTCATTTAGATATTGCAAAGAAAATTCCTTGCATTGGTAATTACATCTTCGGTACCTTGTAGAGCTCCTCATCAAATTGGCTAAGTTGGGCAACCTCTTGCATAACCTCTTTGCGCATGAAGTATGGTGTGTAGAGAGGTGTGTAATCTTTGGACATTAATATGCGGAGTGCATGCTGCTGAACTGCCAGTGACAAGAAAACAGCTGCTCCCTGTAATAAGTCAAAAGATATTTCAGGACAATCGTTATTCTATTTGCCATTGGTAGAGTATCATTAACAAGGTGGATTGCACCCAATAGATCTACTATAAAACAAAATCATATCATCTCTGTACGAACTACCTCTTTAAAGAAAAGGTAAAACTCTATTTCTACAGGTGTTCTACATGTCACATGGTTTACGTATAAATCACAATTTTTTAAAAGACAAATATGAATAAACACATCATCATTAATCTATGCATTATATCGACTTTCCACAGGAAAATAGAACTAAACACATGAACATAGGAACAGTAGAGTGTAGTAGTGAATGCTCTTGAATCCCATACAAGAGGTCCTGAGAAGGAACTTCCCTAGGTACTCACATCCTTGAACAAAGTGTTTCTACCAACATTTGTCCCTCTAAGTGTATTACATAGGTACCTGGCAATGCTGGCGTAATAATAACTATAATGCCAACAGGAAATGCAGTGTTAAAGGCATTGGCTAACTTTGTGAGTAGCTGATTTAAAAAATTCTCAAACTAAGATGAAACATGTGTATGAGTACTTGTATTTGTACTCAAAAACCCTGAAACCAACCATAATTTGGAATGAAAAAGTGTAAGTTAGACGCAAACGGCGATTTCATTATCCTTCGTCTCACGAGACAATCATTAAGAGGACCACTTTGCTTGAATTTGAAAATGCCGTTACGTGATTCAGCAGTACACACAGTACGGTAAGGTGAGTCACACGCGCATACGCACTCCTTATGTCTATCCTGTGCAACCGACCCTCGTATATTTTTCAAACATTGGGTCACATTTTTGATATTTAAAAATACTTCCTGTGGATATTATACTTTGAAACTTTCAGACTGGTATTTTTACACTATAACCCTAATGTTTATCCCATTTTCAAGTAACAAAACAATATTTTTTTAAATCATAACAATGTTAACCAATGTCTTTAATATTCATGAGGCTACCCTTGATTAATAAGACCATTATTATCATAACAACTGCATTGCATACCTTGAGGAAGTAACCCCTGTTGCCAGCAACCACTGTGCCTCTTTCTGCTTCGATGCCATCAATCATGTGAATAAGATCAACATGGGAGTACTTCTTACGCACCGTGCAGTCACCAAAGGTCCTTTCAACCGTGTTCTCATCCTGAAACACAACAAGCACTCATTAATGCAATCAGTAATCTTTCTTATTTACCAGTTGAATGCTAAGCCTAATATAACTCAAGCTCGGGCCTATGGAAAATGCATGTTAATCCAAATTCAAATTGTGCCTAATGGGTCAAAAGGTGACATAAAAGCAAGATCAGAGTTTTCACATGATGCAAACAACAAACAACATCCAGCCATCTATGATATCAATGAAGAAAATTAACACAAGTATTCCACTTCTTCCGATGCTTCAGCTAATGTACCTATGAGAATGAAATATTATCTTTAAAATTTTCATATGATGTAACATGCAAAAATCACATCAGTGATCCCATATAGGATACATCAGATCAATGTATATAATATATTCCACGCTTTACCCCACTACAGGAAAAGACTCTATGTCATGCAGTTGTATTTCATGTGGAACTGACTCAGATGTAAAAAAAATATCTTTAAAGTCCTGTGAGCACTTCACTTGTACAAAGTGTTTGCAGTCCAATGCACTGCCATGAAAAATGCAAAAATGCTACCATATTCTGCTGGATGGAAATGTCTTTGTAATTGCAAACTTGCATGGATGGATGACAGAAGATGAAAGGGCAAATACCTCATCATTGCTGATGCGGACAGATTCATGTAGAATGTTGCCTATCTCCCAGAGACTGGCTTTTCTCCTTGCCTCACACTCTGTTCTCTTGTTGTCACATGCTATGATAGCATCATCTACAAGCTGTCTCACCTTCTTCAGTTGGGCTACAGACAGTGACTGAATAAAAAGATAAGTTTTATTATTTTATATCAATAAAACTGGCTTTGATGTCAATCCAGTGTTTTATTTTTTCAATGGTCTTTCTAAAAAAAGTCTAAATTTAAAAAGAATAGTCCTGGTCAAATGTTATTGGTTTGGTTTGTTTAATCTAAGTGCTAAGAAAGTGTACATGCTTGTAAGCAACCCGAGTACCGATGAATTTAAGTCTCTGAGGGACCTAGTAATGAGAACTGATACCTTACCAAAGGGCACAAACGTATCAACTTTTGTTCGAACCAAAGTCATGGCATTATGAGACCAGTGTCTACCCACTGAGCTATTGCCCCTCCCTGTGAACCAGCAATTTTTACCATCAAGATAACTTCAATCATTGGCTTTGTTTCAAAAGATATAAGATGAGAATTTGACTGCACTGCACTGCACGATTTAATAACATGGGAAATTTTCATAGGGCACTTTAAGAATCCTGAGAAAACTCAGAGGCTTGTATTCTACTAAAATTTTTAAAACCATCCCTGCATCAAAGGTCAAGTTTTAACAAAGGAAGACAGACTGAGGTCAAGGTGTCCATGTTGTTAAATATGTAGGCTAGGTATCAGGTTTAGTGGAATAGCAACTATGAAATTCAATTTTAAAGATATCTAGTTCTTGATCTTTCATATGTTGATAATCCATTCATGCTTTTGAGTTGGTTTCATAGTTATGTCTGAAAGGAATGTCATATATTGAGGCTGCCGATCATCGGCTACCTGCAAGGAAGTACAAGGCAACAGCATCCTTACACAGATTTCTAAAAGTCCCTGCACACTATACATGTGGCCCTTACACAAGGGAATTTATATGCCAGGTTAGACAGTGTATAAACTATTGCTTACACAATATGTATTTTTATAACATTTTTCAACACAAAGCAAACCTAAAATTCACAGTAAATTACATGTAACTTTATGCTATTTATCAACTAAACCCAAAGAAATCTGCCAAAATATTTTTCTTTTAAACAATACTTAACCAGTACAAAGACTTGGACACTTACATGTGAGTCTAGCATTTCCCGTGTTAAGTCCTCTAGCTTGCTAGAAACTTCCTCAGGTACTGGTTCACTCTCATCTCCAACAGGTTCCTTTTTCTGTAGGACACACAAACAAAACAAAAACACCACATGTGATGACATATGAACGACATCTTGTCACAAAATTTAAAAAAAATTTCTTTAAACAATCAACCTGTATACAGATAACTTAAGGTTACTTCATACTTGTGACATAACATTACATCTACACAAAGTACACATCCTTCAAAATATAATCATGAAAAATTTAAACTCTGCATACATGTCAATCTATAACTCAAAAGTACTGCTTTCATAATAGCACTTGACCTGGATGTCAACAGGATCCTAAGATTGGAATTTAACATTTTTAATTCTCAGAAATTCAAAACTTTACAAAAAAGCCAGAAAAAAATTGCAGAAGACTAGCTTTAACTCAATGAATACCAAACCCAAGAGAGCATGGGCTGGCTGAGGTTTTGTCACTATTGAAATTGAGTGTTATTCTGAAATCATCATGCTCACCAGGTTAACAGTTTTACTAATTATCACCATCCTGATAAACCTATCAAAAGTTGATACATGTATTCTGCATCGAAGATGAAATGCACTTGTTGAAGACAAGACGGGTAGAAAACTTATTTTGATAAAGAACCTCACTTCTTTCCTCCTTACCTTCATTTTCTCTCCGATCATTTTGCTGCACAAGTTTTTCAACTTGTTTAGATTGTCTGCTTGGTATCGTACTGGAGTTGGGAAAAGTCAACGAAAATGAGAATGAAAAATATAAAATCAACCACAAGCCATAAAAAAGAGGGGAAGATTTAATCACTCAATGAAATTCTTGCATGAGATTATCTAGGATGAACATGTCCAGACACACAATAAAATGAAGCAGTCACCTGCTGTAGAATTTCATAAACACTAAGCATATAAAAGAACCATCACCATCAATACTTGTCATTCATAATATTGTCCAATGTAAGTTTCAAGATTCCTGAAATATTACATCCAAACTTCTTCAAGTTACTGCCTGAAATCATCCATCCGCATAAATGTACATAACCTATCCGGATACACAGTGGGCTGGTATGTCAGAGTAAACACTAATATATTTGGGATGATGACTGTGACTTTTTACAACAGGCCTGTATTTCATCTAGACGAACTAAAATCAAAATTTCTAGCATTAGAATGACAAAATCAGGCAACAAAAAATCAACAGAAAACCCCAATAAGTTAAGACTACATCAATATTGTACCATCTCTTCACTGATATTGACATCTGCTAACAAGATGAAAGAGATGCACAAATACTCTCAACTCTCTAATCTAAATTACCATTAAATCAAACAACAGATTGCTCTATGTAAATGTAATTAGCATGAATGTACCAATCTATCATAGAAGTATGGATCCATGCTGTTGTTTACAAATGAACATTACAAATTAAATGACCATAGACATAGTTTGACAAACACAAAACCAAGTCCACATATTCTTGTGCCTGCATATCAGCAGTAGGGGAGCAGAGAATTGGCTGAAATTGTAACCTCCAAATGGGGAGGTGCCTCTCAATACGGCTCCTCCAGGTTGCTTTTCCAAGCAGACCGGAAATGCTTGGCTTGACTATCCTCAGTAACAAAACATCAGCCCTAGGATTGGTTGTGTTGCATTTTTTTCATTTTTGCCGCCAAACATAGAAATTTCACCAACTGAACAATGAAGGGAAATTTCATAAGGAATATTACTTTACTAGCATATGCAAATAAGAAGCATCTGGAAAATAAAGGCTAAGAACCGTCATCAGCAGTTTCAGCACCCATATAGTGTATTTGGATGTTGATTTCTGCTATTTTCGCTGGAAGCAGCTTCCAAATAGAGTTTTTTTGCCAATTTCTTTTACTCTGTTCCCCTAATGCAAACACTCGCTAGAGAATCTGGAAAGATAACAGACTGGCATTACACTACGAAAGAAAGAGTGAAATGTGAATGAAAGTTTTTTTTTATATAAACAATACATTACAAAAATTTGGGGAGATATGATAGCATGGAGGGCCTTAATGCACTTTTGTATCCTAGCACATATCTCCTAAACAAATTTGCATGAATCTTTCACAAAATAATCACCAATATGTATCGCATCTATCATCTGAATTTTAATCACATCGGACAGAGGGAACCCTTGATTACGGCTTCAAATTGGTTTGATGTCGGGTTTGTCGTTGCTCAGCTCAGCTCAGTACGCATATGGCCACAATGCTATGTGCTACGTGCTCAACCCTTGAACTGAAATTTGAAAAGATGAAGCCAGCAATCATAAATGACCAAATTTATGAGAGTCGAGCATGAAGCACACAGCATAGTGGCTGTCATCGAACATCAAAGCCATGGCATAATCATGATAATCAAGGGCTCCCTCTGACTCTGTCCGTCCGATGTGAGAGAGATGCAATACACTTTGGTGATTATGTTGTTAATTTTTACAGCGCTGTTATTCAATCACTTTGGTGATTATTTTGTGAAAGTTTGACTTTGACGCAGATTCATTCATTAAAACTAACAGTAACAGTTAGATCTAGAGATATATGCATGAGTGCAGTAGTGTCGATGGAGGCTCAGCTCAGGCTAGGACAAGCATGACACTGACAAGGGCACAGAAATATAGTGACTTTTTTTAGTCACTGATGTGTTCAAGGTGGAGTCACTGAAAAGATGGGCACATAAGCATTAAGCTTCAAGACTCGACACACAAGTAAACAAGTAAGTAGATCTAACGTTAAGTATTAAGTAAGTAATAACTATGCAACAGCTAACTGTTACTGGCATGTTAATGTTTAATTTGCCATCGCCATCGGACTTACATTTTCGCCATTCCGTGTCTGCTTCCACAACTTTATCGACGAGCGTCACGTCTTTGAATCGCTTCGCCTGACTTTCCTTGACCTTTTCGGGATCTCCACCCTTGTCTGCACGGAAAAGTTCGAGATCCAGAACCATTCTGATCAATGATATAGGCAAATTTCAACAAATATTAACGTGGGTTGGGTCCTATGGTTGGGTCTTTTCATTCGCCGGTACATATGCACGGTGTTTGCGACGTATCGCGTACTGATCGTGCATACACGTTTTCAGGTCAGTTTCTAGTCTACATTACAGATGTTTACAGTAATATTTGGCAACGAACGAAAATTAGACGCAAATTCGGGAGTGCAATATATCCTCTCCGAAAAATTCATTTACCTTTAGTAGATCATCATTTTCGAGGAATGAGGCTATACAAAGAAAAATCGATCGCATTGTCTCTCTAAACGCAAAGAAAATGGGAAACAACCACATAATTCGGGCTGGTCTAGAATTCTAGATCTAATTCAATAATATCCAAAATATGAAAAATAAATTGCTAGAAGTATTTTCCTACACTTTCAATGGGGTTTCCGTCACTCCCGAGGCAAACTATAAGGACTGATATATTTGTAGTGTCCAGGTGTTTGAATAACAGAAAATACACGTATCAAGACGAATGGGAAGAAAAACGAGCTAACAAAACAAACACGGAACCATATTCAAATATTCTATAAGGCATTCCGTCAAGACTATCACTCGTAGATCACGTATTAACATAGGATTGCATCAGACAAAGTTACAAATTGTTTATTTATTTCCTTTACTTTGCCACTGCTCTGTCACATGCATGAAAAGTTTGGTATTAAAAAAAAGTGGGGGGAGGGGGGGGGTTGCTTTTTTTTTGGGGGGGGGGTGGGTTTTTTTGTTCCTCCATGAAGTTTAATTACTCAGTGTATGGAAATATACATGTATTCTCATATAAACATACACAAGCTGAGTGAATTGATCTACAATTAGTGTGGCTTGTGTATTTTTAGGAAAGAAAGAAAGAAAGAGAGAGAGAGAGAGAGGGAAACCCAACTTTGTAAAATTCCTGTAAACGGATAACATCAGTCTCAGCTCTTTGCAGGGCCCATTTTACTTTCAGTTGTTTTCATCAGTAAAATACTTAATTCCTAATCTTATCTTGTCCTTACTTGATGCGATCATGCCTCTACCTTATTTATCTTCTTTTCTCCTACCTCCATTTTGGGGATACCGTATATGATCCCTTTCCCTTTCTTCCTGTGCAGCCACATGTCCTAAACAATTTGTTCCACTTGTGTTTCTCATACACCCATTATATTTCTGAGGATATTTGTAATCCTTATCCATGCAGCTCTTTCTCTCCATCTTTCTCTCTCTCTCTCTCTCCCTTTCCTGTTCCATCTCTCTCTCTCTCATTCTTTAGCTCTCTTTTTTATCATCTTTCCTCTCTCTCTTTTTCTTCCTCTCACTCACTCCTCTCTCCAGCTCTTAATTATAATGCTCTCTCTCTCTCTCTCTCCCACTTCTTTTGAACTGTCTACAAATTCCTATATCTATTATCTCTCCAAAAGGGATACATAAGGTGACAACACCCCCTCCCCACCCTCCCTCCCCCTCCCCCAAAAGGGGGAAAGAACCACTGTATTTGAAGTACAGGTGAGTGCCCTTATAGCCTCGATCAGCAGAACATTTATAGGCCCACACTTGCAATCTTCATACACCAGCCTTAATATACAACAGAATGTAATATAAAATGATTCAACTGTATATATTTTGTGTAATCAACAATCAACAAGTTCATTGCTCATTATGAGACAATCAAACATGCTATTGTTGACATGCTTTTTATTTTTATACTTTCATCAATATCATCATCATCATCATCATCAACATCACCAAACATGCATAACAAAGGCTCTTTCAATTTTTTCCCTGACACTGAGGGAAGAGGAAATAAAAATGACATAAAGTGCCTGAATATACAGGGTCCAAAAAAGTAACATTGCAAACCTTCATAAATCATCCTAATTCTTACAATACTGAATTAGATTTCATATTCATGAGACCTTAAAGCCCTAACTTTAGCTTGAAAATTAAACCTGTCACGTTCTTCCTCCTTACATAATGATTACCTCCTACCATAACAGTCCTAACCAACCAACTTCATGTGGCTATACATCCTTCTACAAATCAGAAACTTCGTATTTTACCCTCATTTTGATAAACAAACAGTGCGATTACCTTGCATCAGATCACACAATGTGTCAATCGATGCAAGCACACAGTTTCTCAATGATGCAATGTCTAAGTTCTAAGAAACATGTTGAAATAAATCAGAGCTTTCCTAATATTTGATATTAATTTGTTCTTTCAATACATTACTCCTCTTGTTTCATTCCATGTGATGCAAATTCTTCAACACCATAACTTACTAACAAAATACTCCCCTTTACAGAGAGCATTTCCTCAAGAGGTATAGATTCCTTTTTGTCTGGCATTTTGCTCTTGATAAACTCATACCGATCTGACTGAGTCATCGGTAGAAATAAACCTTTTCACATATAACGATTCACATACATGTAGAGATCTCAGAAATCCTTTTTATCTTCATGTGTGAACAAAATATCTTGCTTATTAGTGAGACTTGGATTATGATTCAAGTTTCACTAATAGTGCATATTTCTGAATTAACATCACTTTTTTCTTTAGTGTGAATGAGCCAAATATCTTGAGACAAATACATAGTTTCCTCCATAATGGTCCATTCTATAATAAACATGAACAAAGAACCCTCATGTCTTCAGAAAATCATCATCCCTTCTTGCATAAACCTGGTTGTTGTTTTTTCTACTTGTCATCTCTGATTTACAAACAACATTTAGCTGCATCAATTTCAATTTTTGTATTCATCTTCAGATCTTCTCTCCTTCCAATACTCATTTTCTCATACAAAAATACAATGTTCTGTTCTTGAACACACAAGAGTCCCTTTCTTCTCTAACAAAAAGCAAGAGGTACAACTTATAACAAGCACTTTTCATAACAGTACATCATGCATTTCTTGATAAGATTGAGAGCACATAATAATTTCATCCTTGATACTTTCTTTGGAAGTACTCAAAAAAAATCTTGCTCACATATAATTTGGTAGGAGCTGAACCACAGATTCATACTAAAATTTACAGTAATATCTTTTTGCCTATCTTACATATTTCTCTTTTACTCCTGTACAATAACCTGTACAATACCTGTAATGATTCTGGATCCTTATATATGACCTATTTACATACAGTAATACCTTACTTACAGTATTAACATAACTGTGATTGCAATAGAAACTGTCCTTATATAACAATATACCTATACAGAATGCATAGAAGTTCTACATGAGTTAGTCCTGGTCCAAACAAGGATTAACTAAATACAGGAATCAGACTGTATCTCATACCAACATGACATCGTACAATTTCAATGATAAACTCTTGCTGTTGGACATTTTCATCCTCCTATTGATCAACCTTACAGTGGATCAAATTCTTAAAAATGTGCTACAAAACGTTGTCACGAGTTTATATCTAACCACAGACATCAATTGATACGAGTACAGAAAGGTCCTGAACGAGAGTCACTTTCACACCTTAGCTTGCATGATCTATTTTGGTGTCAGAGTGGAACCTTCGATGCCCTAAATAAAATAGGTAGATAAAATAATGTACAGATAAGGCAGCACCAGAAATGGGGAAAGAGTCTTGAGATGTCTTGCGTCTCCATGTCAGGAGACAAGATAGAATTAGATTTCTAAACCAGCTGCAAAGAAATAACAAATCAGACACTCTTATAAATGTACAATGAGCTCTGAAAGAATACCTCTTGTTACTGACATGGGTCAGTTTTCAAGAAACCATTTATTTGGAACAGAACTCCATAGAATACTTGTACCCTGATATTGGATACAACCTGTTGCCCACAATAATATATTTTCAGGCTCAAAATGTCACGACAAGCATCAGAGCTTTCATTCTGAACACCAAAATAAAGTCATGCAAAAATATATATCCTAGTACTTACAAAATATACAGTTTATTTTACACATCATCCTAACCTAACCTCATATACACAAGTCCTTTGGAATAACTTATTCCTCCTTAATACTGATTTAGAAGATGATATACATTATATTTGCAACCTGAACAGATTTTGTAGGAGACAGCCCTATCAAATTATTTGATAGCGGATTCACAGGAAAAGCTTGAACATCGTTCAAATCATATTGTTATAAGGATTATACAAGGTTAAAAGTCTGAAATAAACCTAAATTATACATTTCAAGTCACATGAATACAAAACCCTATATATACATGGACAGAATATTGGATAGCATATGGGAGTTATAAATCAGCCTAAAAAAGAGACTTTAATCAATCTTAGCATGCAGGCATGAGCAATAGTATTGTTTCTTTGTCAAAAGATTAACACAATTGATCCAGCTTCATAACTTTGCTTGTGTTTAACAAAAAGATATCTTTTACTATTTTTCCTTTCAGTTAACCAAAGTTGTTAATTTGAGATGCTATGACCAAGCCTTTTCTTCTAAAGCCTTCCAAAAAATATTTAATTAAAACAGATATCAAACATGAATGATTTATGATTTTATTCATTATCACTCTTTTTCTAAACAAAACATATATTTCCATTTGAAGCGTAATTTCACATGTTTGATTTCAATATTTTTAAAATCTCATCTTATAATATTCTGCAGTCAATCAAAGAGGACAATGATCATGTCTGTATGCATTAGATTTCTGCTGCCTTACAGGGCTAATAATGGATTAATAACGATGGTAATGTTTTAAGTTTTGGCATTAACTTTCTTCCCAAACTATTGTAATGGGTCAAAAACACAAGGAATGTACTTACAATATGGAACACAATCATACCATATATAACCTAACATACATAAATAACCATGAAGAAAATAGTCACCGAAAATTGTCATTAAATAAGATCAAGCATATATACTCAAATGAGATGTATCTTCAAAATCAAGGTCACAAAAGTATTTCCTATTGCCCTATACTGGTATGCAGTTTAAAGAACAGGTATCATTAAGCACCAAAGTATAAAATAATTTACTTAAAATAAGTGATGTTGACCAGCAATGCAAATGGCAATGTGTTTCAAGTCTCTGAGAGTGGACAAGTTTATTAAATAACATGAACCAAATTTACTAAAAAACTGTCTTGAATATAATTGTTTTCCTTGGTGAGTCTTAAACTGGCTTCTCAAACTCCCAGTTACATTACTTTTGATTGTGTTTCCATGTAAAATGTCTAGCATTACTTCATTTTGGCAAGCCAAGAAACATTATGTCATTTGCACTGCTGTTCTGTCACATCTACAGAGTAGCAAAGTGTGATGTCATCAAATTTTGTTTTTTGCATTTGAGCATTTTCATGACTATGTTCCGGCATAGCATGATGAAAAACCAACACTACACCAAATTTGACGTGAATCAATTCGCAGTTGGCCCAAGGTATGGCCACATGAATACCTAATTATCCTCATTGAAATCAGTGTAAATTGGCCTGGTTCATAACTGTTTAGAACCAGGCCAATTTACAATGATTGCAATGGGGCTAGGTAGGTATTCATGTGGCCTCATATAGGGTCCCATGAGCCGATTCCCATGAAATTTAGGCTGTGGATGTTTTTCAGCATGCTCCATCGAGACAATGGTATCCGAACTTCTGAAATTCCAAAACAGTTTTTTGTGACATCATCGCTTCGGTGCTCTATATCCTTACACTAATCCTGAATAATCTTAACTCACTACGAAATATAATTAAGAATTAAATCCCTTGCATTATAACAATGACATACATCTGGCAAGATAAGTTTTCCCCTCCCATTAAATGGTGCTCCAATGCAGAAGGAGTATCATCCACAGAAAATACCCATTCACACATTGTGCAACCAATACAGACAGCTATGTCATAAAAAGATCTGCAGCAATTAGAGCATAACCGTTTAAAAAAGGCATACAAGGTAACAGACGCCTAACCCTAATACCTTACCTCTAAATAGTCTACTGAGTGAACACATAATAGATCCCTGAATATATCACCGCCTTGGTTGGTCCTATGTACATCAGTATTAATCCTATTTAGCACCAAACAGCACAATTATCAATCATATATTAATTGATATTCAGTTGAGAAAATATCCTAGTAGGTTGTACTTAAACAATTGTTTCTGTTACTTTCACTCAACTTTAATACACCATGCTGATGGTGCTAAAAGAATTTCTACCATAAACCTACAATAAGTTGGTCTCAAGTCAGTACATCTTAAATCCTAATGCCTTAAAATGAAATTCATAGATCCTAGGACTTTATAGCAATAATAATGCACTTTCCTGACAAAATATAAAAATAAAATCCTTAAAATATGTCCTAAACACGTAAAGTCATCAAGAGATTCAATAAACGATTGCAATTATATCATATCAATGGAGCCCTACAGAGCCTCACACACACAGATAAATCAGACCAGGATTTAACATCCTCACACGAGAAAAAAATATGAAGAAATATGAAGTGAGCTAAAAACTACATGCTGATTAAATGCGAAGGGAGAGGTGAGATTAGATAATTCAGGCAAAGTGAGAGTTCTGGATCATTTTGTATTATTATTTCTTGCCCCCAGGGATAAACAGAAATCAAAAAATCTTTTTGCTATGTCATGAAGGTATTCTTTCCCTACTCCTTTTTCTCTTTTGGTAGGGGGTTAAATTTGCTAGTTTATAATAATATTTCAGTCATTTAGACTTCAAATTCCTGAGAGAGATAGACAAAGAAATCCATCGCCAGGTCCACAATATACGAAGATTAATACAATCAATATAACGTTTTTCGTTTGAATGAAATTTTTACAGGAACTTTCACTATGCCTTTGTATCATCACCAGCAAAACTGACAAAACTCAACACCATTTCTCTACAGATCTACACAATACTGACAAAGAAGAATGCAATCTAACACGGCAAACTTATAATCTAAAAGAATATAATTCCCATGGTGCATACATTGTTTCTTTCTTTCACCAACTTTGTTAATTCTTTCCATTCTCATTGGATGGAGGAAAAGAGATTTTTATCTTACATGGATGTTTTTTGAAGAGGAATGTTAAAGATAGCTTTGGGCTAAGTGATTATAATTTGATGGCATTTTATCTGTGTCCTGCACAAGATGATCATTATGTACACACAACCATACTTTATTTGGTCTCTGCTTCCTGTTGAGATAGGATATGCACATCTTGTTATCAATATATCTTATGTACATCATGATGACACATTACAGCCATGCAGCAAGCTGGATACAGGGAACAATCCCCATTTTGAAGTCTTTTGAGGAAATTTTTCTTCAATATTCAAAATATCTTCCTTTCACTTGTTTGGGAGAGCCCATACCCTTTGAAAAAAAAGAGTAACAATCTCATAAAGACTGAATCACTTTGGGCATAATGCAGTCAGTTCAGATTTTATTTTCTTCTGCATATTCTAATCTTTAGTTCAATAGATTCATACTAAATAATGTTTCAGCATTACTTCCAAACTGTAAGAAAAGAAGTAAGCTTTTGGTCTGAAAAGTTCTTGAAGAATTTGAGATGTTCCCTATTTTCACCATCATTTCACATTCCATACTGAGGAGATATAATATAAACATCCAGTGGTCCAATGAGGAAAGACTACAAAGTGATTTGATTTTTGTTTTTTACCCAATGATCCCTGGTGGCACATGAAGGATAGATAGAGAACAGACCTGATATGTAGCATGTTTACTTCTACGTAGAGTACGATAAGGAACTAGAACCATATCACATAACCTAGAGCTGCTAAATATCTATGATTGGTAAATGATTTTGAAGGGAACATTCAACAAGTCCATACAAAGAAAACTTCTCCATCACATGAAGAATTCTTTAAGGGCACTGCTGATGCTTCCTTTGATCACTTTTTTTATTTTCAATTTCTGATTGACAATTTTACACTCTTTATTTTTTGAAATTGTGAGGTCTGATCTCAAAATCCTCAAGTGCCACTTTGTCATTTTCACTCTTCTCCTGTTACAGAAGCCTCTAAAACCTGATACCATAAGTTTATTTGATTTTTTATTTTCAATTTTTTTTTTGAGGATGAAAAAAGGAATTTTGACAGGAAATAAATCCATGCCTATTTCCAGTCACCTTTTCTCAAGGCCAATTTCTCATACTGTCATACACCAATATAAATTCCCCTCCACCAAACCCCAAATGATCAAAATATCTGCTGCTAACTAAGACATAGTAATTGTGGTACTATAGAGAGATGACAGGCAGCGGGGAAGGGAGTTCCCCTTCTGGATCCCCAGTAGGCTCCTTCCCCTCCTGGATACCACTTGTGCTCCCAAGATGGGTTCATGCACTGACAGCCTCCTGGCGCACAGGGGAGGAACTGTGCGTGACTGCAGCCCTCTGCTGCTGCTGCTGCTGCTGGCTAGACTCAACTGCCTCCTGCAGGAGAGTCTGATACTTGATGTACTTGCGTCTCACTGCCTGGATGTACTCCTCCTCTTCCTTGTCCAGGATCCGCAGGAAGTTCTGGAGCTCCGGCACTGTGAAAGCCTCCCACTGCAGAAGAAGAGAACATGAATTATATCGTAAATTCAAATGCTTGTGTATCATGTCCTGTCAATTCATCCACACCATAATGATTATTCAGTAACGGGGGGTAATAGTTAGTCATTACTGACTATGTTATAGCATGGTGGCAGTATAATGTATATATCTTGATGGAATGTCACCAACACACATTCATGATGTATTCAAAGTAGCATGTCTATTTTGTTGGTAAATACTCAGATGACTTGTAGATGATCAATGGTTATATATCCTTTCCTTTCTGAAAACATTTAATGCACTTTGAATGGCGAGAATCTCACAAAAATTTAGCAGGAATAATCTTATGTCAAAATCACAATGCTTGCCTCTAAAGGAAAACAAATTACTTATCTACAGTGCATGGTCTAATAAGCACCCCACTTCTTTATTATTAATGGAATCTAAGAACATCTGTGATGACATTTATCCAGCAGGAAAAATAAAAGCATGCAAAAGTATTTATGATTTGACATCTGGTTTGATGATAATCAAATTGCCAGCAAATGTGTGCATTGTACTATACCTCAATGACTCCAGTTTCATTCTCTCGGAGCTCAAACCTCTTGTTGCCAGTGGCTGTTACCCAGGACAGGCACATGTAGAGAGGTCTGTCTTCGTCTACCATCTTCCTCATGAACACTGCACAGGGGTCAAACAACAAAGGTCAAAGGTCATATAGCATGGGGTCAAAACAAAGGGTAAAGGTCAAATGGCAAGGGGTCAAAACAAATTTCTGCATTTCTTTTTTAAATATGCATTCTATGTAGATGGTCCCACTTTTACTGTGTCATTTTTCCTATATGTCTTGTGTGTATCTCTTTAATAAATTTTTGTATGGATGCATTTTGCATATAAAGGAAAAATAAAGGAAATGTCAAATGCATAATCATGAATAACTTCATATTTGAATGAATCTCCATCTATGTCAAGTCATCTGCCTCTATTTGGAATAGTGCATGTCATCTGGTGAGATCCAGAAAGGCATTAATGCCATGTTAAATGAAATAAGTAAATGTATTTCTGGCACTGAGCAGACAAATGATGCAGGAAATAAAAGGACAGGAACTTATTTCTGGATACACCTAATAATTGCTGTAAACAAATATAATGACTTTTACAGATGTAGGGCAATCAGACAAAACCAGTAGCAGTAAAAGCTCTTCACTTTCATAAAAGAGAGAAAGCTTCCTTTTCTACTCTTTAAATGCAATGACATGTACTTCCTTCATTGAATGTCAAAACAATAAAATTAGAGAAAAATCAGGAAATACAATAATAAAGCAAACATTTACAATGGTAATGTGATTGATGTCATGATTAATGACTCTAACATTCAACAATTCATCAGTTACGATTAGTGATATTTTGTCACGCTATATACAATACAAACAATATAAAACATTGTAGATCAAGGATTTGCTCCAAATAAGCTTACAGTTTGTAACACATTTTTGACTTATGACTTTATAATATATATATATATATATCTTTCAAACAAAAATAGCTTGTCATCTGGATATTGCACTGTTAATATTTGATGTTTGGTTTTCAAGGAGTGGACAGCTCTTGGCAGAGTTCAATGCTTTGACATATGATGACATTTCAAATTTTCTACAATGAAAAGGATTTGAGATATTGATCTTCATGCTCATAGGAAAGAAGAACTATGAATCATATTCTAAAGTTGATATAGCCTATCATGGGAGCTAACATACAGTCTGGAAAGGAAACCAGTCTGCATGAAACAAAACTCTGGAAAGATGTTGGTGACATTCAGAATACTTCAGAGACTAGAGGCAACAACATAAAATCATCAGCTGAACATATGAGCAGGAGCAATGTCTGTTCAACATCTCAAATATTCTGTTCAACATCTAAAATATTCTTTGAGCACAAAGTCAAACAGTCAGTGTGTATGAAAATTACCCCATAAGTAAATATGAGAGACTGTAAAATCAATATTCAAAGCAATATATGACCTCTTAAATATCCCCATTATGGTCAGAAATGGCTATCTAACTTGCACTTAATCTCCAATGTACATACATATCGATGTGGCAAGATAAATTTGACCATCATGCATTGTTGATGACCTTCCTCAGATATTAAAGAGCGATTAAACTTTATAATAAAGAGCAGGTGCTTCCTTCATTGATAAACATTACAGTTCCGAAGCTATTTAAGTTACTAGATTGTTAATTTCATAAAGAGCATCGTTTAGAAAGTGTCTTTGTCTTATAGAGTCAATGGTTAACTTAAGTGAACCTGACATATCCATATATGCCCATCTCCTTGGTGGAAAAACTATGAGACCCTTGCATACCCTCAGCAAAAAGATCTAGTTTCAAGATAACATGTACCACGGTAGGTCATAAGAGGACACACTACAATTTAAGCCTTATTAGAAAACACACAAAAATAACGGTCATTGCAATGCAGGACTTAAGGAGCAATAATTGAAATCATAATTTTTCAAATATTTCAAAAAAGTGTTTTATTTTCCATGCAAATTCACTCTCCTAGACAAAAAAAAAGGTTTGTAATCTCTGTATTATTGTCTTGACTTCATGCCATAACACCATTAAAGTTAAAAGTCACCCTGTGGTGACAGACTGTCATACACATGAACAGGCAAGTTATGTCTGGATCAACATGGTTCTGTTTACAGTGCTTCTAGTGTCTCTTTCATCAAGATTATCATGTTCAATATCAATGCCCAGACCAACCTTTCTCTTGCTACGTTCATTAAAAATATAACTCATATTTCTTATGCTTTGACTAGCTTTCCCATAGAATTACATTACGCAATTCGAAACTTCTAATAATAAAAGTAAAACTAAATACTAATTATATCTCTTGAAGTGAAGGCCTTATTTGTAGTCTAAATTTCCATGGAATATGTAAATACTTTGTTCCCACCTCTCCTGAGTATGTTTTTTACTTTCATGAATGATGCAATATTTTCTCTCATCCATTATGCTGTATTCCTGTTTAAGTATCACCAAGTTTTCTTTTCCTCAAATCCATCATGTCAATAACCCTCCACCTACTTCCTGTCAGATAAGTTTCACATTCATCCTTTATTACTTCAAGAATTGGTGTCCCTGCCTATACTATCAACAGCTATGTTATCAATGCTTTCAACCAGTTTTGATTCTACAATTTCAAAATCAAAACCACAAAGTATCTTCCTACTATTTTTTCCCCGGATGGCCGAAGTATATTGCCACTAACAAATGGTCATGCCTGCCTGTAACTTTGTATTTGATACAGGAAGCTTCATAGCCATATTTTTCGTGAATGTGAGTATTATATTAAAGATGCATCGCTTCTTAAAAATCATAATGGGAACAGACTAATGCATGATTAATTTGTGCTGAGAGAACAAATAAAGATTTTAAGAAACTATGAGATGTGTCGTGATTTGACCTCCATCGGCTACTCTTATGGCCATTTTCCCACAGAAATCGTTGAAATCATATTTTTACTTTTCTTTTTCAGCGAATACATACTGCACATATATATATACTTGATTGTATTGTTGTTTGCTATGGAAATGATATTATCCTGATTTACATTTCAATATGAATTTTATCAAATGATAAAGCAATTACCACTTACAAATCTATTTCCCTTCACATGCTTTCCTAATTCAGTGACTTCCAACAGACATTTAAACAGCATAAAGGAAGTATTAAGCTACATGTGCAAAGAGTTAGAAAAATGTTAACTCGATGTAAATTGAAACATCATATGGCTCCCAGGACACACTACAGTCCCACCATGATACCTGAAGACATTAAACTCATTAACCTCAATGTATTAAGGAAGACATTTGACACTGCATGTCAAGTTAATGCTTGCGTCCTTGTCTGTTTTATTCATTCAGTCTTGACCTAGCTTTGGTTCTCCCATCATTCCAAACACAGCTTCCTTCCAAGATTCCTTTTGTATATTCCTGGTAATTAGTTTATGCAGTGTGTCCTTAATAAACAAACAACCTATCACAACTCGGTTTATTCATTTTTTTTTTTAATCTGCTTATTTGCTCTCAAATACCCTGAACTTTGTTTACGTAAATCAACGGTTGGGGAAATGTGCTTGAAACTTAATATTTTCAATTTGTTCATAAAGGTTGATATTTTTGTTGAATTCAATTCTGCATTCTTTAACAAGACCATTCACTTGAAATTTCCTTACTATTGCATGTCTATTTAGCCCATGCCATACAATGAGAGAAAAGAGGAAGTAGTTTCTGCAAATTTTCCCCTATCTTGAACCTTATATTAACAAGTTAGCAGTTAGTTCACATTCCAGATCTTCAAGTGTGGTACTTGAACAGGGAAATATACCAGACTGAAAATGAAAGCCTAACACCTACCCAGTACTGTATCAGCAGGGTCCTTCCCAAATCAGGATATGTTTTATGATATGATATGAAACTAATTTTTAATCGACAGGAAGTCACACACTGCCGGTATACTTTTTATTCAAAATTATACACTTCCTGACCTCTTTGTTTGCTTCCTGACTGAAAAGTAGCTATAATTACAGAATATTTCTCATATGATGGATATTAAATATAAAAATTTAAGAGGAACTAGAAATATAATGATCATTCACTCAGTAATGAACAGACACTTTTTTTGTGTTTCATTCGTTTTGTTTTTGTCATTTACCTACTGGAAATATGCTGTCAAGTCAAAGGACAAACTGTTCACGTGGAATATTTCGCGATGTGGAGATTTTCGTGCATTTCTCGTGGCACTTGCGCGAAAATAAAACTGTGCCACAAACTTATTCATTTTGCATGTGAATACAGTTCTCCTAACTGTGCCTACAAATTACAGATGTGTGACTGTGTCTAACTCGTCTGATGGCAAAAACTTAATCGTGCAAATTTCCACTTTATCATTAAAGGAAGATACATGCAGGATATATCAAATACATTCATACATAGCTTATAATCAACTGGTCCTTAAAAATTATATCTCTATATTTAGCTCCACCCATATGATATGCTTTTAAAAGCAATGACATCCTAGTCATGAAAGGTTTGTATCTATCAATTATCAAAGTGAGTTTCAATTTTCTTTTCATACCCCAATCCATAATTAGATATGACTTGAAAGTGAAATGTTACCAAGGTTATAAGAATACAACATCATGATTGCTTTTTCTTTCAATCTCTGCTTGGATGTCATAAGAGTTTGAATATATTTTTGCACACTCTGAAACCATTTTAAGTGTTTCAATGTGATGAGAACTAGAATACAAGTGACATCATTCTGCAATTCTCATCCACTTCACATAACTTCCATTGAAATCCTGAATAGCTTTACTTGCTGATTAAAAATCCTAGCCACCACAGGCCCCACCCATTTTTATAAGACTGATGTGTACTGCAAGCCACACCCACCTTCTCCGTTGTATTCCGTCCTTTCGAAGAGAGCAAACTTCCTGGGATTGTCAATGAGCTGAAGCCCAGCTAGGACGTTCCTGATCACATCTTGAGCAGTGGTGTAGCAGGTGATGTTCAGTTCCTAAAAAAAAGAAAGGGAACCACTTACACAATCAGCAGAAACATTAAAACTATGGTGGAGGTATTGTGCGAGAGAATTTGACTTTGTAAGGCAAAGTGGAAATATGACAAAAGTAGAGCATAACACAATTGTCATAAGCAATATTACAAATATAGAGATCATGGGTAAACATTAGAGCTACTGGGGTTAGAAAATTGATGCATTTGAATACAAATGAAATTCAGAAACTACAAACTTACAAAAAGAGAGGGAAAACCACTTTTATTGTTGTGGATTGAGGATATTGGACAAATACATGTCACTCTAGAATGAAGAGCAATCACCATTTCCAGCTATCATTCCAGAGTTATAAAGCAGAGCCCCATTTATAATAACAGGTATTATTTCTGAACGGACTCCCTGTAAACATGAAGTGAAGATTAGGGCCCCTGTAATGAAAAGATAGAACTGATAAAATGATGGACTGAAAGAGGAAATGGACAAAAGTTTTTCATATAAAATGAAATACCTCCTAGTTTGACATATAAATGGAATTGATAACATAAATTCCATCTGGCTATTCCTGGAATGTATTCTCCAGCTTGTGGAGGGCGGTGATCACTCTTGTCCACTCAAATTGGCAACATGTCCCTGATTGACCTGCTAAGTCTGTCAGCTGTTCCCTTGATACCTTCCCCCAATCATCCCCTTCCCTCTGCCTCATCCTGGCAGGTCGTCAGTCCACCGATTTCCTCTAATTCACTTTCAATTCATCATTCAGTAACCTCTAATGTCTTTCCTAGTAAAGGAAAATGTGCAAGGTCTTCGTACTTGATGGTTGACTGGATTATAGGATTGTGTAAAGTAAGCAATGAAGAGAAAATAAAATGAAAAGTGGAAGAGAAATCTGTAATTCCTTACCAGGGTCAATGGAATATTTTTGTGTTTGCTTGTTCTTTAACCCATTCATGACAGGAATTATTTGAAGCCTAATTTGATCAGCTTTTATTCTTCAAATTGCCAACACTAACATTTTTATTTTATTGATATATTTTCCTTATAAAACGTCATGTATCTGAAATGAATATAAATTGACAGAAATTATGATGAGAAGTAAAAAAAGTTGCCAATTTGCACGGGGAAACGGTGATTTTAAACTTTCTATCACATTGCCAATTTAAGGATTTTAATGCCTATTTTCCTTTAAAAATTTTTCAGCATCAAACAATGGATATTGACGCAACCAAAATGGGCACAGTACGTGTAGAATTTTTTGCTCTTTCTGCTCATGTATTTGGTATGATTTTTAGGGCTTTGCATCAAAAGATATTAGGCCAAACCACAAAATGTGGACCTCTGTCACGAATGGGTTAAGATACTGGTTTTACACTGGGAATATAACACTGAGACAGACAGAAGCTCAGTGGAACATGTAGATTGGGGCATGGTGCAGGGGGTGGGGGGGGGGATGGCAGTCTACCAGCAATGCAAGTAATGCATGGTTTCTGATATTGCCTCTGTATCTATCTGTCTTCTCCTCTGAGCCTCGGAGGGATTGGATCAAACCAGGAATCACTGGCATGTTTGTTTTTTTTTCAGGATGGCATCAAGCCTGTCTGGATTGTATAGCGTTCAATACAACTTAAAGGTTGGGTATTTCTCAATCGTTACAATGGTATGGCAATCATATTATTTCATCTATCATATACAATAGAAATTTTTGGAAAAAAATCAAGAAGGGTTCCTCAAAAAAACAGACTTTCAAAAAGAAGATTTGGACACATGGATTATTTTTTATTGTAGGACAAATTTTTTTATTTTTATTTTAAACTAGTGGATTTTCTTTATCGCCCTATGTGCTCTTTATGATTATCTATATTAATTATGAAACCTAACATGAATTACCCTTCTGATATAAATAAGGAAATATGATGCAACCAATCAAAAGTAAAAATTATAATAGCATAGAAGTGAACTAAACATGTTTATTTGTTAGCCTAACCTCTCCCAAAAAATTCCTTAGTTCTCTTCAAATTCCTTAATGCAGAGAATAATTCTTGGCAAGCTATAAATGTCATCTAGAAATAAGATATGAATATCACTGGAAACATTCCCATAACATGTTCATACTCCTGCTACTGATAATACACCCAAACTAAAAGTAGCAGCATCAAAATACTTTTTTTCTACATAAATCTTAAACAAGTTTCTTTACTGAACAGTTAGCATAAAGCTGCAAAGACAGTAGTCATATTTGTACTTTGCATGCAGTTAGCACGGAACAGGAAGGATGGAATATGACAATGCCTGCTTCTAATTTCAGTGAGCAAGAACAAGAAGGGAGTATGTCTCATACTGTCTACTTCTCACATAGAACCAGAAGGATGTAAATCACACATTTCTGCTTTTGTATGCCTTCAGTATAGGAGCAGAAATTCGTTCTGGCTGTGTAGAGTAATGGTCTACTAGTGCCCTTCTAGATATCAACCGATCAATGCCATATGTGTCACATTTCCTATTTACTCCTAGGTTGTGTTTCCCAACCAATTTTCCTAATTTGAAATGGAATCAAGGGAGATCCCCTATGGAATCACTACAACTCTGCATCACTGTCTCTTTATATCATCATTCACTCTTGAAAAGTCTGAAGGACAGATTAGGTCAAACTTCATCTATATTGCAAAAATAACAAATCTATATTTTCCCTTTATATCCCTTTCTTTTTTGCTACTTATCCACCTTAAAAATTTATCTTTTCCGACATTCATTAGCCATTGTTCTATGGTTAATATCTTACACTAGCTTCCATTCCTACCTTTGACCCCAGACCAACCACAATACCTAGCCCTTATCTTATCACCAACCCTAACCTAAAAGTCAAATGCTACCTTAGAAAAACCTTACATTTTACATAGCCTAGAGGAGTTGCCTCTGGAGCAACGTTTGTGTCACCAAGACACCATCTTACCTGGGAGGTAGCCTTTGGCATGAAGAAGGTGGTGCGTCTCTTGTTGGTATCGATGCTGTGCTCATACTGCTTCAACGTGCTCACACAGATGTCCGGCAGTGGGCATCCTGTCCTCACACTGACAGGTCTGGCCAGATTGATGTGGACAGTGACTCGCCCACTAAACACAGTACCTTCCTCATTCTGTATAGTGATAAATGATAAGAAACGGCCATGAATTTAGCTTTCTTTGTGATCGGCAACAAGATATAGGCCTATATTTGTATCCTTTATCTTTTCATTACATTATCTTTGGACAAGCAAACTAACTGTACATAATATGCCTTTGACCCTAACATATTCATGTCTAGTTTAAATGTACACCCTGATACGGCACTGTCTTCTTACGATTATATAAACCTCATTATAATTCTTCCTCACATCAAATACAGCATTCTCCTCTGGTACACTGTTACCATACCAGATAACGGATATCTCTGCTCTACAAATTGGCAATGCTACACATCATCAGTTGCCTCACCAGGCAGAGCAAGAGGCCATATTCCTAGGATAACTGGTAACTTGTCTACCAGCTGTGACAAACATCCATACCACTTAATTGTCTATGGTGTTGATAGATGACAACAGCCTACTACAGTGAAACAAATACAGTATATAAAGCACATGGTTTCCTCATTCATTACAGTGCACAGGGGCCTAATCATAGACCTCATGACTTCAGGCACAAGATCGTACGATTTACACATATCAATTTATAAAAAATAGAGGTTTACGCTACTGTTCTAAAGAGGCCTTACCATAGGGTTCATGACTTCATGCACAGGCTTGAAGGATTTAAACCATTTTAACCACAGAGTTCTATGCTATGTAATTGAATTTTCAATTCTGCATTTCAACCATCTTCCTGTAGAAATTTTAGTATGATCTTCACGACTACTGAAATACTGTAAGCTTAAATCATGCATTTTTAAATTTTCAAATACAAATTTTATGCTGAAACGGAAAAATGTATAAAACAAATATGTTTTACGCCTCTCTTTACTAGATGCTTCTAATTTCCGTTTTACCTATATATCTGTGAAATTTACTGAAATATAATGCAATTTCTTTAAAATACTGTTTTAAAATAAACTCTTGTTTTAAATGAAAAAAATTGTACCCACCAGTGTGAGTGATTCAGTCTTCTGAGATCTCAGCGTGTTGAACTTCTCAATCTTTGGTTCTAACTCCTCTCTTGTCAGGAACACAAAGGTCTCCAGCTCATCCTCTATGTCCTATTAACATGGAAAAGAAAAACAAGAATAATTCAGCAAGGGAATGCAAAAATAATGGTTTTATATATTGTGACATTAAAAGCCTGAAAATTTGCAAAATGAAACATTAGTGGATTGTAAACTATAGTCATATTCACAAATTGCTAGAAAATACTGTGACGGAATATTCTGTAGCATAAAATGTTCACAAAGCCGTAGGTCAAGCAGAACCATTCAGGAAACTCATGAATATCTGAAGTTTTGGTATTACAGTGATTTCAAATCATAATCAAACATTCTGAGATAAGATGGACAGATAGAGCAAAGATCTTCTTACAAGTTCCAAGAACTGCTTCATTCATTACTTGATAACCTCATCTATATAGATATTCATCAATGATACCAGTCATCATCTATTAAAAGCTTCAGAGGGGTGTTAGCTCTATGTCAAGGGACATGAATTGACAGTCTTTATGGCTCTTTGCAGATGGTATAATATATTACAATGAAAACCACGAAATACATGTCCATGTAACTAGCTCTCCATTGATAAATATGAACATTTTCTACACGAACTGTAGTAATATTACTAGAGTACACTGTACCCATTTCAAAGAATGGAACACATGAACATACACCAAATAACAATGGAAGAGTCCTCATGGCTGTTTCATATCCAGTATTATCCAGTACAGTATCCAGTATTGTATCCCAAGTCCAAGAATGTCCAAGTCCAAGACAGTAGAGAACCCACAATATCAAGACTCTTTACTGCATGCTACACAGAACAATGCTTTAAGGGAGGCACTCCAAAATTGTAGTGTCATTCAGGGTGCAAGCCCAGGATTATTTTAGGGGTATCGTGAAACCCGTGGAAATTTGCAAATTTCCTCTGCCAAGCACTCTTACATTGTTACCCAATCTATGACTTGGTAAGTTCTTGAATCCTCTTTCCCTTGCAAGGCGCCCCCCGAAAGTAAAGCTGCTGAATTGTCCGGTTTATTGAAACTTCCGAAGTCTCAAGTTGAACTTCAACATGGAGGACCCAGTTCTGTTCAACACTACACAGGTGTCGTACATGGGTTGGACTGTATTATGCAAAGAGTAATCTGAAACTGCCTTAATCGCTTGGCTTGATTACTTCATTAGGCAAAGTCATAAAAATTCCTCTCCTGCTCGGGTGTACACGATTCGTTCCAAAAAACATTCTGCTAAAAGTCAATATTAAAAGACATCAACATGGCAAGGTGTTATCAGTTCATCTCTGAGGAATCAATGTGGGAACCGATAAATCGTTGTTTTGAGCCGTTGTTTGCAATGTCGTCTAGGCCAACCTAGTATTTAACAGTGTATCACGATTAAGGATCTTACCTACCACTGTGTCTTGGCAAATACAGGATCACGGGAAAACCTGTCCATGGGTCTGAAGATTTGACTCAACACTTCAGTCATGTCTGTCTTTTTACAATTTGCAGGAGGCCCACTGACTCACTGCAATAAAGCCTTGCATAAATGTCAATCCCACTCTCGCCCATTCATTGTGAATTCCCCTCCCCCCCTCACCTAAAAATACATCAGCTAGGGCATAAGAAACCCAGAAATTTCAAATGAAAAATGAATATCTTGCTATTTGAAATATTACACTCACTACCCAAAGGAAAAATATCTCAAATATATGGAACACTCTTAAAATTTTTTTTGTTTCACATATATTTGTTATTACTATAATTTCAAACAATTTTCTTTATTTCAGCTATAATCATTGTTTTACTTTTTAATCATATATCCCCTTGTTATAAAAACTCCCAAGTGAAATTTTGCATTGACTTTATATAAATGGTATCTCTTAATTTCAAATGATGAAGGAAATTTCTCAGTGAATAAAAGAGAGATGAACTGAATAAATGGCATTCACTGAAATACAGTTTTCCTTTCTTCCTGCTCAACCATTTTAAAACAAAGGACACTATTTCCTCCGATACTGGGCCTCAACAGGAAGGGAGGAATCTTATTTCTAAATCGGGCAAACTCTGTCAAACCCTCTAAAATGTAACACTTCCCAACTCAGGAGAAACAGAAGAATATCACTATCACTCACAGAACATATGCCATGGGACATCTGTCAAAGCAAGACAGATCTACAAATTTGTAACCGCTGTCACTAAATTACTACATCCCATTTATGTCCATCTCCATAGCCTGTCTTTGCTTTGTTCCCTGGAAACATAGAAAATCTGAACAGTCATAAAGTATACACAATAATAATATCCAACACCATGTAAAGTTCTTTCAGGTCATGCTAGTGTGACACCATATTTTTTCAGTATTGGGAAGGACATAGTGTCCAATTCACTCAAAGTGAAACACAAAGTCATATAAAGTGCATGACATCATTATGACATCATTCATATCCTGGATCTGTTTATTACCCAACAGTGTGCAGATATATCAAGCCATTCCCCTCAAAATCAAGCAAATCTCCCCATCTCAATTTTAGTTCCATCATTTGTAATCTAACGACAAGTGTACAAGTGCGTGTATAAGTACCTAGAGTTAAGTTATCCAATATGTAAAAACAACGAAGATTCGCTTTCTTCATGGATTTTCAATCAACATCCAACAATGTAGCTTGGTACAGGATACATGACGTAAAGTTAGGGAACCGGGAATTAGGGAAACATGACATCAAGTGCATTTTTATCTATACAGTACCGTCTTTTTGGGACTACACTGTCATTTTTTCACTTTGACCAAAAACAATTTATATATTCTGTACCTGAACATGTGACTTTACAAAAATAAAATCTTGTGAAAAAATGTGAGAACAGGAAATATTCACAGGTAGAGTTAATCCATTCATGAGGGATTTGTAAACCGGCTTTACTGAGAACTTGGCACAGGGTCAACACAGAGACAAATTCAGAAAGTTGTAACTATTCATTCATGTGATCTAATGGTCATCAGGTGACAGTCTTTATCCAATCAACAGACCAGAAAATATTATTATATTGATTTCATCATCTTCAGTTCTCATGTTAATCATTTTCCTCCATGACCCACCGAAAATGAGTGACTGAAATGTAATATTTACTCTCCAAACATTTAAATGCCCGTTTCTTTTGAACATTTGGTTCAGCTCTTTCCCACTACGCAAGATCAATCACTATTTCAAAACCATACTCTCTTGGATGAAGACTAAAATCACATAATACTCAGTCAGGGATTATTGGTATTTCATTAACAAATTATACTATTAAACTAATTTTACACCCAAAATCAACTTCAAATAAGCAAGGAAATGAAATCAGCCTGGATGAAATTAATTTAACTGAACCCATGAGTAAGACCAACCTGGATAGGATCCAAGTGCTAGTGTACACAGTGATAGTTCATGGGTCTTGACTTTGCTTGCAGAATGGCATGTGGAGATGTTTTAGTGTCCATGAGTAAAGGGTCAATGAGATTGGATATGTTGACAAGAAGCAAGGGCACATCTAAGGTTACCATGATGTGAATGTCAAGGTTAATCCTGTAAAATGTGACATGGGCTGGACAGGTAGTAAGAGATATCTTGAGCAATATCATGGATTGATTTTGACTTCATTGTAGCAGGGAGGTGTCCCTGATTGTAGCTTATCACTTGTAATTCTTCCAATCATGATTCTTCACCAAACTAACTATAGTTTAGCTATTTATCATCTATTCACAATAGACGGATCACATTTTGAAGCATTTTTACTTTTATTGGCAACTCCACATCTATCTATGTAAATAATTAAAAACTATTGGCCATGTCAATACACTACTGGTGATCGCTTACTGAAGTAACTGCCAAAAGAAGACTACAATGGTAACTGGTGGACGATAAGAACCCAGCTGTTTCTAATCTCAATATTGAACCAATCTAGATACCATGATCAAGAAAACTTGGAAGAGAATGAAGTGGACAACAGGTGCAGAGAGATTATCCCATATCAGAAAGAGTTGGTATGTCCTCATAACAGAAGAGATGAACTTAATTACTACATCTATGGGAATTAACTGTGGTTGTCTCTAAGGAACTGATGTTGCATCAGCCTGGAACCTGGATATGAGGGTGTGGTGTTCCAAGGATGAAATATCACACCATCACTATAAACAGGCCCATGTCCTGTTCTTCCCACATACAACGTCCGATGTCTCAAATTACTAACACCCTAACAGTGCTAAATAGGTTTAAAGGGGTTGGCACTTTCACGAAACTTATACTATGCAGGCCTATACATACTGTCTACGTTGAGAACTGTTGGCGCATATTCTTTTCTTTAGTTGTGCATTTGCTAACGTTTTTCTCTCCACCCATCTCCGTTCTAGACATTAATGCATGCATCTACCAGTATATGTCTCCTCTGATCTGAAAAACAATTCAATCAACTTATCAAGCATATCTACTAGTATCAGAAGGGGTACCCATCTAATTTTCAGAGATGCTTCTTGGCATATGGCAGTAATGGAATGAATACTCCTATTCGCAATGCATTCAACCTGCATGGATCTGTATACTAGAGCAAGCACGTACACGGAACTAGGCAACACTGTAACAATCCTCAATTTCCATAAATTTCATCTCGGCATCCCACACAAACAAGATCAACCAAAGTATTGTCTTTCTCACTGTGACGTAGATCCGATGACCTCATATCTTATTAGTCACTATAGTAACGATAATGAAATATTCACAGTCCTGTCCGAGACATTCTCTTTAGATTCGACATGATGTGCCAAGTATAGTTATAAACAACTCTTTACCCAGTATGGCCATCCTTGTTAGGCTGACACATGAATCAGCATTAAATTGAAGCATTTTTTTTTTATTATGATGACTTCACGAATTATGAAGGCTGAAATTATGGATATATACTAACAAGGAGTACATGTACTTTTGTATGAACCACATGTTTAAATGTAAACAGATAAGGCTTAAAGATGTGCCCTATTTAAATGAACCCTTTGTTTTATTCAGACTTGTATAAATAAACACAGTGTCTCTTGCTGCACAAACTAGAACTGTTCTTTTTGTATACACAGCTCTCTTGTTTCATGCCTCATAAGGCATAGAGGACAAGCATAACATCCTACTTGGTTGCCAATTTCTGAAGATTACTCAAATGTGCAAGGAAGAGCATATTGTTCTCCAGAAGTAATGGAAAACTGATAACACTGTACTTTAGAATTACAGGAAATTATCAAATCAGGCTATAGTAGGTGATACCTTTGCGCTGTTACAGTACACACTGATTTCCCTAAAACCACACAGGAAAGCGACGTCATTGTTCACTGCACGATAATGTGTAATTTGGAGGAACTTCATCCAAACAAAAAAGAGCTGTACATGTCGATAACATTTACGAGTTAGTGAATGGATCCTGCAATTTGGAAATTTACAGCCTCGACCTCATCTTCACGTCTTCATAATTGTCTCTAAATGGATTTTATGTTGTATACAGACAGGTTCCCAGATCCTGTTAGAGAACACTGTCCTTCTGAACAAATGAGAATTTTATTGGGCCATTGAAATAGACTTTAAACAATCTTGACTGTTTTTGTAACAGTTTCCATACTTTCAATGCTATTTTTTTTCACAAAGTGTTTGCCTCCTCTTTTGTATCAATTCATCCTATTTCTTGTTATAACTGAATAGGGATGTATTTAATGGATTAAAACCATAACAATTAGAGAGACTCTTAACCCAGTGTCCATATTACCCTTTGGAAAAGGCAGCCACAGGCAACCCTGGACTACTATTCCCTCCACCCCCCCCCCCCCCCCCGGGAAAAAAATACACGGGGGCTCAGGGCGCATTCGCCCCAGAATTCGCCCCGAAATGTCAAAAAAGAGCCCTGGAAAACTAAAAAAAGAGCCCCTGAAATTCTCACGGGTCCAATGTTAACTGTAATACAATTTAGACAATTTGGGCCGGTGGGCTCAAAAAGTAGCCCTGAAAAAAATAAATTATTTTTTTCCCTGACCCCCCCCCCCCCTGGGTCCTCTCAAACTGCACCCTCCCCTTTCCTCCAGCCTTCCTGTATTTTGGGGGTTAACTCTGTACAAGGGTAACAGGGAAGGGCATGCTGTTGAAATAATGGAAGGATCATTAAAGACTTTTTAACCCATTGCGTATGATTTGGTTTTGGTATAATACACATTTTCCGTAGATCCAGCTCAAACTATCTTGGATGTAGTATTCAGTGTATTAAAGGGGTCAGCGGCACACTAGCCTTTGGAGCTGCTAATATAACGGCCACTAAGGGCCATCTCTCTTACCTCTACTGAGACCAGGGTGTGTTGTGGTGAGTGGTCTGGAGTGTCTTTCCGTAGCTCCGGCGACTCGGTACAATCCAGTCCCACATCATTCAAGCACTTGTAGTGACATGTATATTTACAATCTGCATAAAACCAAACAGGAATGCAAAAATAAAGTATATAGAATAAGATTTATCAAATTAATTATGTCTGATGAATGGTTCTATGTGATATGATTTTGATTTTGACATGTAAAATAACATCACAAACATATGACAATGCCAAAAAATTGCACAAATTTTAAAATGCCTCTGTAAATACATCAACTGCCAGAAAAAATTTCTCACAACTATCTATATTCATAGCAAAATGAAGAACACAATGAATACAGAGTATTTGTATAACAGAACATGCTAGTAACTGCAACAGGCACATTCATAATGGTATGCATGGTTAAATGTCATTCATGATCAAAGGAAATAGAAAAAGAGAGAAAAAAGATAGAAGAGATCAAGATGGATCCATGAAACGAAATCATTATATCTACTCTTCTTTATCCTTCAGTAATCTCTTTATATCCATGATTTGATGAGAATTTAAAAAAAAACAAGCATTTCAAAATGTAATTGGAATTATGCTATCTAAATGGGTGCAACAACTCAAAATAGTGTACAGTATTTCAACCCTTTTTTATTTTAACCACTAAAGAATCACTTCAACTTCATATCTCATTTCTTTCTCACTCGGTATCAATAATAAAGCACTGTGTTCAAATTGGCATACAGTGTATGTCTCATACAATAAAAGAAGAGGAAAATAAAAACACAGAGAAGAAAGTCTCAAGAAATCGTCAAGTCATCTTTTCTATCATTTTCATTTTAGAAATGGGGTTAAACTACAATGATAACCACAATGTTCACAATACAAAAAGGGGAAAGGTCGAAGACTGACTGTTGACATTTTTAGCATATTAACACAAATAGAAAAACGTGACAAGGTAGACATTATTGGCTTGCCATGAAGTGACATTTAAAATGAACTACCGTTACTGGCATACTTTGACTCTCATCTATAGAAATGTTACTGCTTCAGACTTGGAAAATGAGGATATTCCATTCTCATTAGCAACACATTCTATACAAATCTATCCAAACGCTGACTACTACAAATCTTCACTAATATTGCAAAATAATTGTAAGCTGTGGGTAGTTTAACCCACTTTCTAAAAAGAAAATTTCTAAATGAGAGTAAAGCGACACCACAGAACACAAGGCAATATAGTACATGTTGTTTGTACCTGGAAAGGTTGTAGGTGTGTTATTATTGGAATTTCCTGTACGTTATACGATGAGGAGAAAATGGAAGAAATGAAAGAGATTTATCTTCTACAATGTACATAGTCACAAACAACTAAAAATTGTCACCATCATACAGTATGTATGTCTTACAATACACTGTCCTAATAGGGGGACACTACAGGGGAATACCCAAAGCAGGGAATAATTTTACTTTTTAAATTTGATTAGCCGTTTTGATCAATGGGAAAAAAACAAAGTTCTGTACAGTCCCATGTAAAAAAAACCTGCTACACACAAGAAATTTTGTATAGCAGTCATATAAAAAATGCATAGCAAATTGCGATGCGATACCAGGAAAATTATTCCCTGCAAAGTGGTAAAATGCACAAAATCGCAGACTTCAATAGGAACTACCCCCCGCCCCCCCCCCCCCCCCCCCCCCCCCATATCCTAAATCAAGTAAATCCTGAATACAATTCAGTTTCTACTAAAGATTCTATTAAAAATGAATTATTAATCTAAACTGGTAAATTTGTGTCAAACAAATCATGTTTATAAAGACAACTTCTAGAATTCCTTTTACCTAAAGCAGATTGATTGTGTATGACAGTAACTTAAAATTCAATGAGAGCAAAAGCTGATCAAATATGGAGTGCAAGTAGTTGCATTATTTTCTAATCAATATAGGCTCACTTCTCTTGCATCAGAATATAATATTATACTGATTAAATTTGTGTGTGTTTTTTGGTCATCTAAAATCAGAGAAATCTAACAAATTAACTTTACAGGGTTTGTAAGAACAGACATGTTTAATAACTGTGGGAAAAATAGAAAAATGCATCCAAGTCAATATTTACACATCGTAATTCTTCACACACAACTAATCATTTGTAACAATATATATATATATATATATATCACGAAAATTAAAAGAAGAGACATGCATAGGAGTAACTGTAAGTGACACGTGTAACATTCATGTGCATTCATGTGCATTACAAGAATAGAGTCAATATTGAAACATGCACATCATGCATAAAGCAAAAAAACAAGTCAGTGTTTAATATCTATGTTCATAATATTTTTGTTTTGATAAAATATTCAAAACATTAATATCAAATTGGAAAAAGGAAATAACATTGTTATGGAAGATCTGTTCAAATATTTTACAAGTACTATAACAAATTCTACAAGTAACATTAGAAAATAAAATAATAAAGTAAAGGTGAAGGCAATGTAGAATGTTTAACTCATAATTCTAAAATGAAATTGGTATTCAAATGTATCACAGCGACACAACACCTTAGAGGGACATGGATGCACAAATTTGACACTCTTGGAACTGCAACAGGATGGAGAAAGAGATGTTGTATAAACATCTTATCAACAACAAATCTTTATATTTCAATTTTTCATATTCTTCTCTGTGCCTTTGTTATGTAAAAATTTTAGGCTTATTTTTCTTTTCAATGAAAGAAGTACATATGTAAACCACAGACAATGCAATACACTCCCTGGCATGAAGATTGGTTGTTGATAAAATATACTGCATATTACAAGCTAAAAATGGGAAATGATAATAAATCAAATAAAAAGTAAAAACTATCACGTGAATCATTTTCAGTTTAAGGTTTACCATCACAGCAAAACTAAATAATGTAATTTTTTCAAAGTTATATTCATCTTTAAATGTGGATTTGAGAAAGCGGGTTAGGCTTGGATTCCAGGCATAAACGACGATGAAGTTTTCCGTGCAACGCAACATGAATGAACGAGAGTTACAAGTAGCATTTAGAATACCTCTCCACACTGGATTCCAGTACAACCACGCATCTTTTGTCGCTTCTGTCATTATACATGTTGTACCTGGTTGTTGGGGGGTAAAGGATCTGTTATTTTAACAACTTTGTACAGATATTTCTTGCACTGCTACAGTATCCCCTTTCATTTCATCACTATGATGCATTACTGACAAATATTCAATTTGTGAATGTTATTTGCATCATTTCTATCAAATTCATCCATAGACATATCAACAACAGACTACAGTAGACAAAATTTAAAATAAAACCTCTATAAAAAGAAGAACACATTGTCCCTTGAGGGCCAGAAAGGCACTCATGTTAAGTATGAGACTTCCTGGCTCTCAGGGTCATGGTAGATGACATCTTTACAATTGCACCAATATAAATTCTGCAGAGTAGACCTACATACCTACATACATACAATCCTTGGATTGTATAATTTGCCCTATAAAGAAAATCTTAGTATTACTGGCAGTATCATAGTCAGGCCGTAGAAAAACAACTCATATTCCACTGCAGATAAATTTTCACAAATCAGATAAGGAGAACACCACCCCTCTGAATGTAAATAAATCTGTGAAATAGAAGGATATCTGTTTTCTGAATCACATCTCAATTTCGGATTTGCTCATATCTGTTAGAGAATTCAACAGTGAAGCTTGTTTGTGAATGAAAAGTAACTTGAAACAATAAACCATGTGACTACACATGCAGCATTGTTCTGTGTTTTGGCTATATCACATGTCAAAGTTGTTCGAGTCATCCAAAAACATATGGTTGAATTCTATTCAAACTTTGGACTTTTTTTATCTGGTTATTGATTTTTTTTATTAGCAATCTGTTGAAATTACATGTACGCTCACAATTCGAAAGTGTGATGATCTTTTCACTGATTGCTATTGCGTGTCTTTTAACCAAAATTGCAATTCATGCATTATCTGCATTTTCCGCAATATCATTAATGCTTCTGCTGTGATCACTTTTTAAACTTCCCTTTCACATTTCAATTTCATATGCTATACAAGGTCATCTACCCTTTACGGGAAACAATCCATTAAATGTGTTTCGATCACGAATTCCCCTTTAATATTTTGATGCCAAGCAATGATTCATACTATATCTAACCACAGTCCACAATATAATTAGATCCTACTCATCACTACATACATGTAGATCAATTAATTTTCAATAAGTGCCAATTTGTCCACAACCACAAGAAGGTTTATAACAAACTGGACAATGGTGGCTCTTGAAGCCCCACTAACCGAAACAAAGGATCCAGCAAGCAATTAATTTATGGATAATGGAAGAACTATGCAATATGCCAGTTTGCCAGTAACCACAACTTTCGTTTCTTATAAGACCTGCCTATGAGAAGTAATATGCTGCACAGAGTAGATATTCAGGGCACCGTCATAAAGTGCTAGCATTTTTCATTTCCTGCTGGTATCATAAGCTGGGATTCAGAAGGGTATTATCTAATATACTGTAACACACACTTAATGCCTTTATGGCTCTAAACCGAAGATATTACCTCCATGCATCAGTGCATGCAAGGTTATAAGGTAGCGGTGTAGGCTACCACTTGGGATCCACAGAAAATTGATCAAAAGGACTTGGATAATTTGATATTGATTGACTTGACTGGTTTGACGGACAGATGCACCGTTTTATAAGGGTCAGGTGAAGCAAACAAGAGGAGGGGACAAGAAAGAGGACGGTAATGGAAAAAATAGAACCCAGAAGTCACTACTAGCTTCTATAATTCAAACTTATCACTCATCCTTGCAATTCGTCTTGATCCAACTTTGAGTGTTGTTAAAATCTGATCATAATGTATAGATGTAGGCCCGTTCGAACTCTGATATACATTCACTTATTACAAGTCCCTGTTGTGCTTTTCCTCATTAAAATTATCATCTGTTTGGAGCCAGAAAGGCATTAACTCATATCATTTTATAGAGAATTAATGTCACTCTGCCTCTAAACAGATAATACATTGTGGACATAACCATAAATCTTGTATTTACAAATATTATAATTTGCTAGCATTTATACAGTAATATATTAATGAGAATTCTCAGACTGACAAGCCTATATTGAATATGTGTGAGAATTCAACATCTGGTTTGTACCAGGAATATCATCCTCATTATTTCATCTATATCTCTGTGTATATTTTGAGAGATAGCAATGATGGGAACAAGAAGACAATGTACACATATACCAGCAACTCTCCTCACACAGCCCAGGTGGAGTGCTACGATTAATTGACTTTTTCTATTTCATATACACAAGAATAAACTTTATAGTCCTAATGAAGGCATGGATGAATCCGTATGATAGTATCTGCTCAGAGCCAGAAAGGAGTTAACTCATACACTTTAACACATACTTGATGCCTCTCTGATTCTCAACCAACGGTAACAGTTTGAGCCCTTTGATCATGACTGAGCAGTAGAGCATTGCTATGTGCCCCAATCAAGCATATCAGACAAAGGGACTTAATGAGAATAAAATACCAGCAGAAGAAATCGGTTCGTGAGCCATGACATCGATAAAAAAGGCAAGACAGCAATCCAAAGTTCAACTTAATAGATAACACAATAAAGAAATACCACAGAAATGTGGCATACAGGCCGCCTTTACATCACACTTCACGCATATGATTTCATTCCTTCTTCTTAAAAAAGGTGAAGTTGATGACTTGATATTTGAATAATGAACTTCATGATCTTATCTACTAAATCCACTTTTACCCAAAGCATATATAAAGACAGTATTTCTATTTTTTTTTTAAAATCTCCTTATTTTTGTTACTTTTGCCATATCTGATGGTCATTTCATGCTACAAGTATGTACTGAACTTTTGGGAAAGTATATAGCACATACATTTCAGCACCAATTTATTTCACCCAAAAGCTGAAAATTATTTGACTCATTCCCGTTCTATGAACAATGACAAAAAGTACAAAAATGTGGGAGCTGCCTTTGTATTGTATGGAGAAGAAACCTCGAATACAAACAGACTGTATGGTTGACTTCTTTTTGTGGCTGACCCTGTGAGATGAGGTGCATATTAAAGAATCTTTGCAGATTCGCAGAAGAAAGGAAATGCAGGTATCTTAAAACTATGTCATTCCATTTAGAAAACAAAATACACCATGGAGCATATCAATACAAAATATTCTGTACCTTCTTTGTTCAAAATGATATACATCGACAATGTAGCATTAGTCAATGAAAATTTATTCTGTTGTACACTGACGTTCCGTGAATTCACTTGCTCCATTTTGCAATAAACAGATCACTTATTTCTACATCACAATTTACAAACAGAAAGACTTGCCAACAAGTTAGTCAAATGAACAATTTATTTGCTCTTTTTAATACTGGGTACTGATAATATTCAATTTAATGATTCATATTAAAACAAATTTTCTTTAAAATTCTCAAATCATGACTACAGACAAAATCACTATGTCATGGATAGCCATATCATGTATTATCCTTTCAATTATTAACTTTCAAGATATTTATATCCTTCTCTTTTCTTAAATGATATTCATGTCTTATTGCACATTGATCTCATTATCTATAAAGGTATGCAGGGAAAAGGTAGATTTATTTATCTTGTGATAGAATTATCAGTTATATAATTTCCCTGTGTCAGAATTGCACAATATGCTCCATAGAAGGCACATGTGTAAGCATAATTGATACTCTGTTATCTGGATGAAAAGAAAAAGCTAGTGGGAGTGTTGGTATAAAGTGGTAACACATAGAGCTGTCATATATAGATCATGTCGATCATATATGATCATTTGGACTTCACTGATACATGATTACATGAATGTAAGGCACCATACAGAAGAGGTGAACTATGAACTACATGTACATGCAACTTATTTACAGAAGGAAGACAAATCAGATTAAAAAGGAATAAAAGCAGTGAGACAAGTAATGGGACTACATTTTAACACAAATCAGGCAATCATATCACATCAAGTCTGTGTGGAAACTCTGCCATTCCAGTTATTTGCTCAGAAAAACAAGCAACATCCATTTTACAACACATCACATTATACCATCGGCGCAGAATTGAAAGGGGAAAAAATGGCTATTTGCATGTACATGTAACATTCTCTCGCACTAGTGGCCATATTTACTCACTCTCTCACATGCAATTATTTCAAAATATTCAAATTTTACTCAATTCCAACTATTCGGTCACTGACATTCCTTACCATTTATCCAGTAGCAATAAAATAGACAATATATACATTATTTTCAATGTCCAACTTTGTTAAACTCATTACTCCTGGTAACCTGGTTAAGTTCTTGGACTTACCAAGGGTCCCTTTCTCTGGATCCAGAAAACGGAATGGGAGCTCTAGCTGGGTCTTGGATCCCGAGATCCCATCAAAGGGCCAGGAATAGACCATCGACATCCAGTCGACAAAAGAGGACCAAACACCGTCTTTGGCTTTCAGAAGCCAGCTCGACATCGAGATCAACGTGCCGAGGCCAAAAGCATAACCGATGCGTTTCAGAATCATTTTGGTAGACGAGTTGTATTCACTTCTGATGAAATCTTTTAACTAAATGGAATGAACTATCTGAGCATGTGGTATAGATAACTATCTTTTTACAGTCCTTCTTGTGGCCTAATACACTTTTCTTAGCACATGGATAGCAGCATGTGACTATATGGTCTACTCTCTCCGCACACTTCCGATCTAACTGATATCCAATACCATTCAAAACATCACAACACAGCCCACTCCTCCTGTTCACTTCTCTTCCTCGCACTGCCAACAGCATAAAATTACCCCTGAACTGAGCATGCTTAGTGGGCGTTTTATCACATAACCAATCACAGCTTCCTGATTCCTACCATGCAAATGAGATTTGGAGGTGTGTCAGTACTCACTCAATTCCCATTGGCTAGTTGCTCACTTGACTACCCTCATGCATATTCACAAGTCAATAATGCCATTACACAAATACATGTTTATTCACAAATCTCTCATGCATATTCATGACTTTGCTATGACTCATCACTACTGTTCCCAGAATTCAGTGCGAGAGCAGGGCCAATTCATATCATTAGAATAGCATTATAATAAATTCATTATGCCTGCTCCTGGTTGTACTGCTCCAGCGAGCTGCTAACAAAAGAAGCTGTGAGATGTTTGATGGGTGAGTCACTACTCAATATTGCCAACATGGAAGTTATTGCATCATCCCATGTTTTCTTTTATTATATTCCCCACACCTGAATAAGTTCCTCATTCCCATTTCTGGCCCCATTTACAATAGTGGACTGATCAATACATTGATGTTTGTAAACAAACAGGTATATCCGGAATATCTGTCTGATGAGGAAGCAAAGAGCTCTGTAATAGAACAGATACAGCCCAAGATGAGAATCATTTTACAGAATGGTCAGATAACTCCTTGGTCAGTCTGTGGTAGGGTCCATGGTCTTGGTGATAAACCATTTAAGGACACTTCTAATCCTTAATCACAATTAAATCCTCATATCTACAGGGTAGGACTTTAAGAGATAGATGTATTTACACCTGTTCTTCTGCCTGTATTTTTTCATGTAGCTTTTTTTTTTTTTAATGGGAAGCATATTCTTTCATTTCAAAGTAAATTTTAAAATCTCAAATCTTGATTTTCTCTATACAACACCTTTGTGATAAAATCAACATTCATGATACCACTGGATAAAAATATTTTTTTTAAAATAGAAATAAATCTATATCAATCACTATGTGTTATTTAAACACCATTTCTGTCATTTTCAAGGTTTATTCAAGTGTGGCATTATAAATCCCTAAAATATATATCTGGGTTTTTTTTCGTAAAATTTCATAACTCAAATTTAAGGAATGTCCTGTCAATGGTGAAAATGGAAAAATTACTCAAAACTTAATGTTTCAACTGAAAATTGAATATATATTGCAATTGCATTTCTAACATAATGTTTCTAAATGCTCTCTCTTTATTTTTCCTCCCTCCCTTTTAAAGAAAAAATTCATTTCAATGTATGAAATAATTTAAAACAACTCCCTTCAATTATGAAAAAGTTTAAAATTCACAAACATCACATGATCTCTTTTTCTTTTATTTATCATGATGATATAAAGCATCACTTTGAACAAGCCATGCATGCATGTAAACATGTTGTGGTCCTATATATAGTATTATATATCTCACTTTTCTTCACCAAAGAAAATATTTGAACAAAATTCCTGGGTTCCTCCACCCATTTGTTGGTACCTTTGTGGCTCAGTAATTTCTTTATTTTCTTCATGGACAGCAATCCACGTATAGAGTGGATCCATTTTAAAACATTGTGTCATCACATATGCAAGGCCATGGGAACTCGATTAGGGTTACCCTGGGCAAAATCGTTGCAGTACACGAGCCTGATGAAAATAAAAAGTGCTTGCCTGTAGTGCTTTTAACCATAGAGGGAGCTATGATTCTTACTGTGCTGCTCTGGGAGTTCTCACTGTACAGGGAGATGTGACTGTGGCTTGCGATTGTGACCAACTCTCCAAATCTAAATGCTGTATTAACAGGCCTACATATAATATAACTACAATACTCTTCATTCACATAATATGCTCTGGTAATAAATAGCTTCAACCTCTACATATACTGAAGAAAATGAAAATGGAAGCATTTGAAATAGATTGAAATAAAGAAGAGACAAATGAGAGAAAAAATAAATTTCTACTTTTATGCTATAAGCCAAGTTTCTGATAGTACACTGAGCATTCACATCAAGCAAACAAACAACTTCCTTCTTCTTAACTTGATTTATCTCCTTCTCTCATCTATCTTCCTAAATCCATTTTATACTGTATTCAAATCTCCCTCACCCTTACCTTACCTTATATGGAAGTCATCTGATTTTCATCGGGCAATAAAAGTGAAATTGAAATTGAAATTAACAATAACCTGAATAGAAAACTCATCTCAGCATCAGTCATGTTAATCCACTTTCCTCCTCTATCATACATGTCTAAGTAGGCCTACACCAAACATAATGTACCCGCAAAGGTATGACCAGTGCATAACAGAGGATAAGATTCAATAATATCCAATCTCTTTCTATCATGCCCATACCCTGAGGCAACTCAGTTATAGCAGCAGAATAACAACATCTGCTCCATGTAGATCTTTGTCTGAAGATGGCCCGATTAGGACAAACCTATCATCAGATAACCATGACTCTTCCTTTGTTACTGATGACCAACACTCTTTTGGAGTGCATTAGCTCTGTGCTTGCTTTAAATAGCGCACAGACAGACAAAAAATGTGTGCCAAGAGTTGGAGGGGCATAAACATCAAAGGAAAAGGAATATTTCTAAATGGGGGGGGGGGGGGGGGGGCTGAGTATGTGAAAAGGCATGATACCTTCTATGGAGACTGCATGCAATATGAAATTATATAAGATGGGTTACTTAAAACAGGGCTTCTGATTGGTCAGATTCCATTGCATTATTCGTTATATGGCCACAACCGTGGTATATAACGTGTTATATTGCACACTAATTTGTGAACAAAATCCAATAGGCAAATGTATTGATAACTTACAAATAATTGATAATACGGAGTTCATTGCACTTTATCAACGAATGTTGCAATGTTTATAGTTTGGTGAGCTCCGATCCCACAAGCAGTTTCCCATCTCATATAACACATAGTACATGCTTATTGTCGTCAAATATACCATAAAATTTGCATCCACAGATAAAGAATTTCTCTCGTGCAATATATATCACCTCGGCCTACGGCCTCAGTGACATATAATGCACTTGAGAAATTCTAAAGCTATGGATGCACATATTATGGTATATTCAACTCCAGAGCATGCACTATATGTATAATATGAAACATGAACATTAAAAAGTAGGGGGCTGAAGGCACCTAACCCAACCAGCCTCCTCCACCAAGCAATAAGCAATAAAAACATGAAACATGTCATCTCTAAATGCAGGGGGCTGCAGGTACCAAGCCCCTCCTCCCCCCCCCCCCCCCCCCACCCCCACGAAGGAAAATCAGCAGCAAGCTGAATACTGGCTCAGATACCTGAAAGAGGGTAGAGAGGAGAATCTCAAAGGGTATGCTGTACATAGTTACATCACATTGGATTTTAAGTCAGGAGGACATAGATGAATGTGCCCCCTACCTACATTTGCCATCGCATCCCAATGCACCAAGAAACAGAATAAATCCCCTTGGTATGAGAAGCATCTAGCATAGAATCCATGCATATCATATAGATGCAGTCCAGGCATGCATTGCTGCCCTGGATTTATAGCGTTACAGATGCAGCATGAGAATAATTTGGATTCATTATCTGCAGTCATACTAAGCCATGGATAGTGCATTCAGAAACAACCATTCACAAAATCTACCACAAGTCTTGACTGGAAGGATTACATTAACAAAAAAATAATAATAATTAAGATATGGGCCTATTTCTTCATTTAAAAAAATTGTAAGTAATCATATTTAAGAAACTTTGTTCAACTCTTGCCTACATTTAGGTTAGGCTTATGAGCAGGGCTCAACACTAGCAAGGGCCTATTACATATACAATATACATGGGTCTCAAAACTTTAATTCCATATTCCACCCCAATCAAATTTTACACACAAACTCTAATACTTCCAATTTTATTTCTTGCACCCCCCCCCCCCCTCCCCCCCCCCCCAAAAAAAAGAGCGTTATAGACAGATGGAAGTACTAGTAATGGTGGTATGCAGTGTGCAAGCATAAGAAGCCAGACATTTGGTTAAAAACAACAAGAAGTTGTAATTCCTATTTTAAAGCAATCTTCCTCATTTGTAGACATATTCAGTGGAGGTCTACAATTATTACCTAATTTGTGCAAAGCATGTCACATGGTTTTCATGGTCATCAGAATCTTGGTGACATACCTTCACATACATTTTAAATCCTTATTTACATCGAATGTGCCTTTGTTGTCAACCCTGACTCAATATTTGAAGCAAACAAACAGTTTTGTCACTCCTCAATACTTATATTTCCCATAGTCATGCACACAAGGAGCTCTGAGAATCATGACATAGCAAGTTGAATACTAAATGGAACAAGTTCCGACTCCTCTCATATTCATCAACAATGAGCTAAGCAATATTTTACAGCTAAACACCCAACCTTCTTTATCATGAAGTAAAATTTGACTTTATTCACTGCCAGCAATGTATGAAATGTGCTTTTCAACTTGAAAGGTATACTATAAGGAGAGTCAAATTTGCAGAAATATTGTGTTTTGTACTGTTCTTTGAATAAAAGGGAAATAGTCATTTTGGACTATTGAGGGGAGAGGCATAAAAAGGGTGGGGCTTGACATTTAGACACTTATGAAAGAAGATTTGAGTTAAAGATTTGTGATATTCTGCCAACATCTACAATAACTGCGTAACAAAGTACTCAGCAGCCTACACTGTATGTGTACTAATGATAATCAGTTCAAACTTCTGGTAATAATGAGGGTAAATTTACAGCATCAACAAACTATACACTGAATGATTAGGAGGATAAAGTCCCCAGTTTTCTGCAATACCGAAAACAGAAAAATTTAACAGAATTTGGGAAGAACATGGAATTCACAGGATTTCAGGGAAAATGTGATTTTTTTAAATCTCAAAAATATGAATTACGAAAAATGCAGTGAATAACACGAAAAATAAAGCGAAAAACACAAAAAACAGAGAAAAATCCAACAAGACAAAACCGTGCATCAGCAGAAAATCTGAATTAAACCTGTTCGCAGTGTTATAATAGCCTGTGTTCGTGAAGCTTCAGTTGCGTCTGCATGTATACTGCACTGCGTAGGCTATATAATTATATTAGGGTAACTTTCATGTTTTTTAGATATTTACTACAGTATTTACAATTGCTTTGAAATGTGTTTTGTACGTGTCACTGAAAAACACGGAATTTGAAGTTCAGAACACTGAAGAACACAAAATTTGGATTTTAGAAAACAGAGAACTGGGGACTTTAGATTAGGACATCAACACACACAAAAAAGATATCTGCCAAAGGATTAAAGGGTGAAAATATATTCAATGAGCAAAGAGCAGTCCAAAATATGTTGTGCTTTCACCAGATACTGTATGTAGACTAGTAATCATATTAATGTTTATCTTAGTCATGTAATAACAAAAACAAGAACTTGAGTTTACCTTTAATTTTTTTTTTTTTTTTTTTTTTTTTTTTTTTGGGGGGGGGGGGTATAATTCGTAATCATAATGGGCAAGGCCTCCCAATAACAATTGTCTGTGCACACAGCCAGCCATTCAAACTCTATACCTCCCCCCTTCGAATTTTTAACAGAGGGCCAATGCATACACCCAACAATACAAATATGGACGCCGGTTAAATATTGGGTAATCTTTGCATAAATTTTGTCCCAAAGCCAAGATTCCATCTGAAGAACTGGTATTCCTTGCCACTGTTCTGACAAAAATCTGAGAAGAATCTACCTTACTGCACAGGAGGCCTATATGAGAGAAAAAAGGAAGTGCACAGAGGAACACTGTCTCAGATGCAACTAATTAAATCAGCAAATTATATGAAACAAAGTATAGAAACAGGAAGAGAGAACTGCCAAGAATATTGTTGTCAAATGAAATCTAACTCTCTATGTTGAAAGGTCATTAGCATCTTAAGTATCTCATTTTTAGTAATCTAACACAAGCATGCTATTTATTCAAGAAGGCTGCTTGTGTGTAGGCTTACATGCATTCACAAAACTGTGCATAGCAGTAATGCACTTTAGTATGTTTGTATGAAAACTGTGCACTGCCACAACAGAAAAAAAAGAAACAACGCGTGTATGTATGCAACATACATTTTAAACAATATATTTGGCACTGCTTGCAAATCAATTGTCAATGGCACAACCTATGATATTACAAACCTATGATATTACAAGTTGAGATTCATACTGTATACAGTTTAACAGAAGACTGCCAGAATTATATCTTTAACAAATTTTATTGCATGACTGTTTCCCATATTGTAAGAAAACTGCATCATTTACAAAGAAACATGACATAAACATAGTGTCAGCCTACATGTAGGTTTTATGTTTAAAAAGTAATGTATAATGGGTGTATCCCTTGAAATCAGTTTCCCATTCATTTTGTATTCCCACAAGAGTATACATAATATAACAGAGTCAAAATTATTCATTGGATTGTGTCCAGCCTATGCCCCAGGCCTAGCGGTTTATAGTTGTCATGGCAACCAAACAACATCAATTGAGACCTTCAACCTTTTATGTGTAAATGTCAAGAGGAGTGTTAGCTGGGAGCATGATAGTTTTTATGTTATTCCTCAAAATTAGCCCTTTTCCCCTCATGTCATGAACATACACATTGCAAGTATATGTACACTGTCACTGTACAATGTAGATCACATCTTCGGACTGTCAATTTTCCCTTTTTAACAATAACATTTCATGCTATTTATGAAGACGAAGTAACAAAATTATTACCCATCAAGTAAGTTTTGACTATCTATTCATCTATCTGTTATATACCACAGATGGGGGGGGGGGGGGGGGGGGGGGGTGGGGAGGGGGGAACATATCAGGGGTGAAATGTACAGGTTGATGAAACAAAGGCTCTCCACAACTCTGTCTTCAGCTGTTATACAAATGTAGAAATAGAGCGATGATGAAGTGCAAGTATAAGTATTACAGTTTCATGACCACTCATGCCAGTATGAGACCATTATTTCACTACACCAGTATAAATAGGTCCAATGCGATAAATGCATCATTGTGCTAAGAACAGGCATACGACAGATGATATGTTCAAGACAAGGTACACTTGTTAAGTTGTATAGAATAAATAGATACGAGCTTCACAAGACACGTTTACGACATGTGAAATTCCAGATGTAATGCACTTGTGTTTACATTTCTGCAGTAACTCCATTACCAGTAAATTTTCAAAGATTACCCCATACCGATGTCAAACATTCATACAACAGCCCTCCCCATTATCTCCACAACCAACAGTAATGTTCCAAGGTGTTCACAATTGCCATCACATGTTCCAGCCGTCCCTCTCTCATTAACGCTTATCTATAAAGGAGAGTGCAGTTACACAGGGAATCTAATGGGTGATTTCAAGTTCGGTGTGCGGTGTTGGTGTTGGTGTTGAGAGCGGGGAAAGGCTGCTGAAGAGCTCCAACACCAACGGTCAGTTTAGAGGGACGATACCGCTCCGATCCGATCACCTTATCGATACCTCAACACTGAGTGACATCATATGCTATAGTGAAAAATCTTGACGATAAAATCAGTTTCCCTCAGAATTTCTAATAAATTTATATCTTATTAGATTCGAATTGCATAATCATTTGAAGAATCCAAGACGAAAATTATCACTCTTCCAAGGAAAATATATGGTTTTGATTATTCCAAGTTGTTTTGACTGCAAAATGGGTTTAACCACCAACATGTCACGAGTGACCGTAGCAAAAAGTGCCACGCGAGGGACAAGCAGCAATAACATGTATGATTACAACACCAACACCAACACCAACACCGTACTTGAATTCATGAATTTCCTAATCCCTAGGGGCTGGTATTGGTGAATGGGGAAATTACATGTAAATCGTCAACACGAACCGTGATACTTGCTTCAGCAGACGACATTCAACACCAGAAAGCAACACTGACTACCGGAAATACATCAAATCTTGAGAGGGCAATCCCAACACCAGCCTGATTTCAAGTTCGGTGTTAAGGCTGGTGTTGGTGTTCTCACAACACCAACACCAACCTCCAACACCATACTTGAAATCACCCAATGTACTGTATGTGTATGTACATGTATTTGAGACTGAAGTCATTTATGAATTCATGGACCATGGTGCTGTACATATCAATGGTTTGATTTTCTAACAATTTTTTTTAAAATGATATAATATTCCTTTTTGTAAAATTGAAATATTTGCAACTGAAGTTGCTAAAACATCATGAAAATACTGTAAAATACAGTATATGGTGTATCCCTGATTTTGGAATTCATTTTGAGAAAAGAAAAACATTCAGGCAACAGGGCTTCTGAGTTTGTTTGTTGTTGTTTTTTTTTTCCAAATTAAAATTTTTGAAGAAAAATGTTATTACATCAAATTATATCTGTATATTTTCAGTTATAGCTAAAGAAATACCAATCAATGTTATAGTTCATTTCTTCATCTAAACAAAGAAAGGTGTATCACTAAAACTCTCTGCTAAAACAGTCACCCTGCTGTACATATGTAGTACTGGTATAAGCAATGAGATATAGACACTGTAGAGTTACATACATGTACTTAACGAGGTCTGGATGAGACTGAAATAGGATCATATTGCATTTATCGCTCTGGATCTAGTCAATTCATATCAAGTTACAATGTTGACAAAAACAGAGCAAATCAAAACAGAATATTATGTGTACTATAATCTGATAAAAAACATATCACTGTGAAATATTTGGTCTAACTGACCAGAAGGTCTACACTGACCTTTTAAAGTTCTGTTCCAATATTTACAGGCACAGATTATGTACTATCAGAATATGTTTTATCAATAGCAATACAATCATTACAGATACATGTATCAAGTAAGTTAACCGACAAAGAGAAAGACGAGATAGATTATTCCTCTAATTAAAAGTGAAAGAAATATCAATTATTATGTATGGCATCTTCCCCCAAGACAGAGAAGTATAAATAAATGAAATAAAATCCCCTTTTACTCATTTTGTGCAAAGCAGTATTTATCAAGAATCTAGAAATTGACAACTCTATCCCATCTTTGTACCAATTCACTTTCATTTTTTCTTGAGCAAGTAGAATAGTACTCCGAAAAGCACCATTTTTGCATGGAATTATGAATCACAGAAAAGGTATTCCCACAGACAGGTCCTAGTGATTTGACCCCTGCATGACATCATACCACCCTATCCAAAACTGTGTCATCCTACAATTTAAGCATGGACCCATAGTAGGGTCCATGATTTAAGCAAACTATAGTTTTCTACGAACCCAGTGGGTAACCTCTGGTCAACTTGGCCTCCAACAGAAAAAAAAATCTTTCATGGCAATGAATAGTGGGAATGAGGTACAACAGGTACCAGAGTTTTAGTCATAAATTGCCCATAATCACAAAATCTAAACTTGTCATAACAGATAATATCAGAGTAAAGGATTAAAGGGGCAGAATGGCAGAAGACAGTCACAAACTGCCGGATACCTTTTAGCACTCTTGCCTTGGGTATCTGAATAAAAAAGGGGACATAGCAAAATTCAATAGGCCTGTGGAAGCTTTAAGCACAAACAAATTTCCTTCCTTTAAGTGTAAAATTTTTTTGTCCTATTCAGTTATCATTTAGATCTTCACTATAGCCATGAACATCTCTCCTTTACAATTCATATTAGGATGGGTTCTTGAAAATTGAACGTCGTCATTTTCCCACAAACTACTGAATAAAGGATTAGCAATTTTCCTAATATCATTTCCTGTAAGATCGTTCGTTTCATCACAACTTCGCCTGCAGCCCGCTTCTGTGATCAGCCGAAACGTCCAGCAGGGCTATTTGATTAAAGGTCAATCTCACACTTCTGAATAAAGGAAATGTGCATGGGCAATTTGATTTCAAGCTCATTTTCTACTGATGGCCCGGCAAAGGATAATTGGCTGGTTATAAACCCTATTACCATCCAGCTGCTTTGGCAAACAGATAGTTTGGAGGCACAAACCCTGTCAAAGTACATTATATAGGTCTGAGAAGGAGACTAAAGCAGGTCAATGGGGACTGTACTATAACTGCACCAGACATAACCACAAGGCTTCTCTTAAGACCCAAAATAAAGTGTCAATTAGGGTCTGGCCTGCAGACTAACAAACAGACACATAAGGCCTCCACGATAAGTTACAGAATTACACCCTCTCTCCACCAATTACTCTCACTTCTCCCATCCAGTGATCTCATTTTTCTGATATGCATAGGCATACCTACTTGACCCTCTTCAAGTATGATTAATTATGGAGAACTGTGGGGAATCGTGATGGAGAATCTAATGAAAAGGGGCACTACGAAGGCATCCAGTTTTCATTCACTTTTGGGAATTTCATCACAGTAATCATCAGTTTTCATGGATTTATATACTGGTACTGGATGGACCCATCTGGTAAAGAACATGCTCAAGAACATTTCAGGAAAAGAGAAAATCCCAAAATTTGAAGAACCCCCCCCCCAAAAAAAAAAAAAAATAAATAAATAAAATTAACAACATGGCTTACAATATGGATCGTCACAGCCTGACTATCTGAGGTCCTCAGGGATATTGTATATGAATGCAGCATGTAGTCCTACAAGTCTGGCTTCAAGTAGGTTTTTGTGCTAGGGGAGGAGGAGTCTACAATCCTTTTGAAAACCTCAAAACGGTCAAAAGTCTATATAAATCAATAGCGGTCATACTCACATTTAAGATGTCCTATTACTGTACAGTGCCTATGCATACCTATCTTCAAACAGTGCTAACATTAATTTTGCATTTATACAGTGCAATGTGGCTTGTTTCCAGAAAACCTATGTACAATGCACATTCATTATTTTCACAAAATAGATACTGCTGTGTTGGGCTATGCTATTCAAAACTCGTGGGACTACATGAATGTTCAAAGATCATATACATCTACAAAAATGTTCAAATTTTCAGCTCATTGGGCTAGCTTATTCCTACTCTACTCTCATTATCATAAAAGGATCCAAACCACTGGAACATGTGCAGTCACACATAAACCATGACAGACAGCATGTCTGCCTGTGGTATATGAAAAAGGTGGGAAAGATGAACAAAGAAGTGCCACTGACTAGCAGGAAGTTCAGTGTACTACCGCTTGGACAACAATGAAATGAAAACAAAAATTGTCCATAAGACGTAAAGTTTTGTCCCATTGCATGACATTTCAATAATTTTGTTAACAGTTTGCTCAGAACTCTGTATACAGACCTACACGTAATTGTAAAGTATGTTTATAATATACTATTGCACAAAACAGTATTCCAAAAAAAGAAAAGGTTCAGCATTTACTGTAGAGAAGAGTTCTATTGTCAAGGGCATCAATAAAAGGAGTTGAAATTCTATAAAATTTGGTTGCCTGGATGCCTTCTTAAACAAGGATCTATAAAGTGATCAATGTAAAAGACAGACAAAAATATCTGTCTTTGACAGACGAGAAAATGTCACAGACAAAAATGTCACCAATCAGGCTCGTTTGTGGGCCAATGTATGCCTGACAAGAAAAGTGAGCCATGCTCATTGATCTGTTGGCAAAGAAACAATTATAGAGTATTTCGGCCCTACATTATTTTATAAGGATTGTACACACCAAGGTAAGCCAAAATTGCCCAATTTCGAAGGAAAGTTAACCAATTTTTAATATAACCAGCAAGTACACGTAAATGTACATGTGTGTTATACAGCCATGAACATACTGCAGTATGAACATAGTGCGGAATATGTATTGGGGATAATGAATCCAAATCTAATCTCCACCAGAAAGATGACATCTATCACTGATATATTTCATTCACAATAATGTTGTTTTAGGATTTGACACATAATACTACACAAATGGTGAAGATTAGTCATATAATGATGACAATACATTCACGAAAATGATTGATGGATTATTACAATAACCAGTTTACTTATGCACCGAATCACCGCAAAGATTCTTAGAAACTCGACAACACTGAAAGAAAGCGCACAATATGGCACTGTGATTTGTCCTTAGATTTTATCCAACCATTTGAATGATTCTATTAATTCTATTAAAGAATATACATTCCTCCACATTCTTGTGACTGGTCAGAAAAGAATGGTGATCAAGGAATTTTCAGAATGTAAAGAATGTGTCACTTTCTTCATGAAATCTTGAAACCTGAATGGAATGGGGTCACCAAACAATTTTATATGTAGTTTACAACATTAGCAAATGATACAACATTGGTGAAAATTACAAAAGGTGCTTTTTTAAAAGTGTGTGCACCCCCCTCCCCCTCCTACAAAATGTCTGCAAATAAGATAGCAATGTGAAATTGGTTTTAAAAAGAATTTCTAAAACTCTAGGTTTTTTCCCCTTTTGGTAGGCAGATGGAAATTTGTATTCACAATGATTGGGCTGGCTAATCTCTAAAAGACTGAACAATATCCAAGAATATGTTGTTTTTCAGATGGTAAGGTTCCTTTTTGAATACTTCAAGATATTTATGACTAGATCTGACCCTAATGGAAACCAATAAAACTTGTTCTTGTTTGCAGAGTTCTGACTGAGCAAATTTACCTTTTCAGTATACCCTCTTCAGAAAATATTATGTCAATTTTCTTTTCCACAAATAAAAACTTAAACAGTGCAAGGTTCAAGGATCATAGTCCAATGAGGATATCAAAAATTATGGCACCTGAATATACCCTCTTGTCAAAGCTGATACATGGGTATATGGCTCCCTTGTAAATTACATGTATGAGTTCACATGCTCACAGGGTAAAGTCTATTCAGATATCATGCAGCACATTTGATCAATGAATATCTAAGATACAATTTTTTAATATTACTTGTAAAAAGTCTTTAAACATGAAAGGTAACACATGTACATCTTAAATGTTTACAGAGATGATAGTTCATTGGAAAAATGTCAATTATGAAAAATACATCACTCTTTTATTTGTTCTTTGTATACATACAAGAACTAGATTTAAACAAACCAAGATGCATGATTTGTTTTATGCGATGTACATGTACACTGTGTTACATTTTAAATATATCTCAGCTGTATATAGAGTTTAAATAAACATTCCAGCTAAAAAATATCCATAGATGTCACATAAAAAGACCAATTATAAAATTCAATCATTAAGTTACCTAATTATTGTATGAGCATATAAAGTAGTCTTGTAGTCTAGGACATTTTAGTAGTATTCAAATTAATCCCTGAAACTCATTCTTGTGTACTAGAGTGTCAAACACTGGGTTGCTCATGATTCACCTTTATTCTAACATATAAACTCCAATCCATACAATTTTATCATGAAATGCCAACAAAAATGTGTCACTGTTTGCTCAAAATTAATGTTTCCCCAAGGAGGGAGCCACATATACATTTAATCTTTAGGATAACAAAGTAGCCTATTCAAAATTGTTCCTAATGGTGTTTAATGCTATTCACAAAATCTCCCAACAATATCTGCAAACTGGAGCCAAACCATGTGATTTCCTAATGCAAACATTGTCTTAATGGGATAAACTACAGGATGTCAATTCTTTCCTCCTTCCGGGGGAAAATTTATACAATCGTCTTTCGAATTAGGAGCAACAATCTTTATTCCAGATTGTCTCTGTCTAACACTGTTTACATGGTGACCAAACATTTCTGGTCCAACAGTACTCAGATCTTGCCACATTTACATGTACTTACTGTACAACTAAAGGTAATGAAATACATCAATGAATTGTGAACAGGGCCATACTTTATGGACAGTTTCAATGCTCTTTATTTTAACAAAAACATACTGCATTAAGAAAAAAATGGATGACAAGGGCCTCATCCATATCATGAACAGTTCTGATTGATCTGAATCAATTGTACATCTTCCAATCAATCAGAAAGTTTCGACTGCCTACAGCATATTCCCTAATATGACAGGAGAGCTAGAGCTGCAACTGATATGGAACTAGGTTGCTAGTTGCTACTACTGATATCAAACTGAACTTTTATAAGATAGGGCCCTGGCTAGTGTCAGATGCATCATTGTTAGTGTCATTTGATAATACCAGCACATCCATAAATACATACAGATCCTTACTTCGGTTTCAGGATTTATGGGGAAAACACTATGCCAGGATACAACCATTGTAAGGCCTACATTGTGCAAATAGTGCATATACATGTCTGTCTGAATGTAAGCTTTGTTTTTGTACATAGATCTGCAATACTGGGTAGGTAATAAAAAGGCAATGGGAAAAAGAACTTCATCATTTCCTGAATTTAGTCACACCTACCACGTGCAGGGTTTTTTTTTTTCACACTCATCATTCATATGATAGTGTGTTTCATTCTTCAATGTAGCTAAGGAAAAAAACATTGATAACACTTGATATTTTTCTCACAAAGTGCAAGTGTTGACCGTTATTTCACGATGGGCTACAAACTTTAACACTTTCCTGAAAGAACATACAAACCAAAATAAAACAGAATAAACACAGTCTATCTAAATTACGTACCAGACCTACATGTACACAGTACCATCACAATGATGATGCCAGTTTTGCTGCACATCATTTTCTTGCAATGTGAGCTATGAATATATGGTCATAAAGTCATGGCCAAGGGACGCAGGCTATCTCTAAATAACACTATAGCACAACATTTCAGGCTTGAATAGTTATGTGTAATTGCACTTTTCAAGTTTGAATGTTTACTTCATATTACTCACTTCAACAGATCTATTATTTTGACACATATTGCAAGGTCTGCAAATGTACATTTACCTCTACAAGACATACACTTCCTTATTCCATTGCATAGTTTATTTGTCATACTGGATAAAGATAATAGCTTGAAAGCCAGAAGTTGTACTTCTACTATGATCTACATGTATACAGCACTGGTATTGTTTATGATGCAAACTCATGGTATGGTTTTAAAGCTCAATGCAGTGCTACATGTAAATTGTATATTTAAGAAAAGGGTTGATGATTTTTACGCATAACAGCAGATGATAGCTTGTGAGAGGCATGGTATAAATTACACAGGTAAAATAAACGCAGTATGAACTTATATCTGTTGGCTTCCATAGTTGTTCTGGATGTACAATTTGTCTGGTTTCAATTATATGAAAATATCTCCTGTACTTAAACCTAAACGCATAAGTCACTCACTACGTTAATCCAGTAACGAATTGTAGGCCTTCGAACTGCATAATTACTGCATATGCAAGTCTTATTATGCAAAACTGAATACAGTATCTATGAACATGTACACTGTAGGCCCTACAGAATGTCATTTTTTTCCAGGAAATAAAAATATTCTGATTATTTCTCCTTATTTGATCTTCAAAGCATGATTTTACAATTTCCTGAAGTGAGTGTGTACATTGTAGGTCTAATGTAGTGACACACTGCCAGACGTAATGAGAGATCTGTCCACTGAAAATAACCATGGTAACCAGTGTGTTGAACTCTTACGTCACTAGACTTGTGCCTGAATGGATTGCCTTACTGAAATATTAAAGTGTACCAATCACAAACCAAAATATTGTACAGATACATATATAAAGCATGACATCCCCCCCCCCCCCCCCCCCCCCGCCCCTTATACATGTACCCAGCATACTACATTGTACGGGTTAACAGTTAACGAGTTTAAAGTAAGTTAAGAATAAGATACATGTACAATGTAAGACCAACAAAGCAAAGGAATCAAGTAGCAGTTCGATTCTGTAAATGCCCAAATTCAAGCACAAGCGTATGTATACATGTACATTGACTACTGGTAAGTCTACTCTGGTCACTCTGTGTTGATTTACATTGTAGAGTATATTTGAACCAGCAAAGTAGCAATATCTTTTCATACAAGTGGTATTTGGTGCTCATATTTTTAATATGGTACATTGTATGAGACCCTAACATACAGAGCGAAATGACTTTTGGTGATTAGTAAACTTTACTTTAATCAGAAAGCCAGTAAGATGCCACATACCCCGGGGGGGTCACTTCCACTGAAGAGTGGACAGCATCCGCGAGAATCGTCCTTTAAAAAGCACCCTAAACGAGGATTCAAGGCCGGCCGCTAGGACACCCTAAGCACGGATTTTTTGCATATGTCCCAGATTTGCACACCCTATACCCTAAACGAGGATATTCCTATTTTCATACCTTGAGAGCGATAGTGGCTCCATTGAAAGTTTGGAGCCGTTTTTAATCTCGAGAATTCACTGTCTTATTATGTTTTACACAGGCGTTATAGGATTTTCCGTGGCACGGGTCTTGTTACAGTCGGTCCCACAGTCGGTGCAAATTACATACCCTTTTTGCGTTTTAGATTATCGTGATTTAGGGGGCTTTTTTCAGTTTTTGGCATTTTTGACACTCTATTCGCGTTCCGCGCGTTCCGCGCCTACCCCTGAAAAAATACCCTTTTTCCGCGTTTTTTTTCTCGCGGATGCTGTCTACTCTTCAATGGAAGTGACCCCCCCGGGCCACATACACATAACAGTCATGTACAGAGACAAGTATATGCCAGCCAACATGTACGTGTGTACATACATGTACATTGTAGGCCTACAGGATACCTCAGTTACCTAATACTAGTACTCCTATGAATTTTTGTTGGTTTTTGTTTTTGTTTTTGTTTTCTTTTAAAGGTATTGGCTAACTTTGTGAGTAGCTGATTTAAAAAATTCTCAAACTAAGATGAAACATGTGTATGAGTACTTGTATTTATACTCAAAAACCTTGAAACCAACCATAATTTGGAATGAAAAAGTGTAAGTTAAACGCAAACGGTGATTTTATTATCCTTCGTCTCACGAGACAATCACTAAGAGGACCATTTTGCTTGAATTTGAAAATGCTGTTATGTCCCTCCCGCCGCGTGATATGCCAATACACGCATTACGGTAAGGTGAGTCATACGCGAATGCGCACTCCTTATGTCTATTCTGTGCAACCGACCCTCGTATATTTTACAAACATTGGTTCACATTTTTGATATTTAAAAATACTTCCTGTGGATATTATACTTTGAAACTTTCAGACTGATATTTTTACACTATAACCCTTATGTTTATCCCATTTTCAAGTAACAAAACAAGATTTTTCAAAATCATAACAATGTTAACAATGTCTTTAAAAAAGACTGATTCTACAAGACATTATAGTATAGGCCTACATGTACATGTACCTCGGTCATGAGTAAATTCCAAATAGTTAAAATTTGATGTTAAATCTTAAACATACAGGTCTAATGTATTTCTGAATTTAGCAGGTGTTTGAAACAGTTTGATTAATGGTGTCGCCATAAGCTACAAGGTATTGCTGGTAGAGCTAAGAGGATTTACATATTCTTCTAACCTCAATTTTATTAAATAGAGCTGATTTCATATTTAACACTTATATGTAATATCCCTTTCCGAGTAAAATCAGGCTTATTCATTGATCTTCAATATTCCCTTTAAGCCCAACAAAGCCTGTCTGATGATAGGCAACCTGATCGATGGGTCAACACAGGGTGAAGACACAGAAAATGCATCTTGCCTGCCAGCAAATATATGTACAAGCACTCAACCAGAGGAGGCATAATGTACACACGGTCATTAGGTTATTCACCAGCATGGCACACAGCAGAAGCCATTTTTAGTACATTTTCTTTTCTATGTGACTGTGAGATTTGCCTTGTACACATGTAGATTAAACGTGAAAGAGGCAAAGTTGATTTAAAAAGCATACCATAGAGGTGTCTTGCTTACAATATGTGTTTTCTCAGTTAAAGGAGAATGCAACGCAGACATCAGTGTGCTTCCAGTGAATGAAGGAAAACAAGTAGAGTAAACAGTGTAAGTTTGAGGAAAATCCAACAATCTGTTCAAGAGTTATGAACTTTGAAAGTTTGAGTAAATCCTTATTATTGGGATCCTTGAATTGGCACTTTTGCCAGTATCTGTGATGTCATCGTGGACAAATGTCCATTCATTTTACACAGAATTTATCATTTTCTTTATTTTCAAGAAAAATAAAAATTCTGTTGATTTATTGCTTGAGTATGACATGGCTACATCAATTCTGCAAGCATTTTGGGAAGAATTATGTTGATTCCTGACTTGAAATTTCATGTAAATCAATTTTTTTGAAATATTATGTACAAAATGAATTGAGAGTTGTCCACGATGACATCACAGATGCTGGCAAAGCTGCCAACTCAAGGATCCCCATGATAGGGATTTACTGAAACTTTCAAAACTCATAACTCTTGAACAGATTGCCCAATTTTACTCAAACTTTCATTGTTTAATCTTCTTGGTCACCTTTATTTACTAAGAGCACACTGATGCCGGGGTTGCATTCTCCTTTAGATATGATATAGCAAAAATATACATGTAATAAACAGTTGGTGTTTCTGAAAGAAAACTATCACATAGGGTAATAATACACAGATGACAATGAGACGCATAATCTACCGGTATACCTACTACAGTAGTACATAATACTTGTTGTAAAGTGACAAGCCAGTTGAATATTTTCAACCTAACAACAATCTTAACATGCATTTAGTTTAGATTGTGGGGTTACAGACCTAAATTCGCATTAATGTGTTAAAATACATGTAGCCTGTCAAATATCCTTTTTTAAAATAACTAATATTCCTTCCAAGTAAAACATACCTTCATTACATATTGCATACAAGATTACAGAAGGTATATCTAGGCTATATTGTGAAATTGTACTCATGATTGTACGTAGGAGGATATGGACATTGTACATGTATATTCTGCATGTTTACATTATTCTAATGTTTTGTGTAATGTACACAGCACCCATCTTTACTACAACATAAAAACAACAACAACAACAAAAATGCAAATTAGTAAAGTAAATTACCCCTTTGGTAATCACTCAGGTAGAAACCATTGGTCATGGTTGATTTAATCCATTGTCTCATCCACTACCAGTACCAGCTACAAGCAACAAAACCCTTTCAATACACAGGTTGGAAACATACACAGGTTAGCTACATGTGTAAATATATACACACCACATTTGGGTTGACTCACCCCTTTAAACTTGAGGACAATGTCCTATTGAATGGCTGGTGGGGAACAGATCAGAGGGATTAGCCCTGCCTTTACACCATTGACTGGGGACAAAAGTCTACAGGGTTCAACGGGTCATTCAAGACCACAGTGCTTTCATTTTTAACCTTTCACCTAGACTAGTGCTGTATGGGGAAAGGTCTTTGTTCAATATCAGCCTATTAGACTCTGGCTTGGTAGAGGACAGGAAATGGGATTGTATACAACTGGAACCATGCATTGACTGTAGAGATAAAAGGGAGTTTGTTTTTCTAAGAAGTTTCAATGACACTGACAAAGAAAAAAATTGTTTACAAAACAGGTCTTATCATTTCAGTAGTACATATGCAAGCTTGCATACAAGCTATTGCAGCTGTATCACAAACAAGGCCTACACATTAGTTTTAGTGTACTGCATAAGCTTACATGTATATGTAGTGACTGCGATGATTTCCATGTTCCCAGAAGATGAACATGTAAAACCTGCATAAACTGAAACTGTGCATTTAAAATGTACAAATATGTACTGTCATTAATGTGTGTGTACCCCTCCCCCATATTCAAGCAATTATCCAATCCATCCACATGTACATTGTAGGAGAGACAGTTTAAAACTGCAATATCTAGACATTAATCTACATTAGCCACACTCGACCCAGGTGTATAAGTGAGTACCTGGCAGGATTTATTCCTTGAATGGACTGAGCACTACATGTACGATAGCCATGCTAAAGCCGGGGTAATAGCATGCTTGCAGGGCCCTCGGGAGAAGTGAACAGGCTACCCTGGCTACCCCAAACATTATTATTACCATACAACTGTGCTCCATACGATACATGTAGGTACAAAAGGCCAATAAATAGTATCAGTGTTAAAAAGATTTACCAGTATAATTCCACATTTTCTGTAACTGTAGCACTGTGCACGTGAAGTACAATATCTTTGTAAAGCTCTATACAGTACCTTGATCATGTTTCTAAAAATGTCTTTTGAGCCAGAGAACATTAATAACAGTCTACTGATCACTCCCGAGGAGGATACCCCCTTTCCTACCTCCCATCTTCTGTGAGAGGGCCTCTCAAGTCCATTATTCATCTTGGCTGATGACTCATGATGTTAGATCTAGGCTTCTTACGTCTCTCTCTTACGTCTCCCACTCTCCTTCGCATCATCCATCCTCCTATCTCACTCTTCTCGTATGCACCATCCATCTTGCTCCCAGAAGTGTTTACGGCAGCATCCTGGATGATGATGCGATCCGGAGACTAGTCCATCTCCAGCAGTTGGTTGTTATTATCAAGGATCGTCAATCATTCTTGCACTGCTTTAAACAAACCTAGAAATTGCAAAATAGCTATTTGCTATTCTAAATATTTATTGCCTGGTTTAACTACTTAAGGCCGGTGTAATGTGTATAGAGTGTATACTGTCCAGTCTATTAAACAATATTTTTGTATATGTTAACCACTATACTAGATTTCAATTGTGCATGCAGGCCTACACATGTACATGTATGTACATGTGCACCCTACAGTACATGTAGGATGTACTCAATATATGAACTTGCTGGGTCTACATTTTCTGTACATGAAATCAATGTTCCTCCTTTAAAAAACAAGGGGGAAAAGACCATGGCCGCGTTCAAACGACCATTTTTCACCCTAGAATCACGGTTTTGAAAGACGTTTAGTTTAAACCACGGTTGCGTTCAATCGATTTTTCGCAGGTCGTAAAAATAAACGTCTTTCAAAACGCAAACATGAAACGCTGAAAAAGATACGTTTTGAATGATGATTCTGCAGAACCACGGTCGCTAAAAATCGATTGAACGCAACGGAGATCTCAATCATGATTCTACTGTTGCTTTCACACCAAGGTTTGAAGAAAGATAAAACAACATACAGAAAGCTAGAAAAGAAGATAGGAGAAAACAAAGAATAATATAAGAAGAAGCTGAAAGATAAGGAGATAGAAGGAATAAGATAGAATAACAGGAAAAGACGAAAAAGAAGAAGATAGAAGAAAACAAAGAGTAACATAAGGAAACATGGACAGAGAAGAAGATAGAAGGAAAAAAATAATAATATAAGAAGAGACTGAAAGATAAGGAGATATAAGGAATAACATGGAATAACAGGAAAAGACGAAAAAGAAGAAGATAGAAGAAAACAAAGAATAACATAAGGAAAGATGGACAGAGAAAAAGATAGAAGGAAAAACAAAGAATAACATAAGGAAAGATAGAAAAAAGTGGGAGAAAACAAAGAATAACATAAGAAAAGATTGAAAGATAAGATGGAATTAATAACAAAGAATAACATAAGGAAAGATGGAAAGAGAAGAAGATAGAAGAAAACAAAGAATAACATAAGGAATGATGGACAGAAAAGAAGATAGAAGGAAAAACAAAGAATAACATAAGGAAAGATAGAAAAGAAGATAGACGAAAACAAAGAATAACAAAAGATAGATTGAAAGATAAGAAGATAGAAGGAATAACAAAGAATAACATAAGAAAAGACAGAAAAAATAAGATAGAAGAAAACAAAGAATCACATAAGGAAAGATGGAAAGAGAAGAAGATAGAAGGAAAAACAAAGAAAAAATAAGGAAACATAGAAAAGAAGGTAGGAAAAAACAAAGAATAACATAAGAAAAGATGGAAAAGAAAGAATAACAAGGAAAGATAGAAAAAAGGTTAAAATAAATGACATAAGGAAACATAGAAAAGAAGGTAGGAAAAAACAAAGATTAACATAAGAAAAGATGAAAAGAGAAGAAGATAGAATGAAAAACAAAGAATAGCATTAGAAAGATATAGAGACAAATAAATGATGTGGCTAAAGTTGACCTTCCTGGGTCAAACTGCGCAGTACGATGCGCAGTGGATGGGCTTGAAATGAGCAAGAATCAGCGTTGATGAAAGATCGCTTGAACGCTCTCTCGCAGTAGCCGTGTTTTGTAACAGCGTTTTGATTTGTGCTTCATGATTGTGATTCTAGCTTCAAAAAATCGCTTGAACGCACCCCATTCTAAGCCAACATATTTTCAATAACTTGATTAAAATAAAAACACTGTGGTAAGTATGTACCCAAGGGATTCAGAGTAATAGTGAGAATGTCTGACATCTTTAAAATGTCAACATACAGGTAACAGCAGGGTGCTTTTGCATGGAGCCAAACCCTTTATTCTGCCTGGTATGAAATAACCAGCAAAATATGGAAATATGCCAGATTTTGCAGTATTTGCAGTAGGGAATTTTGCAGTACCTGATAAGGTCGAAATACTGCAAAGGCTTTCAGTCTTTAATATCCATGTAAAAAAATATGGTGTACATGTAATATCACGCTAAATATTAATTAATGTAGAAAAATATATTTTCACGGACTGTGTATTGTGTCAGTATAACAGAGCTGCCAACCCCAATTGGGAAAAAATCCTATTCTTTATTTCTTTCTATCATATTTTCAAGCCCAAAATCCTATTTGTTTCAAATTTCGAAACATCCAACAGTATAAAGAATCATTCTTACAAGTTTCAAAAATCCTATTTCAATGGGAAAAATCCTATTCAGTGTCATATTCCCCTTAAAAATCCTACTAAATAGGATACAATCCTACTAATTGGCAGCTCTGGTATAATCAATGTTGATAATTAAAGCTAAATGTGTTTCATTTAGCCTTTCAAACACACATGTAGACCCAGAGTTATAAAAATTCATGTACTTGTAAGTGAAATTGAAATGTATGGCTTAGTGAAATCAAATGTAATTGAATGATTCACAGAGCAGAGATTTTATAACTTTTATTTTCACTTCTGGAAAAAAAAAATCACCAATCCTTTTACTGTATGATACGTGAGGCAGGCTAATTCTATAACACATTTGGGACGTATGATAATTTTAGATATTTTGCTGATAATTTTAGCTATTTTGCAGATCTCTAAATACAGTACATTGGAATTGATTTTATTTCAAACTTGTTTCAACACAGTTTTTAAACTACCATTCTATTATCAACAGCCTTGGTTGGGTGTAATTTTTATCAGAGGTTGAACGATAGATATTTCCTCTCTTGATAATACAATGCCATCACGTCATATGACAACCTGAACGTAAGTACAATGCAGTAAAATCAACTTGAAATAATAGCAATTAAATTGAATATCACATAATATCTTTCTCCTGTCATATGATGCATCCATGTGTAAAGCACACGGGATGAGAAAGAGCAAGATTATTAAGTCTTGGCTTCAAGTAGGACCAGAGAGCATCCTTTCAAATTCAGGTATTTGAGTGCTCCAAAGCAGCTTGATATTCAATATCAATGGTTTAAAATATCAAAAACCATAAACAAACAAAAACCAGATAGGAGGATTAAACAGGACTCTTGCTTACAGTGCATGTACATACAATGATACCAGGGAAATGTAACTTTCCCTGATGATTCAGAGTAATTACAGTACTTACACTCCCTCATCGTTGTCCAAAGTTTTGAATCCGGTTTTGTCCCCGTGAACGGGGGTGGCCGGATTTACCTCACACCCGCGGCAATCGCCCTTACCCCCTCCCTCCACTTTGCACGATTCACTGCATCCTCCATCCTCAACCCAACCCTCCTACTCTCCTCCTCTACTTGCATCTTCCACGTCTTCTTTGGCCTTCCCCTCCTCCTCGGACCGCTCACCTCAATCACCCTGGGCCGCGCAGGCGTTGCTTGCTACGTGTATATGACAGTGACTCCCTAGGATGGTTATAAACCATCTTTTCTGTCATGCCATTGTCATCAGCAATGATCTTTGCAACTCACAAATATATTGAATACCATCTTGTTTCACATGAAGTTAGTAATACGAAAACATTTGGCAAAACTTACTGTTCTTTTAAGTACTCTAAAATTTGAAGAAAAAAAAATACAGTGATCTTTAAATTTGGTAAAGGTGACATGATCCCCATCTCACATCTCAATCCTACATATAAACATACACATTTACCAACTTACTATCATACTGTATATATGGATACATGCACATGTACATGTACATGGTTTACCAAAAGAATAACGGTAACAATGACAAAAATTCTGAGAACATCAATATGGAAAATGACGTGTCTGTTTCATTTCCTTTAAAAAAATATAAAAAAATCAAATGACCATCCTGATCCCTCTCTAATGAATTTAGCAGATCTACATGTACATGTACATGTATACAGTGTTCTCACTAGAAAACAATCCACACACGGTTCCCACTCTGCACAAAGCGTGGAAGTTTAGGTGTGGCGGCAGTATATACTATAGTAAAAAGATGAAAAAAACAGACTAGAGATTAGGGATTCAGTATGTTGATAGAAGTGCCCATATATGAAACCCAAATGCTGAATGAAACATCAACATTCACGGTGTACATGCCTAAACTACATCTGCAAAATATGGCCTTACATAGTAATGGATTTGTATCGATAAATTTTCCATATTTCACAATACCGTCTCGGCGTCTCCAACAAAATTTATTCTTCAAAGGAGTAAACAGAAGTACATGTAGGTGTAAAAGCTTAATTAATACTGAACATTTGCACAAGTCACACAAATCTACAGAATGTTGAATGAATCAGAAAAAGTTGAACTCCTATCAAAACCTACATTTAATACAACCTCAAAATCCTCAAGCTATACATGTACATGTATGTATGTATTGTATGTACATCATACATGTACATGTGCATTATTTAAAGTTGTTTTTTTTTTTTTTCAAAAAGTGCATTTTACACTAATTTTCAAGAATTTAGTGCCAATTAGCCCCACATATAGATGTAGGTTATCAAATCCTTCCCATTATAATACAAGACAGACCTCTATCACTGGAAGGGTTAAAACAAGCTACTAGCTCTACTAGCACACAACAAGGCCTGTCTAGCCCACAGGTAATTAGCAATTATGTCTGATTGATTGGGTTAAGGCTAATAAGGTGAGGTGGGCAAGACTTGAAAGGTATGCTAATTATCGGACAGAGCAATCAAATCATTAATAGAAACTCTGAATGTTCTAATTGCCAATTGGATTTGAATCTTCCATACTTCATGTTGAATCGCAAGTCAATAAAACACCATAGAAAATCAGTAAGTGACGTCTGTTTGTACATCTGCAGAACTTTACACAATAATAATTTGCATTGCATAGTTTATAAGCAATGATGTAGAGTAATGATGCGGTACTAATAGCTAGTTAGTTGATGCAAATATTTTGGTTTTAAAAATGACAGTTAGATCAACAAAATAATGATAATAATGTGAAAATGGTGATTCATGAACATGTCCTTCATAACTGTAAAATACAAGTTATTTTAATCATTGGTATTAAATTACGTACATGTACATGTATTTTGGAAGAGATTAAAAGACGAACATGTAAAAGACGAATATACATGGTTTTTTTTAAAAGTGCAAGTTTATGAGGACCAATCACAACGAAAAAAAAACAAACTACATAATTAAGAAGGAACTCAGTCATCACAAAGAACAAAAATTAATATGGACCTATGGAGGTCTAAGTCAAGTAAACAAAACTTATGAATTATAAGGTAGCTACATGTATGTGTAGTAAATGTCATATGCCCCAGCCATCATATGTGCTGATGGCAGCAGGGGTGTATGAGATGTTGAACTACATACATGTATAGATGCAAACAAGATGCACGATTATTCGTACTGATTTGATGTATCAAATGCACCATGATCTAGATACTTATTGGGCTAGATGTATACTAGCTTGCAAACAAGTCATTCCTATGAGAAGCTGAACCATATAGAATTTCCCTGTAATGACATTGTCACAATTACATATATGTGTTAGAAAAATGCAATTAAAAAATCATCTTTCACAATCCTACAAAGGAACATTTCTGTCTCTGTTATAAAAAAAAAATAATAATTTTGTCAATGCAGTGATGATCTATCATTTAACCAAGAGCAAAACTGGGTTCTGTCATTGTAAAAATAATCAATAAAACAAATTACCGGTAAACAGTTATCTGTATCCTTTAACATCATACTTACATGTACATCGAAGGCACTGTTTATAGAAACCCCAGATAAGTTCTCCACATTTATCACACCACGTGATGATATTCAACAGTTGCGTTGGCACAAATTTGTGTCCTTCACCGGCCTCTCCTTCCCTCCCATCATCCACATACACCCCTTCCCCATTCACATTTTCATCGATCAGTGGGTAGGGTTCACAAAACGATGTATGGACCTGATCATGAAACGACGAAAAGGAATCGTTACTGAGATCTCCATCCACACTGGAGGAATTTCTTCGCCCGTTGTTATTATCATTGTTATGTGTTGGCACCGCATGGTATTTTTTCCATGGTTGAAAGTAACTGCTTAATCCAGCAAAAATTCCGCGTCTCTGACCATTGTTGTTGGCGTTTGATACAGGATGCCCTTCAAGATGGTCCATCGAGTTGTAATAATCATCAACATCATCATAGTCATCCGATGATGACGACTCCCCATACCCCTTCGAGTTGGAGATTGTTTGCATTTCGAAATACTCTGTCATCTTGCTGAACATCCCTCCTATGGAACTGACAACAAAGTTGGAGGATGTTGCGGCAATGTTGCCGATTGGGCCCCGCTGACTTGCGGGGTGCTCGCTATTGTCGTTGGTGACCGTTGCTGGTCCAGCTGGCAGTGATGATGATGTTGTTGCGGCTGGAGCTGCCGTAACAACTGCAGCTGAACGCCGCTTGGCACTCATAATTTCCGCGACCTCTGTGCGCTTAACTACTCCACACACTTCCTCCGATGATAACTTTGATGGCCTAGAATTGCTGGAAAGAGAACAAAGAGAAGGTGTCAATTAATCGATAATTATCTTGGTAACATTACAAAGTACAACCACGTGTAATATATGACAGAATTGGTTACTCCAAAACTCAGTGTTACTCACTTTTATTCGGTGTGTTCAGCGCAGTTGTCTATTTCTCTTTCATGGTTGCCTACAATTCAAAGAATAAGGTGGTTATTCTCTCTTCAAGGCGAATTTCCAGATGATTTGCACAAGCAAATCTTCATTATGATGAGACTTCGTTGACAGGTTTTCGGCATCACATATTATGACAAAAGTATATAGAAAATTGCAGATGACGAATATTCAAGATCTCACTGAATTATAGTTTGTGTGAATTTCAATCATCTAAACAAAAGAAAACTTGGAAGAAGAATATTGATTTTTCACAAAATTATGATTCATATCATCATGGGCTACATGTATTGTATATTTCATTTTGGAGTACGAGTTGACGATCAAGACTTGTTGCACTATACAAAGGCAAGGATTAGTGTCTGCAGAAGAAGGCAAAGCATACTGAAATGTAAGAAAAGACTGGATCATTGGATGGGAAAAAAGATGCGGATGAAAGAAAAGTGAAGAGTAGAAGACTAGATAATGTACAAAAAGTCCTCTCTTCCGTACATTGAAAAAGAGCACGATTTTTTTTTCTTGGGGGGGGGGGGGGTAACTATTCCTTTTGACTCATGAGTGACATATTAGACTTGATAATTCATTGAAAATCCATATGTTTGAATTTTCACAAGAACCCTACCCTTCCCTGCATTCCTTTTCGACAGCGTTTTCCTATCCGCCGCTCATTTCTTTTTTATTTTAATCCCTTTCTGCCTTGTGCGTCTTTTAACCGACAGTGATTAGATGGCCCTAGTTTGTTTTGTTTGGTCTTGTCTTGTTTCGTTTTTTTTTTTTTTTGTTTTTGTTATTACTTCCTTTATATATGTTTGTTTTCTTTTGTGCCAGTTCGGCTTCTAGCAAGGCCGTATGCAGGATTTTTTCGGGGGGGGGGCAGGAATATGTAAACTTCACGGGGGAGCTTTTGCATCTTTAGAATTGAAATTGAACGATCTGCTGCCCACTTTGGGTGGAATATTTGGAAAAAAAAGTCAATGAAAAAAGTAATTTCTGAAGGGGACAAGCAACTGCTTCCCCCTGCCCCCCCCCCCCCCCTCGCTGCGTACGGTCATGATTTTTAGCATTGCATGGGGCTTATTTTTTAATAATCGATATATGAGTCATAATATGCTCGCAGATGACCATTTGTTTCTTCATGAATTTTCGGTTGTTTTCTTTTCATCCAATTTGCAATTTTATTGTTTAATTTGAACTCTTGGCTTTTTTTTTCTGAAGAGCATGCCAGGTAAGAAGAAAAGTCTTACACTAACTGATTTTAGTAAATGAAAACAAATTATGCATTCATTTTCAGTCTTTCATTCAGCATGGTGAGATTTTCCTCATCATGTCACTTAAGTGGTTAGACTTCATGAAGGTTATCTGTAGGTGAATCATCTGAGACCTTTATCTATCTAGATTCAGTTTCGTTATGCGAGGTTATACCTGAATATTTCCATTTAAAAAAGAAACAAAACTGAGAGATTATAGCCTTACAATCATGGCCGTGCGCTGCAGTGGGGGGGGGGGGCAGTTCCCCCCCCCCAATATTCAACCCCCTTTTTTTTCTTATTTTTCCTGACAATTTTCCAAAAATACCACCCAAAGTATACACCAGATCGTTAATTTTCAATTTAAAAAAATCCAAATGCTCCCACACCCTTCCCCTACTCAGTCAGTGCTTCGATCGCTCCCTCGCTTTCGAATATCGAACGTATTCTCCCCCCCCCCCCGGAAAAAAATCCCGCGTACGGCTTTGCTTACATCCTTATAATTTTGCGTGCATGCATGTGTTTTTACTTTTTACTTTTACTATATTTATCTGTATTATTGTCTCATCATGATTTATGATGATGATGATGCAGAAGGGGGGGGGGGGATCTGGACCAATACCCCTCCCAGGTGTATAAAAGAAGCAGTCTTCCTTATTGTTAATGCCATTTTCAGTTTGGCTATGACGATGGGAGCGTGCCATGGAGCCCTTACCCTTGATTTGCTCCAGTGCCTTTGTTTTTTTCATGATACTGTTATATCACCCACTTTTATGATATATTTTTTTTCTGATATCGCTTTAACGCTTTTATACTTGTTATGATCTAATAGAAACCCGCACCTTTTTAAAGCAATATTTTGTTCTTTTTTTTGGGGGGGGTGCCCTTTCTGCAATTTAATCTTTAGCCATTCAAAGGGTTGAATATTTTGTTTTAAAGAGATATAGAGACTGAACGTTTTTCTTTCTTGTTTCAAGTGTCGCAATGAGCCATAATGGGGGAGGGGGTGCATGCGCTATCTAAAACAGAACCCAACAGAACTAGAATTAGAAGTCCAGTTGGGACCGCGCACCTTTCTGCATTAAGTACGACAATGTTTGTTTCATCTTGCTCACTTTTGATGTTTGCCAAAAATCAGGTTCTCAAAGGCAAACAACATAATGCCGTGCTGACAATAATATACTGCGCTTCAACGAGAGAGGACGTACTTCAAACTAAATCCATGTGAGTTTCAACCCGAGCGCTGCATTATCGATATAATTCGTTTCTTACCAGTTTTGGATAAGATGCAATGTGAGGCTGGCATCCAAGAGATCTAACTAGGACTTGCAAACCTATAATAATCTTTACTTTTTGTACTTTAATGATCTACAGTGACTGAAGTTAACTTATTTAATACGAAATCTAGGTACAAACTACAAATTAATTTTGATTTTTAATCATGGTGGGGAAAATGCAACGACAATGAAATACGTTATGATTTGGAAAAAAGAAATTAAACGATATTGTGTTATTTTTATCTGACCACAATATTCAAATCATAAAGGATTTTCATATTTACTGGACCTCATCATTCCAATGTATATACTTCTGACACTTCTTTCCAGCATAAACTTAAAATTGTCTTTCCTTCAATTTCTCCTTTCCTCCTCTCATGCCTTCCTTCCTTCTTCTCTCCTTCCTTTAATTCTCTCCTTCCTTTAATTCTATCCTTCGCTCCTCTTTCGGGTAATTTTCTCGTCCATGGCTTTTCCCTCCTTCCCTGTTCCTTCGTATTCTTCTTCTTCTTCGCGTCTTCTTCTTTCTTCTTCTTTTTCTTCCTCTCTTCCTTAGTCTTATTAGGCTGCTTCGTCTTTTGAGTCTTCTTCTTCTTCGTCTTCGTAGTTTCTTCTCTTCGTATTCTCTCTCTCTCTCTCTCTCGCCTTCCCCTCACTTCCCTACCTCCCTTTCCTCCTTCACTCTCTCTCTTCTTCCCTATACCTCTCTCTCCTTCTCTCTCTATACCCCCTTTCCTCATTCCATCCTTCCATTCTCGACCCCCTCCCTCGCTTTTTCCCTTGCCCCCTCCCCCGCTCCCTTGTTCTTTCTCTCCTTCCCTCGCTGTATGGGCGTTCCCTACCACCTTTTCCCTCCACCAATCTATTTACCTTTCTGTGCATGTTGATTTTCCCCTAAAACTTGTCGATCCTAATGAAGAATTCCACATATTCCTATATTTTGTTTTATAGTGTTTTGGGGAAAGGGTGAAGGTAAGGCTTTGAGGATTACACTTCTGTGTAACATTCTTAATTTTTCAACAGGGTCCATAGATACAAGCTTCTCCCTTAAAAAAACCCCAAACATCTAGACTGATCCACTTTACTATGTTTCTTTCACTGCTCCAAATAATAAAATGCAAATTATGTCCCACTACTAACTTAGTCAGTTCGTTTAATGAATATAATGTTTTGTTATATACTGTAAAGTCAAGGACAGAACCTAATAAAGATGTTTCTTTAAAAAAAAAACTTCGTCAGTTTGCATGGGAGTCAATCCGTTTTATATATTCTTTTTTTTTTGGGGGGGTGGGGCAGACACAAAAAAATTGATGACAAGCTAAAAAAAAAAAAAAAAAAGGTGTCCTCATGCAGCTTAGAATTAGGGGGGGATACCAAAAAATTTCAGACAATTTTTTTTTCTTCAGGTGTCTCCTTTTCTAAAATTTTGTTGGGGGTATACCCTACTGTGTCCCCTTTACCCCTTTTTGGGAGGGGGACATGTCCCCCTGTCCCCTTCCCCAATTGACGCCCATGTCAACTCGTTCATCAACTTTTATCACGTCTATCATGCTATCTGTGAGATGATAATGAAGAAGCGATCGGGCACTTCGTAAAGCTTGCTTTTTAAAACCATACACTTCACTTCTTTAAAGATTCACAAGCTTTATATTATGCTAGATTATATTCATAATAAGTTTGAGTTTTATCCTTTCCCCCTGCCATGTTTTATTTTCATTATCGGGTTTGGAGAACACCTTCTGCGATTGACTTTTATGCTCATTCTTATATAACAGTAAAACTTGGCAACTACAAACACTTGAACTCATGTGGTTATTTAGTATTCTTGCCTCCAGTATGGAATTAATAATATCCATCTACCATAGGTCGATCACAATTTTAATCATTCGATCACTTTACTAATGAAAAAAGGCTTAGCAACGCATGCTAACCTATCATACTCACTAGATTATCATTCACCTGTATTATCATAATGAGCTCCTGCGTTTTCACTGTTGATGTTACACATGCAGGACAATGACCTAAAAAAAAATCAACTTTCATGGAAATTTCAAGCTTGCTTGCGCGTTTTTGCCTTAAAAGTAAAATAAAGAACTGCCTTTGCATCTAAGGGATATAGCAAATTACATTATTCCCTTAGTAATTCAGTGATTAATAGTGATAAATAGACAAATAAAACATAATTTGGAGCTGTAATCTCTTTCGGTATTATCCAGAAACAAAGAGGAAAATTATATTGATCATCATGATCATAATATGGCTTGCATACACAGCTCTATACATTAAACAGTTTCCCGAACATAGTTATTATTTCACATCGTCAACGATCATACTCTATTGATCAAGTACAGTATTATTTGGTGGGCGGAGCATAACTAAACTAGTTATAGAGAACAACCAATAAACCTAATACATCCCATAATGTATCATGCGTAATGGACCTCTGCACATGCTGCACATCCATTTTCTAAACGTAATCATAAAAAAGTTATCGTTCCGAATGTCATTAACGTCTCTCTCTCTCTCTCTTTATCTCTCTCTCTCTCTCTCTCTCTCCCTCTCTCTCTCTCACTCACTTTTATTTTCCTCTCTACTATAATGGGAGGCTATATATGAAATACTGAGTCACTCCTTCCATGAAGGAAATACGGGTGTAAGAAAGTTATATTTTTATCTAGATCTTTCTGGGATGGCATTACTTCTGCTACCTACTCTTATTTTTGTCTCGAGGGCATTTCTTTTGGAGTGCATCTCCTGAGGAAATACAAATTTTGCTTCAATTTGGGGAGTGCCTATTTTGTTAGGAACTTAAATTGCAGGCAGTATCTATAGAAAGAGGAAGAAGAAACAATATCTTCCCTAGGAAAATAAAGAATTTAAGCCCTTTTTTGTATCTTTAGGAATAAAGTTAAAAAATAAAAATAAAAAAAGGAGCCTTTATTAACACCCCTTCCTTCTTTCTCTCTTTTCTCTTTACTTCCTTCTCATTTACTTATCCATCGGCTCTCCTCTGTAAATACATAATACAATTCTCTATAAATCCATCACATTCAAGTTACTCGTGATAGTATTATAATTTAGCTTCATTCACCACAGAAAAAAATTAATATTCTTGTATTCATAAAAAAAAAAATAAAAAAAAACCACATTAAACGGCACAAAATAAAAAAATTGGGAGGGTGAATTACAGCATTTTCAAAATATTACAGGTTGAAACACTTTTCTTATTCACCGTGTTGGATCCAGCAATCTAAATAGTGAGGTACATTATGATTACTATCCCTCCCTCTTGAGGTTAAAGGGTAAGTCCACCCTAGAAGTTTTACTGTTTCAATAAAAGGAGATAAATTTGAACAGCATTTAAAAAAAGAAATGAGCAAAATCGGTCAAACAATAAGAAAATTACACTCATTTTCTAGTAAACTACTCTCGGCTCCGCATATTGGCAACACTGATGACATATGCGAGCAGACCTCCATTCACTTTGTACATTAAATTTCACATTTTCTCAATTTTCTTGGAAGTTACACATTTTCTAACCCCCATAATCAATGTATGTTCAGAAGAATTGCTTTTTACATAACATACTTTGACTATGGGGTAAGAAAATGTGTAACTTCCAAGAAAATTGAGAAAATGTGAAATTTCATGTACAAAGTGAATGGAGACCTGCTCGCATATGATGTCATCAGTGTTGCCAATTTGAGAGCCGAGAGTAATTTACTAGAAAATATAAATGAGTGTAATTTTCTTATTCTTTGACCGATTTTGCTCATTTCTTTTTTTAAATGCTGTTCAAATTTATCTCCTTTTATTGAAACAGTGAAACTTCTAGGGTGGACTTTCCCTTTAATTGGGAACATTTTTTTTCAAGAGTGAAAGCCGGCAAATGCATATGCAATTATAAAATGGTAATTTGATGAAAGCAATAAGGGCCTTAAAGTACAGTGATGACACACCCCTCTGGCTCAAAACACATGATATCCAATCACATAACAATGCAATGTATGCAGTATGAAATTACACAGAGGAGAAATACCACACTATCAAGGGTTATTTTTGACATCTTTATTAAAAATTCTCACTGGGAAGTACAAATGATAAGCACTCTACTACAAAAATGTAGGTATAGAACATCAAGTTAAAAAAAAAATGGCAAATACGTACACCTACAGTTTAGCTACTAACAAATTTGACAAGCAATTGCGACAATGAACAGATATTAACAAAATAATTTGATAGGACTGTGGCCATGGAGATCCTTAAATTAGATATTTTCTTATTATCAATGAAAGGAATCAAATGCAGTACATATCGAATATATGTAATTAAATGCCATAATTATATGAGTCAATACGTGAATTCATCTTTGAAATGATTGTAACAGATCAACAAGAAATATTCAGGATACATTCAAATTTCTTTTGCCGAGAGGAATTTCATTAAACAATGACGTACTGAGAAAGACATGACTTTAACCAGACCTTAAAATATATGATACAAAATGGCCATTTACAAAATTATTAGATTCAAATGATAACAGACTACATGATCATCGAAATTGATTTACATGAATACATAATTTCCACATTTGAACGATTGGAAAGATGAAAAATGCATCAAATAAGTGTTGCAGGACAGCATTTTTGTTTTCTAGAATTTACAGGGAATCCTCGTGATACAAATAACTGGATTGTATCAACTGAACCTGTTAGAAAATATGAAAATTCATTTGTAAATAAACGCCCCATTTTCACAAATTTGTATCGATTTCACTGATAATTTCATTTGTACCAATGTAGAATACTGCTTTCCACATTTTCAATCCCTTGAGATTGCCACCTATATGAAATACACTTTTTTATCAACTTTGTACAAAGATGTCAACTTAGTTACAGCTTTTACAAACATAGATATGACATTTTTTTGAATATGTTGCATGGAATGTCTTTTCGACATTTGGTGAGCCCACGACTAATAGTGCATGATTTTCATGGTGCATAACATTTTTGCTGTACATGTAAATGGGACCGATATTCTACGTAATACTAGTAAGGAAGTCTGGTGTATATGATGAGGACTGTATTTCAAGGTATAACACGAGAAGTTCTCGACGATTTCTTAATATTTTCAAGCTATCTGAACGATAAATGACCTTGGACACGTGTAAATCCGAAAGGAAGAAAGACAACATATTCAGCAGGAGACCGTGAAATGGATTTGGCTTCTCAAATTTCATAAAAGTCTTGTTCTCATACTTCCTTTTCTATTGAGTTGTTCTCACGATTTTCCAACTAAGGAGATGTTATTGGATTACAGACGTGTATCAATCATACAGTAAGTCTTGGAACGACCTTTAACATCACAATCCGAAAGATGTGACTCAGTTTCGAACCAGGGTCCGATCAGAGTCAGTTTGTATGTGAAGACAAAGGGCTGGCAGAGGATGTTACCTCTAGATCAATTTCTGCTCCCCTTATATAGATTTGCATTTCACGTCTCCTCCCTTACGTTGACCAACCACATTTGGATACACACTGTCGAAGGTTTCTATTGGACGTATAATGATGTAGCCTTTTATAAATAGGTAAATTTGTGTTGTATTCTGAGGTGATTACTGAAATAAAATCGTAAGAATCAAACTGAATAAAGGCATTAACATCTGCTACATATACACTACTAAGGTACGTCATCTGATTGAAAACGGAAATGATTATACAACAACAATGCATATGTACGCTACAATGTGCTTGGCATGAACTGTAAAAATAAATAAAACTACACTGCATTACATACAGCAACATACCATATTACAGGGTTTGGTTTCTGAAATTTCATTACACTTACATATACAAATGAAACAGCCAACATAGCAAGTAAAACTCAATTAAATTCTTAATATCATTTTGTACCAGAAAACCCTGTGCTGTACAAAATCACGGTGGAGGAAAAAAGAACTACAAAGGAAAGAAACGCATATGGGAGTGAATGCACTTGTGTGTTACATGGTGTCTGACTTAACTAATTATTCTTGTGGACAGGGAAAATAATGCTACAAATAACCGCTTAAAACATTTAATGAGAATGCAAACAACATAAGGGTTCATTACGAGGAAAAGGCCTTGTTCATTAATGTCTACAATAGAAAAAGTGCATTTTCAACATCTGAAAATATTTGTACGTCTTTACAAATGTAGTGTTTTCAGATCATCAAAATGCATGAAAAAAGTAGTTTACTTCAAAAATTATTAAAGAAGGCAGACAATCTTTGTAAATATAATGTCTGGCACTTCAGGCTAAAAATGCTGTATACAAGTTGGTCGTCATCAAGTAAGGACTTATTTCTTTCATTATGAATACAACAAACATGGACATACTTTATACACAAGAAAACATAACTTATTACCTTACATTTCATTTTGACTGGATTTAATACATCAGTCAGTGTATTATTTTCTTTCTTATAAATAGTACAAAAATGCCAATAACTTACTTCATTTGGCAAATACTTTCATAACAATACAGGATCGGTAAAGAGAATAGGACTCATTTGGCAGCCGGCTCGAAAAAAAAAGATGATCTTGCAATGCATCTTCTTTTTAAAATTTCATGAAAGTTGCCAACTACATTTCCCATAGAAAATCCTTTCAAGTTGGACATTTTCTTGTCACATGCCATCAAAAAAGTGACATACATTATCAACCAAATGGACACTACTTTTGAAAGATTATTTCTAATTGGAAGAACTAGAAGTAGTCATGTTGTATCTACATGGTTATGCTACCATAAAGGCTTACAAATTTTGTGCATGATATTTCATATAAAGATCATCGAATAGTTGTTTTTCTCTTCTTGTTTTCTTCTTCGTCTTCTTCACTAAATGGAACAATCCCCAAACGATTCTTTATTCTTACAGAGGCCCACTCTTTACACTGGGAGATTCCTTCCGTTTCATTCTAAATCAAAATAACTGAATGAAAAAAACAAAACAAACAATTAAGGAAGTGAGATAATAGTTCAGAAGCTGGGTGCATGCAAGGGCGCTTAAAATCCATGTAGTTAACTCAATCAAAATGCATGAGATGTAGCATGGGAACACACTTTTTCTTTTTTCTTTTCCTTTCTACATATAAGCAGGATGCTTCACTTGATGATGCAGGAAGGTTATTTGTTTCTTGAAAGTAAAAAAGCCACATCAATCTTCTTTTTTTATCTGCCTTGCAATAAATATCCAGAAACACACTCTTAATACTTGGTTACAAGTGGAAAAAGACCATCATTACTATGGAAACTACAAACCAATAGAGAAAAGGCGTAAGGGTGCCCCTCAGCTTTAAACTATGTGGTTGATGATATGAGTATTATACCCACTTAGCAAAACAGGAGAAATTTCCAATTAAAAAAAAAAAAAAACAGAACTATGGAGAGACGCAAAGCTTCAGGGAACAGCTGAAAATTTAACAAGACTTGAAATATACATGGAAATTATTGATGGAATGGAATGACTAAATATATATTGCAAAATCATCACTAAAACAATTCGCAAGTTTACACAGCAACCTAGAAGAGTTTAGAAACAGCTTATATGAAGGAAAGGTGATAAATTTACTGATAAATTTACTGATAATAATCTACATATTGATGAAGTTGATGCTGTTTCAAATTTTACAAAAAAATGAATAAAGATACTTTGAACAATATTCACATAGCTTAAACAGTCCTGATTTACAAAAAAATGTTTCATAGATGTTTGTCAACAGTTGTACAGGTGTTGCTTTCAACTGATTTAAAACAGTGAATAATAAATGTTACTCTTGAAGTTGATCCTACCTTTTGATGGAGTTGTTTTTGGCAAGAGTTGTAGAATCTATAAAACAGAAAGCATTGCTATAAAGAAACCTCAGACAAACTAGAAAATAATGATTGTAAACTAAGCTCATGGAATATGATTCACCAATAAAAATTGTTTTGCTACTGAATTCCACAGCAATAAGAGGAAGTAAAATAAGGTCACTATTACATTGCAAACAATAAGGAGTTGGGGTTGAATTAAAGAATACCTTGGGATTTAGCAAACACTTCCTTAAAAGACCGTTTTTGAAAATTATTTAGATTTGTAGGTAATATATCAAAACAAAAACTATTCAAAGCATAAAGATATCACATGCAGTGTGCAACTGTGGCTATAGATAGCAAAAGAAAAAAGGAAGAAGAAACAGCACAAAGAATACGAAAGGAATGCAATTCTATAAAGCTGCCTCATGGCTGAGTTGAAGAATAAAAATAATATGGGTTGGCACAATCAAACTGATCAAAAATTAAGATCATCATAAAGAATACACAAGGTAGAGTTTAAAAAAAATCATAAAGACATAATAAAAGACAGCCACAATAAATTGAACTAGTGAAGATTGTAAACTAGCACCTTTTACTACATGATTGATTTCATCAGATGTTGATGAGATCAAAGGAAACGTTCATTCTAAACGGAGACACAGGAAAACCTCTTCAAAAGCATGCATTCGAGAACAACTGCGATCACAGTGAAACAACTTGGCACTGTACAGAGACATCGTTATCAATCAATTAAATAAGATAAAATACTACAGGACGATGAAGAGAGAGAAAAAAAAGAGACCAGATAAGTGATAAAAATTAGTTACTTCAAATTGCAGATACTACTCCACGCAATGGTTATTCAAACTTGAATACAATACTAATACTGTTCTCACATTTTTGGACGCCTTTAATTTCTTTTATATGTTGATTCAATATCTGAAGCCCACGACTAAAACATAGCCACTGAAATCTTGTTTTTCTCTTACAATCTATGACTGTACTCTTTCACACTCAACATAACACACATGTACACTGACGTACTGGATATCTTCTACTAATCTCTCTTTACAGGTATCTTTAGGTCTTCTTCATATGTCGCTTTAAGTCTAAACACTTTTTTTTTTTTTACTTACATGCCATTTCATGATAACAGTCATTGGATGAAAACAAAGTTAACCATGTAAATAAGAAATAACCATACAAATAAAATGCTAGATGTACATCAAGGCATGCAGATGTGTTAAATTTCTCATCAAAACCTGTGACCAGCTTCAGTCAAATGGACAATTTCCTGTACAAGGTATTGGAACAGGATTTAAGTAGCAATTCATTAACATCTCTTCAGACTCTAATATCACTTTTTCCCCCACAATCAAAGATTCTGTTTCCAACTGCTGGCAATGGAATTATTGGTCTAAGGTGTTAATAAATGAAATGCACATCACATACGTGTCTACAAACGGCCTGCATAATCAGTGCAAGGCTAATCTTAAACTTCTCAGGGAATGTTCAAATAAAGAATTGAACTTCTGCATCATCCATTACAAAAGTGAATGTATGGGTTGGATGACTGCTTTGTAAAGGCAAAGTAAACTATCATCTTTGGATTTTCACAAGATTTTTTTTTCAATCTTTGCAATTAGAAGAAATCACAAAAGGAAATGAATGGTCTGAAATGCTTATTGGAATGTTAGTTCTCTGGGATTATGACTACATTAAGTTCTTGATTTATCAGATAGGAAATGTGTCCCATTTGCATGGAGCTGGTCACACTGTCCAACCAATGAGAGAGCTACTTCTACTTTTCGCACACAGCTGTCGCATTACATTTATCTTTCCATTTTTATGATCTGTACAGCTCGATTATTCACTCATGGTATTCTACAAATTTCCTGTTTCCAATTAGCTTAGGGTTATCAACTCTTCCATGTTTTCTTTGCTCCTGTTATGGAAGTAGACAAAAATATATTCATTTTCCATCCAAGGAGAGGAGAAAAGTTTTATTACTGTACATCAAAATATGCAGAAATCTTGCATACGAGTTCTGAAGTTATCTAATTCTCCACAACTGATTTGCAGATAAAATCTTATGAAGAGAGCAAGAGAGCAAGAATTTCTTTCAAAAGTGCATCAAGACAGTCAAAAAATACTGTTGGATCAACCAACCAAATGCTGTCGCAAATGTTTCATTTTAGTTTATATCATTATGATACATACTTACAAGAGTTCAATGAAAGCACCCAATACAAACTTGGCTTCATTTGAGTTTTACCCTCTCTTTACTCTATTATGGAACTGTTTGCAATTTATTTTTTTGACCAAAGAGGCTTTGGAGAGTACCTTCACAGGAGACTGCTTATTAAAGAATGGGAGAATCCAAAACATTTGTAACTCCAAACGAAGGAAAAATATTTGTCATTGCAACACATTATGCTCATATTACGGGGGCTTTTTTACACCATATTTACAGCACCAGCCCACCTTCAGTCAGCCTAGTGCACTAAACAGTTGCCTGCTAAGCTTTGCTTACTCTCATTTTTTTTTTACCAACAACATTTTTTTTCCCAACATGGCATGTTTTGTATTTTTTTTTGTGTATGTTAAAATGAAGCTATAATACAGTCCTTGCTTTCCCCTTCATAAGGGGTATTTCATTTTGTAAAATTTTATCTCCTGTTGTTTTTTGGTGATGTTGGTTGTCAGATTTGAAGATAATCACTCGTACTCATCACCATCATCGTCGTATTCCTCATCGTCTTCCTCATCACCTTCGTCATCGTAGAGAACCTGTTGGTGGGAGGAAGGACCTTGCATCTCGCCGTTGTAGCTTGCCTGAGCAGCCTGCGCCATGGCCATCCCTGCCATCATGCCTGGCTGGGGATTGTGGGGGACCATGGTTGGTGGGGCATGATGCTGCACTGCCGGTGGCTGGGCCATGGGCTGGGGAGCCGGCCTTGGGGTACTTGTAGCTGCAACCAGACCCTTCTGTGTATTTGCAAGGAGAAAAGGTGTATGGGTGTGAATTAATAATGCTAATTAAACTGATGCAGCTACAAGGCATTAATGCATAATATTCCACATTTCAAAATTACAAACTCATAGATTTTCATAATTCTAGGGAAGCTTGACCTTTATTGATAATAAAAACTGTATTAATCCATTTATCCTTCTGAAGGATGTAACCAACTTTTTTTCTTATTCCAAAATCTTTTTTCTTCTCTTACCAAATGTATCCACCTTTTCATCACATAGCAAAAGCTGGCAATTACAAAATAAACATCTGAACTTTGTTTCCATCCTTTACACAACAATCAGAAGCATTGCAGGCAAAATTAATAAATCAGAGTATTCAGTCTTTTCGGTGTTTCTTATGTATGCATCTATTTCTTCTGCTTAATGCCCAAGTTTAGATATTATTCTGGATGTAATCCCATCTGTAACTTCTAACCTTCTTCCTCCACTCCTCCATAGCGCTTTGGTAGGTCTTATACTCTGTGGCCACCCTCTCTAGGTATGGTTTCTTTTGTTCGTCTGTCAGTTTATTCCACTCCTCGCCGCAAATCTCTGTCAGACGTCGCCCCTTCTCTATTGTCTTCCCCTTCATCTGCTCACGGAAATCCGTCAGAAAATAGAAGTACGCTGTGGGAGGTTTCTTGGGCTTGTCTGGGTCACGGACCTTTCTGTATACAGAGATCTGCAAAACCGGAGAAATAGAAATCATTTTCAGTATTACAATGAAACCTTCTGTCGAATCATCTGTACAGAGAGAAAAATGGTCCAAAAAGACCACACTTCTCGTTTCCCTTGTAACGTCATTCTCACTGAAACGTAAATTACAATAACCTGTACATGAAGACACTCTTCTTGTTCCCTATTACAACCTGTATGCATGTTTGACTGTTGACTATACCAGAAAGAACATTAGTTTGGAAGAATGTCATAGTAGAAATGTCCCCTGAGAAGTATTACTCTCCAAAAACACCTCATGTTTGAAATATGAAGAGAAGCAGCTTAGTTGTCCAGCCAGAACACTCGTGTATAGTCCCATGTACCCATTTCTGCATGTGGTACATGCACTTTTCAACATGACTGAGATAAATTCCTATCACTGTGCTGATTTCAAACCTTAAAGGAGGTACCCAATGCTGAAACAATGTTCCTTTATTCAAAGCAGCATGATTTTATTAGCAGAAAATCATCTGCCTAAAGTTTTAAAAAAGTCGTGTTGCCAAGAAAAACCCCAAATACGGTAAGATTTCAACCTGTTTTTGGCCCCAGCTGTGTCCTAGTTTCAATTGGGTACCCACAATGACGTCATTGTGGTTACCTTGTCGCGCAATTCTAGCATATTGCACAGTCTAGCGCGTGCCACAACTGCAATGCGCTAAGCTGGGTAACTACATCTACGTCATACCTCATACTCAAATTTTTAGGTCAACCCTTGACTAATCACAAATAATTTGCCGAAATGCACTGATTTTGATTGAAAATCATCAAATTTTTAATGTTATTGTTCTTAGCGTTCTATTCTTGATCACATATCAAAAACATTTTAACTATTGTGTAATCACTTTGGGGTAGACACCAGTTTTTATCTATCAATTAATCAACCTTTCCCAAAGCGCTTTGAAACAGTTTTTTTTTTTCACAATGTTATCGTATGGCCACAACTCAAGTTTATTTCTAATTTACTGCAACACACATTTCTTATAGACTCAAGCCAATATTATGTGAGGGCTTTGTACTCAAGGGGCTAAGTGCTTTCATCGGAGTAATTAATATATAGTCAAGCTTTCCAAACAATTTCTCAAAATAAATGACATATTATAGAATACAAAGAATTTTCACTGATTTTCATTTTTCTTTTTCCAGATTCAACTAACCTAGGGCTCTGTTGCATAAAACTCACTATAATAGTAACTTTGCTATTACAGTAACTCTTCTAGGAATACTGGATTTTGATTGGCTGTTGAGCATGGCATGTTGCTCAACAGCCAATCAAAATCCAGTATTCCATGAAGAGTTATTATAATAGCAAAGTTACTATTATAGTAAGTTTTATGCATGGGCCCCAGAACTGACTTTCAACATGAATCTTTGACAAAAATCTACATTAAAAAGTGCAGAAAACAAACCAAGTGGAAGCAAACAACATATTTTATTTGTTATTATGTATACCTCAGCCTCATATCTTTTCCTGTCAATGCCAGCCTTCTCCTGATATGGTCCCTTCTCAGCGTCCGTCATCGAACTCCATTTCATACCACATGCCTTTGTGATCTCACTTGCCTGCAGTCGTGTTAACAAAAAACGTTTCAAATGAGATAATTCTTTTCATCACACTCCATCTTTTCCTTTAATCAACTTACTACATAATAAACAAAACATGAGTTCAAGTACATACCGTTTCTAAAATCTTAAAAGGGTAAATTCTTAAGCATTACATCTTTGGTATTTGAATTTGCATATTCTTCCCCTTGTGACAGCATTGATTACAACAAAATAGAGAAACATATGTGATGTTCTTTTCATTTCGAACTGGTTTCCTTTTCCCCACTTTTCTGCTCTAATTGACATTACTCTTTTTGGACATGAAATAGGTCAATTTTGAATTTTGATGACTTTTTTCTTTCTTTTTTTTTTCTTTTTTGGATGAAATACAAAATACTGCATTTAGCTCATGTTTCCTTTCTTGAGACAGTACACTTATACCATACGATTTCATATTCTACTAACAAAACCTTCACTCCAGATTCTTGTCAGGTCCTTATCGTAGAGTACTTAAAATGTCTTTCACATGAATGGAAATGACATCTTTGCAATTGACAAAAATACTCCTGTCTCCCATGCTCATGAAACTACATAGCTTTCATGTCCACAGGGTTTAAAGAAGCTACTGTTCAATCTGTCACATGACATTATCCAGTAGGACAAGGAAAAAATGAATAATTCACAAAAAACATGAAATGGATTTTCAATACTAAGTATCACCAAACAGATCCTTTCAGACTCTACAAAATATAATACAAACCCATTTGGCCATGGTCATATTCAAAGAGACAAATGTTATTGCAACTCCATTGTAATCCTTTCCCTCGTATTTTGGACTTTAAAAAAAAAACCATTTGGATTAAGGTTGCATCATCTTTCATGTAAACTGTAATCCTTCATCTGTTAAAGTTTTATTTGTTTGCTTTTTGAAGAGCAACTGTGAGATTCTGTGACCTCAAGTGCCAATGTCAGTTTGTATGAAATTGTGACTTAAGAATACAAAAGCATTTAAAAAAAAAAAAAAAAAACTTGTTTTCATACTAAATGGAAAGATTATTATCCAAAGTCAAATAAGAGTGAATTATATTTCTTGAAATAGGGTTGTAAAAAATGGGAAAAGGTTTATGTCTAACCTCAGTGATAGAGAAGGCTGGATTTTCTTCATAATTTTGAAAGCTTTAATCAATGTTTGATGATAAAACTAGTCCAAATATATCTAAATACATAAAAACATATATAAGTATATATAATCTACTGACTTTGTGAACTATAAATCCTCAAAAGAAATAAAACACAAAAATAAAGGGAAATATAAGAAATATCACTAGCCAGAAAAAAAAAAGAAAAAAAATGCTCTAGCAATAGGAAGAAGACAAAGCAAGAGAAACGACAAAAATTCTAAATCTGTATTTCACTGATATTCCCTACGGAGGCATTTAGCTGGATCAGCAAGTAGAATAATTGATTAAATCTTGAGATCTGGCGGGAAGCAACTACAGCTAGTGTAATTTCTTACTTCCTCAATTCCATCCGCTAAGTCAATGTACACTGAGTGACAGATTCAACAGCCTGGATTTGATTAATCAAGCCACTAGGTGCTTAAAACTCAATTTCACTTTTATCCCGTAAGCCGTTCAGGTATTTCTTTTGTTTTTGTTCCCTTTTTTAAAGAGAGCAAAATAATGTCATTCACATTTTCAAACATTTGATACAAAAGATTACATAACTGAAAAGTGAATAAATAGTATTTCCTATTGCTGAATAGATATTCATCTGCCATAATTCTACTTGAATGGGTAATTATCATGTGAAAACACAAAAGATGAAAAATGCTTATGCATGTACAAAGAAGAGTAAAAAGAAAAAGATACTTATATTTGAAAAATGTTTTCAAATCTTCAAAATTTGATTACCCGTTGCCCACTGAAACTGGATGGTTTCTGCAATTAAGCCTATGGGAATTATAGAATTCGGTATTCAACGGGTAAAGCTAAAGTTTCTCAGAACCTGTCTCCTCTATCTCAAAATAAAATTGCCTTTTCTTCATAACAAAATCATCTTTAGCTCATTGAAAATTACATTTGACAATTCTGACATCCTAGGAATTTAACAATATACAAACAGGGATGTATGAAATGAGAAAAATCTGTGCATTGGCAAAGAAAATGAGTACACTTGGGAGAATACACACCCTTGGGATCTGGTCACCATCCTTCACGTAATTCTTGCGGAACGTGTCGAGAAAGAAGAAGTACGCTGTCTTTGCTCTTTTCACATGGGATCCAGGCCTGTTCCTCTTTCGTCTCTTCTTGCCCTTGTCCGCCAGAGGCTTGCGTCCTCGCTTCTTGGGGAAGTACATCGCCGAGGGGTCCGTTCCTGACAAAGGGAGAAACTCTGCAAGAGATGAATATGCCCCAGGGTTGGGGAAAGAGGCGATTGGGGTTAAATTTTGAGGGGGTTGTGCCGAAACAAAAGAGTTTGAGACCCACCACCTTGGTTTATTAGCATGCATTTTTGTGTTTTACCTTGGGATGATACCATGAGGTTCTTCGCCACGGCCTGGGGGTTTGTTTGCGTGGGTCTTGGTCCATATCTAGGATAGACCACATCTACTCCCTGGTCGGACATTGTTGGAACACGTCCTGCTTCACTGATACTATATACTTGTGCATCAGCTGATCTCCCTAGTGTTAGGGGAATAAATAAATTGATGTCAACTGGCACACAAAAATAACGTTCAAAATGTGTCAGCATTCATTGTTTCTGCAAACATACATGTACCGGTACGTAAAACACAAGATAAGGATGATTAACATAATCTCATTGATTTAGGGCTAGCTTGCCATTAGCCTTAGGACAGTTAACATTCACTACAGAATGTATCAATACAGGTAAAAAGTCTATACCAAGGTTCCATACCAACATGTACCCAGGTATCCAGGGCAACTAAATTTGTTCATCAGGCTAATAAATGCAGACAAAAAAAGACCCAGGACAGTTGCCTTATGAGCGCACTAAGTAATGTGCTACTGCGGTAGTAAATACATGTTAAAAATGGCCTCATTAATTCAACAGTTGCAGAGAATGACACATCATTTGGTGATTCATTCTAAGATGTATTGTTCTGCTACAACTGGTACATAAATTACAATCATCACATTCATATGATGTTTATTAATCCCTTTGTAAACAGATACATAAGGTTTCGTTTACAGTTTTGATAAACCATTTTAAATCCGTTTTATGGTCATTTACAAACCTGATTCCAAAATATGCCAAAAAGGGAAAGTTTACATTGATTTTTACCTACTTAAACAGAACAAAAGGTTAGATGAAGTTACAGGAAAGTCTAATAAAAAATTTTAAAAAGCAATCAATTTTTTGGAAAATATAATGAATTAAATGCCTAATAATGAATCTGCAACACTATCTGTTGAGCACCTCTCAAATTTGCTTTGCTGGGAAAATTTCAAAAATTTTACTTTCCTGGATTGTTAACGAGGAAATAATTTATTTCAAAACGGGAATGCGTAAAAAATAAGAAAAGTGCTCACAGGTTAAAACATTAGTGATAGAGAGTCCACATTTTGTGGTTTTGTCCAATGATTCTTGATACAGAGCCCTAAAAGGCATACTGAGTACTTTAGCAGAAAGAGCAAAAGTTTTGCATATCTTGTGCACATCGTGCTTGCATCAGTATTTGTCATTTGATACTGAAAATCTTTTTTTTTTTTAAAGCACTAAAATTCTTAAATTGGCAATGCACTTGAATATTCAAAATCACTGTTTATCCTAGTAAACCACCAACTCTTTAGCTTCTTAAACTTTCTGTCAATTTGAATTCATTACAGACACATGAATTTTTGTAAGAAAAATGTAGTAATAAAAGAAAAAATACCGGTGTTGCCAATTTTACAAAGAAAAGCTGATCAAATAAGGTTTACTTCTGACAATGGATCAGAATTATTTTCAGCTACACATGTTATCAAGCATCTAAAATCATGCTAGTGAAACACAACCGCACTTTCAGATTTTAGTAAAGAATCATGTAAAAGGCAGCTTGAAAAACACATTCATTTGGTATTGTTCTGCACAATAAATATTTAGTCTTGCTAACTTGCTTAAATGTCCCACTGCAATACATAATGTAACATTCATATTTCCCTCTGGTTCAACTGCCTGAAGTATGAATACCTGCAAGAGCAGGCTCTTGCAAATATTCACATCACATCTCTTCAATGGAGAATGTAACAAACACCGCCAGTGAAAAACAACTTGAGAGGGAGACAGAGAGGGAGAGAAAGAGAAAGAGAAAGAGATGAATGAACAGAGTGAGCTGAGGAGAATAGTTGAAATTAGATTTAAGAGAAGTTAATCACATTAAAGAAAAAGCAACAGGAAAGGTAAAACATAACCTATGGGGATAAATAATCAAATGAAAATTATCTTTAAATATGCATTTAAGAATTTAAAGTTTTCTTCTTTTAATACCCAATACAGATAACATTGAAACAAAATTTCTGTGCTGTGAATTTGAGGTGTTCCAACCCATACGTACATTGATTCTCTTAAAAAGATATCCCATAAGATATCCTGCGAAATAAATTATACAAAATACTAATCTATGATCAACCCCCACTAAAAAGAAAAAATATATACATGTGACTGCAGAAGGAATTAACTGAGAAAACATAAATCTTCAAAAAATGCAATACACAGAGAGATGACACTGCGTTCTAAGTGGAAATAATATTCATAATATGTATGCACTGCTATCAGCCATCACAGAGAAAATATCCCATTTCCATTCATTAGGTATGAGTGAGGCAATGGGGGAAAAAACATAAGAAGCTCAAGATAAAGGTTACAGGAGAGAGAATGAGAGATGGCGAGAGGAACGATGATGGAGAGACATTCTGAAGAGAAGGGAAGGAAATACACTTACAATAATAGGGACAGTGATACGTAGCTGATGATGAGATGAATTGAGAGAGATAGAGAAGGAGAGAGAGAGAGAGCAGTACATGCACTGAAAGGAATGGAACAGAGAAAGATGCAGAGAGAGCAGAAGAGAGATATAAAGAAAGCGAGAGAGAAATCGGTTAAGAGGGAGAGGAGAGAAAAGGGGGGGAAAAAAGAGTCCCATCACTGACTGAAGTCTGAATGAATGGTTAAAATATGCATGACATTTTCACAAAGACTTAGGGATACATGGATCAAAATCTCTACACACAGATCAAAAAGATTTACAAAACCATGAATGCGAAACATTTTGATAGGCTAAAGTTCATGCATTTTCAATGATCGGGATACAATGCTTAAATCCCACATTCTATGTAAATAAATTCACATTGCTTTACTATATACTAAATGATGGGTTTCCTTTTTTTTTTCTTCTTCGTTATAAATCTCACATGCATGTGATATTTTCTTCTCTCTCCATTGATAAGAATGCTCTGTATGTGCTCTCACGCGTGTGTATAAGGCAGCTTCTTTGTTATATTCCTTACATGTACTCTGTGTGTAGGTGTTGCTTGGTAGATATATGTGTGTGTGTCTTGATGCAGATATCAAAGTGCACCAACAGGCATGCATTCTCCCTACACACACATTCACACACACACACACCCTTACCCAATATGTATATTGTACAGTCCACTGACACACTCATACACAAAATACATATAAAATGGCAAATTGGCAGCAAAACGTAATGCAACAAAGGAAATTTAACCCAAAATGAATTCCTCATTTCATGAATGCTGTATTTTCTCAACTAAAGGTGATATCAGACGAACTGAGGCATTTCCTTTCATATAATTTCATTGCATTTGAAGTGCCTTTGTTTCACATTAAAATGATTTTTTTTTTTAAATTTGGTGAAAAAGTCCTGACCTAAAAAAGCGAAATCAGCACTTATCCAGAAATATATGTAAATCATCAATAATATATAAAAACATGTACAGAATACTGATATCAATCTATGATGAGAAATATATATCTGTAACTGGAGCATATGCATTTACATATTTACTCTTTAATTTTCATATAAAAATCTCCATTTTTGCCTGCAAGACATGTAATATCAAAATACCTAGAATGCAATAGGGAGTATGAATGTAAATGGAGCCCTAATTAATTCGAATCTCCATTGATAAGATAACATAAATCAAAGAAATAATTAATCCGCTATCTTACAAAATTATCATGAGGTTCTCTATAAATAGGTCATAATTGAATTACATATTCTTTTGTTCTTTAAGTGACAAAAGAATTAGCTGTTGCCAGGGTCATGCAAATCCCACACACTTAATTCCTAGATTATAAAGATTTTAAGTGATTGGGTTTTGAGGCAATACTCATTTGTTTCAGGGTGAAATCCCTAAGAAGTGATGCTTTTTTAATTTTTACACTGAAAATATTTTTGCTAAATTTAATGACCTTCATGGCATACATGTTGTCAAAAATAATATCCTGGGACAACTACTTCTAAAAAATGTAAATATGATAAAAATTAGACTGGAATCAACAATAATGCACATTACATGTTGTCAATAAACACCAATCATTGTTGGTAAAGAAATGTTTTTTCTAAACAAATGTGTGAAAATATTTCTGATAACTACCAACAAATATCATTATCCAAATAACATATCAATATATTTTTCCTTTGATTCTGATTTTTCCTTTACTTTTGTTGACACTAATCTTAAACTCATATGAGAAAAAAACTCTGCTTGAAGAGGGGCATTGGTGCAATTCAGGCAAAGTAATATGGTTAATCTTGTAAAAGAATGATTTGTAACTAAATTCAGTCATTTCATTAACTCACTTAAAGAAATCGAATCCTTTCTCATCACCTACTAATTATTTTCAAAGAGCAATGTTTCATATAGACAGTATGTTTATTCATGTTTGAAATACCTGAACTATTTTGTTGAAGCCCCAAACAGTTCACAGTACACTGTACTTTTAGACTCACACTTACTTTCATGAAAAGAGAGAGAGTTTCATTTTTTCTGTTCAGAATGATGAATAACAATGCAACTACACCTTATGCTAGTCCTTATGACAGCTATAATACCAGTTATTTCTCAAAGATAGATGGTTTCTACCTATGTTTTTATTCAAAATCTTGATCATAATCCAATATTGTAACAAAATGATTCCTATCTGACAATTATGACATCTTCATGTCATTTTTTTTTCCAAATCTATTTTTCTTTCCACCATGCATCCCAAACACTCTAACTACTAATGCTAGACCTAGTTTTTGTGGTTGCTATAGTACTGGTAATTTGAAAAAAATAATTAGTCCCCTCCTTGCATATGTATCTTATGTGCATCTTGATTTCATTCCAAAATAAACAAGCAATATTTACACTTGAAAAATGACAATGACAGCTTCTTAATGATATGCTTCAACTTCAAGTACCACTTTTTCGAATCTAATCTTTCTTCAATCTTTCCTGCCAAACAATGCCCCATCCCTTTGTCAAATACTTTTTAACTTTTTCCCTTCAACATGCATTTTTGCATCATGAAATCATACAAGGACCCCAAATCCCCATTTTTTGTTTTATCTCTGTCCCCCTTTGTGAATGAAAATCAGCAAAGCCGGACAGCTGCAAACTCAAGGAGAAGGCCACACAGATGATTGAGGAGTGCGAGATTCAAACCCATCTCATAACAATTTTTATTTCAGACGTATTCTCCTCCATTCTCTCTATCTCATCCACTCGTCAGTAATACCTCCAAATTGGGATGATTCATCATGCAAGTTATTAAGCCAATTCAATGACAGTATAGACCTTTCATACCTTCTCTCTCCCTCCCTCCCCCACTCTCTCTCTCTCTCTCTCTCTCTCTCTCTCTCTCTCTCTCTCTATGTTATTCTCTCTTATTCATTCTATCTCTGTAAAATGTATTCATGTATCCATTTTACCTTCCACCCAAAATGTGTATGAAGAATACATACCAGATTAAACATTTTTATTAGGTATCACATTTATCTAAGTACCTTGCAGGTCAGACACATACATGTAACAAAAGGATCTACATCTTCTACTTTTTGGAGAGAAATTCATTCCCTAAAAGGTTCATTGATCCTGTTGTAAGTGTGTCAGTGCACTAGAAAACTGAACAAACACATACATGTACATGTTTAACTATGAAAAACATCAATGATAAGTTAATGTACGCTACTGCCAATAAGTGCTCCTCCAAGTTATTGATGTAAAAGCTGGGGGGGGGGGGGGGCTACTCTATATATAGAACACATCATGCATGAATTTTACCTCCGTGTACGTGTACTACACCAGATATGTGACGCTCATGCATTATGAAGTATCCCTGGCGCACTCTTTGAATCTCATCATCAATTCATTCATGTTCATCAATTATGATGGGGATGAAATATATGCTGGTACATGCACGGCTAGCCAGATAGATGGGCCAAAATCTACATAGAATGCATTGTAGTGTATGCTGGCATTTTAATCAATTCCCAATTTAAAATGGGACATTGTTGTATTTCATTCTCAGTGTGTTGCCAAAATCAGTTCTCTGTAGCATATGCTTATCAGCCCCTCCTCCCCCCCCCCCCCCCCCATCTCTCTCTCCCTGTGAAGTGCATATATTATACAGCTTTCCTCTATTATTATCATCATTCCCATGTTTACCCTACCAGCAAAAGACAATGAATATCCAGCAAATGTGAAATAATCAGCAATTGTATTGAAACTAATATAAATACATATACAGTTAAGCCCAAAAGAAAAGCTTACAGCCTACATGCAATATTGTGAGGCCCTACACAGTCATACATAGGCCTATCAAAATTTCATGTAGGCTGTAAGCTTTTCTTTTGGGCTTAACCGTAGGTGTTTACTCTAAAACAGATACTGGATCAGATTGTCTGAATTATTTTGAAATCATCAAAAAAATAATCAAAGGCTGGAATTCACAAAGGTGGTTTAAATTCAGACCATGGTTTATACAAATTTCGTGGTATACATGCGCTTGATTCAGCACATATACTAGGAAAGATCCAATAATGAAAGCGTGTGTTTGGCAAAGGGTGCTAAATTCACAATGGTTGCCATGGTTTAGACCACGGTTTATATAAATTGATTTAAATATACCATGCATAAATTTTCATAAACCTTGGTCTAAACCATAGCAACTAATGTGAATTTAGCATCCGTTGCCAAACACATGCATTCATTACTGGACCTTTCCTAGTGTACGCGCTAAAGCAAGCGCACCTATACCACAAAATCTGCATAAACCATGGTCTAAATTTAAGCCACTGTTGTGAATTCCGGCCAAACAGTTTGACATAAAGAAGTTATTCCTCCTCTCATTTTGTATTCAGGTTATCTCTCTGAGAAGACTACTGCTTCAAATTGTAAATTACTGTATCCAATTAATGTCAATTTCTTCCCCAAAGCCCAATAAAAGATACTCAATTCAAACATATAAAACATATCCACTGATAACCATCTTGCTTAAAATTATAATGCTTGCTGCTATGTTGGGTAAGTCTAGGAAAAGCTTTCAATGCAAGAGTTAGACAGCTCCATGCAGCTGAAGGAATCAACAGATTAACAGATCTATAACATCATAATTAAATGTTTTATATCATTCCTACTTTTTCCCCCATAACAATACATGTACCTGCATATAATTACAGCTTTTTCTCATTTAAATGCATCCCATTTTCCAATTTCACTAATGAATTTATAAACATACAGTGCACACAGTATCTCAATGTATTACAGGATATGGATATTTGCTACTCTTTCAACTGTAATGCCCTTTCATCATCCCTCTAGATCTTTCTATGTTCCTCATTGCTCTTTCTCTCTCTCTTTCTTCTATCTCATGCCTTCTTACCCTATTTCCCCTCTTTTTTCTTTCTCTCTTATTTCATTCTTCTCTGATCACCAACAGGCAGGTTAGGCACATTACTGGATTCCCTGGATTCGATTTCTTCTCCCTGTGTCTCCCTGAAATTAACCGCTGCTTATTAGGTTAACATCAGATTCATGAACGCATTTGACACTGTAGGAGTGTGATTCAAGGTATCGGGAACCACTGCCGGGATTGTAATACTCCAAGCAAAGGTCAACAGTCTGATATTTCTACAAATCTAATTGGTTTATAGCTTATTTCACTTAATTTTACTTTCAACCTTTACTCTGTTCAAATTGCTTAGAAAGGACACTAATTACTGATAAAGAAATAATTTCATCAGATTTGATGTTGCTTTGAAGGAAGTCCATCGATAATACTGCTCATATGGGGTACCAAATATCCCTCTTCCTAAAACAGGAGAGTAAATAACAGAAAACCCAAACTAAAGAGACAAATAATTGACAAAAACAAAACAAAACAGATGTGTCGATAGTATTCAACTTACACATGTACCTTATAAAGTCTTCTGTCATTTTGTTTTACATGTACATGAAATGATAGCTTTGTCTACAATGTAAATTCTTTGTTTTTTCCATGGAATTATGAAACATACCTACCCCCCATTAATAACAAGTAAATGAAATAAAATAATAACAAATGAATATGCTCCACTGGTATTCATTACACCTTATAAGGAAATATCACCCACACCCTTGAAAAAAAAGAAAACAAAAACCTGAAGAATAATAACAATTCAAAGACACATTGGTATGGACCATAAGCATGAATTGAGCTACTGGTAACAATGCAAAGAGAGCTCTCAAACAATCAAACAAATCTACACCAAATTATGTTCAAAGGCAGTAAATAATAAGTTATAGATTTTGACAGTCAAATGCCTTTGTTAAAAAAAAAAAAATTGTTTATGAAAGCTATTTTTGAATTTCCTATTAAAAAGGAATCCTCGAAAATTATCTATTTTTGTCCTTCCTTTTTTTTTAATCAGAGCTTTTAATAATTTTCAAGAGCTCTTTTGATGTATTCCAGAGCTGAATTATTTTCAAACCATACATATATATATTATTTCACTGGAAAATGTGTAATTACGAAAGGAAGTGCTGAGAAAAAATGAGGAAATTGAAAAAGAGGGCTGACCCACTTGTGTTTACATACAATGTGTAATGCGTGAATGTGGTGCTTTTCAGAGTAGATGGTTGTTTACGATTTTGTTTACATTTTGTTGGTACACAGATCCCATTCACTAGAAAATACTTTTTCGCAAGGTATTCTTAACCGGTAGTTCCATTATCATAATTTTTTTTAGCATTAGAGAACTCTGTATACCCTTCCTGGAATCAGTAGAAAAGGGTATACTGAATGGAATTGAGAAAGATTTATGTCTAGAAAACTCATCAACTTGAATGAATTAAATCAATCAAATTTGGAAGCATATGTGCTGAATCTATCAAACCCTCAAAAATGCAATTGTACATTAATCTATCAATTTTCTTTTTTTTTTTAAATGCAGTTTATGTCACCAATTATGAAATGAAAAGGGGTACATAGATATAGATATACAAACAAGATAGATATGTGTATACATGTATATGGTGTGATACATGTATCCAAGGCATCAGTACAGGTGTAGACACTGATACAGATATTAGGGTTTATAAAGACATATTTGGCCTTTGAAAGCAACACAATCACAAATAAAACACACATACTGGAAAACAATCCGATTAAATAGTATGAGATAAACATAATAATACGTATCATTCCTAACACACACATCACAAGTAATCAATGAATACATGATCTAGAATTCACTTCATGGGGGAGGGGGGGGAGAGAGAAGAGAAAAGAAATGAAGTTAATCAATGATGTTAGTCCTTTGTCTATGACTCAACAACAAGATCAACTAATAACACTACTAACCTCCATGCATTGTCCTGGGGACAGACGGCTGATTGGCTTGGGCCGTTAACGTATTGTACATTAATCTATCTGCAATTGCAAAGAGTGGATAAAACAAAACTTGTGTCAGAAGAGCTACAATCACATTCAACATGTCATTTTCAGACACATGGCTTTTTTAATTTTAAATTTTACACATCTCTGCATAGAACAAGATTAGAAGCAGGAAAAGAAGGTTCTTCGCTTCATTTTCTCTATGCGAATTCTAACGCTTTGGCAGTTTCTGCTTAAGGATGTTTCTATAAAAAGAGCAGACACAAAATATTTTCTAATAACGAGCTTTTTCTTTTTTTCTATTTGCTTTTGGGGCTATTTGTACTTGTTTATGACTTTATAGGGACAAATAGGTACTTTGGGTTCAGCAAATAAACATAGACAAGACAACCATGCAGCAATGTCATACACGTAGGCATACAAAAAATAAGATTGTGAAAGCTTCAAAACTGAATACTGGCACACTTTTCATGCTTGTTTAAATATGAGAGGCCCAAAACCTGATCTCCTTAAAGCACAAAGTAAAATATTATCAAGCAATGTTCTGGGGACCCCATTAAAAATAGGATTAATAGCCTTCATAGAGTGATTTATTTTAAGATCACACCCCCCCCCCCTGCCCTTTTTCTTCTTTTTTTCCCCTTCTTTTTTTTATATTTTTATATAGGTTTTACAATTATATGCTGTCTGATGTGAGAATAAAATACATGTATACAGCAGGGCCGGTATTCAATTCAATACTTAAGTCAGAAATATGAGTATTTGTCTTAGTTTTTTACTTAGATAAAAATACTTAGCAAAATTTGGTATTCAATTCAGTATTTTGGCTAAGTATTTTACTCTAAATTTAAGACACCTACCTAGGAGACTTAAGCCAATTATTTTGGAGGCCTTGACTGGCAGGCATATGTTTTTATATGCAGTCATCATGAGCTGCGCAGAATTATATCATAGCGTATTCGAGCGTATTTGATGCGACATGTTAATTGCGCATTGAAAATATCACGTCACAATAATGCATATCAATATGGATTTTGGCTTAAAGTTGGCTTACTAAAGTAAAATTCAAAGTATTGAATTGAATATGATTTGAACAAATTTCTTAGCCAAGTAAAATACTTAGTAAAAGTTTTACTTAATCCAAGTATTGAATTGAATACCGGCCCTGGGCTACAAATATACATGAAGATCTGTGTGTCTAGAAACACAACAAGAAGGATATGCTTAAAAGCTGAAGCTTTTGGAAGGACATACATGTGAACTAACACAAGCATAGCCATCTCAATTTTTCCCATATTTCTGAATTCCTGACCCTACAATAATGAAACCATTTCAAATCTGAAAATGACAGCTTCTACAGTTTCTAAAACTACAGAATGCTGACTGAGCAAAGTACATGTAGAAGGGAAATCTGTTCATCCAACCAATGTCAGTGTCAGATGATTCTGCATATAATAACTATCATATAAATGTATGATATCTCATTTGAATAAATATGGTTTTCCCCCATGTCAAATTATCTTTTAACAGTAAGTCCAGATTCAAAGTCACAATTCAGAGCCCAACATCTCGATGCCGTCGCATAAAACTTGCTATTATGGTAACTTTGCCATCAATGGTAACTTTCATGGAATACTAGATTTTGACTGGCTGTTGAGCAACGTTACCATGGTAGTTACCATTGATGGCAACGTCACTTTCACCGTGTTTACACAGTGACTCGGCTCGGGGGTTCGACACGTGAGCCGTGCTCAACACGGCAATTTTATGCTGTGTAAACGCGATCAGTGTGATCCGCGAGCCGTGTCGAACACGGCTTTTTTGATCCGCCAAAATCGTAGGTTTCAACCCGCGAGCCGAGTCAGACTCGCCTTTTTTTTTCGTGTGTAAACAGAAAGCCGTGTCGAACCCGCCCGCATGACCTAGGTCAAACACGGCATATCCGTATCCGGTAGCGCACGCAATATGCTCTTTAGTTCTGTGCTGTGCCCCTGCCTTCGCTCGGTTTTCATAGGTAAAAATATTCCTTTTAGGGGTCGTAAAATTCTGTTGTTGCTCATAAGATTCATTTAATAGATATGTGCTTTACTAAATTATTACCTGTATTGCAAAGATTACAAGAGAAAATTATCTCCGATCGCTGTTTAGTTTTTAACGTATGTGAACGTTGTGAAAATAGTACTCTGAATATGAACTCGGTGCTCGCCGTCAGTGGCAAATTTCCCGCATTTGTGACGTCTATTCTACTCCCGTTCGTGATCCGTATCGAACTCGCCTTTTTTTGTTTCAGTATAAACGCGATCACAGTTGCCCTCTTCGCAGCGCTCGACCCTGCTTGAGGATTCAACACTCGAGCCGAGTCGTGTGTAAACACGGTGTAAAATAGCAAGTTTTTATGCAACGGAACCCTGAGCATGATTTTATCATGCAGATTAAAAGAGAAATAATCTACGGTGAATGTAAATAATGCCCACCAAGGTATCCCATTGGGCACAGCTGATGATGCTTGCTTCCCTTCCTTTCTTCTGCTTTTAATTGTCACCATACATCATGTACCACATAACAATAGAATCTCCAGCCAACCATTTCAATTGTTGGACAATTCAGATTTTTACAGGCACTTTTAGGAGACCTAAAATATGCATAAGGGTGCAAACTAATGGATTTTAAGGTCATCAGAGTTCAAATTTCTGTTCAATTTTTGTTTGATATCTTGAAAATATTTTCATTTCTTATTATTCAAGTTTGCAGCATGAAACAAAAGAATATTCCCAAAGAATATGTTGGTTTTATGATAACTGTCAATGTTTTTGTATACAAAAGAAAGCTACTCCAAAATGAAATTAATTATTTTCATATGTGAAAAGGAATAGCATTATCTTTACAAAACATTCCACCACTTGAAACACATAATGAATTCAATTTAAATTTGTGATTTTCAAAACCTTCATTCTGTTCTGATTCTGTATAATTTACAAACATTTGTGTGGAAAAAACATAAAAATGATATGAAATCTTTTCAATGTCTATTGCAGTATATTCACTCTAAAGAGTAAGTAGTACAAAATAACCCTTTTTTTTTGCTGAAAATTAATTTTTCAAAAGACAGTAGGTATGCATTCAAAATCATGAACTAAAACTATGAAAGAAGGAAAATGAAAATGGCAGGATTGCAGACACAATTCTGTTCATCAACCTTCGACAGAAGCTTTACCAATTGCAGATCAAAAGCGCTGAAAACCTGTTCCGCCTAAGGCTAATTTCCTGTATGTGGAAATGGTAAATTTTGATCTATTTTTACGGCAACATTTTTGTATGATCACAGCTGTGCCCAATTAAAGCTGACCTATTTTGTTATATATTGGGCAAATCTCTATCCCCTCACTAATTCCACTTGGATCCGTTTTCTTGTTCTGATAATAAATCTATAATAGTCACAGTAGACTTATGCTTAGAATTGTTTTCTGTTTTTATGTATGTGATTGTTAAGCAGGATTGGTAGAGAGGAACAACAATTATTTCTACGGATTTGATACAGAGGCTAAAATGGATCTAAAAGGCTGATAATCACCCACTGGAGCTCAAACAATCATGCAAATTAAGCACTGATTAAAAACATGCCCATAGCAGCAAAACGAACAGGTCATGCAATGTGTCATAACACATTTGTTAGTCATCATTATGTACATGTAGCATCAAACTGGTGGAAAGGTGCTTTGAAACAAGGAGAAATTGTAGTTGCTTCCTCCTCAAAAAGTGAAAATAAATGTACAACATGACATAAATTGCACATTGTACTATTCTAAAACATTATCAAAGAAAATTGCAAAATAAATTAACCTGCCAATTATCGTAGCCTCCAACTAATTCAATTCATTTTTTTTTTCTGTTTAACAAAAATGATCATCTGATCATTTACATATTTTCGTTCATAGGTACTTATTTTCAACCCTATGTACATGTGTGAACATGTATGTCAAAGTGTCAAAGAAATATTCATAAGCATTAGAGTCTCAGCTGCTTTTTAATCTGATTATCTTTCACACAGAAACAACTATACAATCAGCAATGCATTAATATTCTCATGAATCAAACATCACAAAATGAACCATCTATAATTCTGATTCCCTCATTACTCATATGGCAAAAAAATATGAATAGTGTTACTTTCCTTTACTCCTAGCAGGAACAATGTTCATTAAACCAGCAAAACATAGTACTTAACAGTAAATAAAAATACAAGATTTCACTGACTAAATCATACTTACGTTGATAGTTCTGGTAAGCCCCAAGTTGTGAGGCGGTGTAATGATCTCCGACCATACTATCATGATCTAAAAAGGTACAAGAAAAATCACATAAATTCTTCTGTTAAAAGCAGAGTCTTTGATGATGAAGGTTCATTTGTTTGACATTTATATGAAATGTTAAGAAAAAGAAAAAAAATCAAGATATATGGGATTAATGAACATGTAGTTAATGAGTGAGTCACAACCCATTCTAAAGATTTCAGTGAATTAAAAAAGCACTATGTGGTATCAGTCTCTTGGCTTAATAAATCTATTTACTAAAATGAATCTTGTAGCTTGTACAATTACACTGCTTGCATATCCGAAGATGCAAAAAGAGATACATTAAAGTTTAATGAATGCTCGTTTTATAACTGGTAATTGTCACTGGAAAATATGTTTCACACTCAAGAGAATGTAAGAAGTCATCATTTCATAAGTTTTAGCAATGAGCGAACACTATGGGTATATATTTTATAAATAAAACAGGGAGAAAATACATCTACACGTACTTGTGATACCATAAAATTCTGTTAATAAAAATACATTACAGATTAACTGAGGTGTACATACAGTCTGCACTAACAAACCATTTCTGACCAAAGTCCCTCTTGTGCAAGATATCCATACACTATCCATAATGAAGAAAATAGTGCGTACACAATTTTTTTTTTTTATTCATGGACATGAAGCATAAGCAGGTGCTCCTACAGTAATACACAACACCAAGAAAAAAGACCAATGCTTAGTGCAGCGCTGTTCAAACCCTGTTCACACTCTCAAATAGAAAGACGAGTTGATTAGACAGTTTAAACATGAAATACCACAATATCATGTTAGAATGTACACTTCATACATGTGACTTAAGACTTTCAAACAGGAAGACCCAAAGTATTCCTCTGTTTCCTAACAAAATTAAAACTCCTTAACAAAAGTAAAACATTTTGAGAAAGCCTAGTAGCAGAAACAGAGGCAAATCCGCTAATACTAAAATTCTGAATTCGATCACTGTAACTACCATGGGTTAACCTACATCATTGGATTTAATTACCCATGCCAAAAAAATTTTTTTTCATAGCATTTTATTGTACCAATGAACAGGTTGGAAAAACAAATCTGTATTTGATTATTTAATAATATGAAAAAAGAGAGTTACTGGTACAGGTATTCACATCAACTTTAACTTGATTAATTCGATGGAAATGGAAAAAAATCCAATTTCTGTTGATTTTTTTTTTATAGAATTGTTTGTTCTGTATAAAGTACCTTCATCCCTGCATTTTTTAATATGATTTTCGAATGGTATATTCACCATGCATCCTTTGTTCATATCTTACAAATGTGAATCAAAATCTATGCAAGTTTCTAGAGAATGTGAACAGAGCCCAAGCCAGAAAGCAAGCCAGCCACCCAGCCAGCCACAAGGTATTGTATTACATTGCGCAGGCTTTTTCCCCCCATCTTGGCGATTCTTTGTGCAAATGTCACAGAGAATAGGTTAGTTAGCATGAGAAAAGAGGTGAATGGCTGCTGGAGAAACCTAAAGAAAAAAACATGAATACATTTTGTAAAGCAAGAAGAAATGAGATTTCTTTGGTCATAATGCATGAACATGTCTGAATTGCACAGACCCTTTACCACTATTGAGTCTTACTTGCAAACAAGCAAATCACAGAACAAGTGCCCTACTATCTAAAATAACTGCAACAACTGTCCAAGTGTATATTTTATCCAAATTAAACACTCTCTAAATAAGAAGCAATTCAATTACACCTACACTGTAAAAAGAGAATACAATTGCAGAATAGCTCTTGTGACAAAGACTAGACCTGAACATGGAATGGTACTACATTACACCTACATTTTTATTCAGCATTCATGATAATGCATTATGCACACACATCACATACTAAAGTAACTCTTGAAAACAATTTTTTTTTCATCATTCCAATATTGTATATTTGTCAACATACTATCTTAAAAAGTCCATTGTAAGACAAGGACCGGTAGTCATTATAATGAGCATCATGTTTTTGAGAGAGAGAAATGTAATTTCGTTCTCACTATACTTTGTAGAAAAGTGTAAGGTAAAAGGCATTCTCTACATCACCCCAGCACTTTGGCAATTACAGCTTTACACATGCAATTCATTTTCAATGAGCTGCACTTTCAACAAGCTTAATGAGTTCTTCCTTCTTTCTACCACCTGCCTGAAAACTCCTGATGAGTTATTTCTCACAACAGATGAAAATGGGTATGTACGATCAGAAAGGATGAGTCTCTTATTAAGAAGTTGGGATAGGAGGGTTATGGGGAGAAGGGGCAGGGAGAGGAATACCAAGTGTAAACTATAAATGAAGAGGAATTAATCACAATTTGAAAACTCTGTAATAGGCATAGAGAATCGGTTAGAAGAGCCACATGTGTACATGGATTGTAGAAGTGTATTTTCAAGACAAAATGCAAAATAACGTGTATGGTGTTGTTTTTTTTGACAGAGAACATAAAGGCTGCAAACCCCTGCATTACCCCTTCCCCCCCCCCCCCCCCCCCGCCCCCCAATCTCTTCTCTCTTTTTTTGGACAAAATGAATGTCATTTTAAGGAGGGAACAAAAAAAAAACTAAAACATTTTTGAGGCAATATCATCTTTTGTGCCTCCTGGCAGCTTAAAAGAGCTGACCAATCAAATGCATACAATTAGCAGAAAGTATGGCATTGTGAGTATCTTCTGTGCAACTTTTGGAAAACTGTCATTTTATTTTTTTTCATCCTGAAAGTGCACATGTACATCTCATTACCATAAGTGACACGGTTTACTGCGCCAAATGTGAACAATGAAATAAATGCTGCGATTTTGCTGCTGGAAAATGTGAATGAGCCTGCAGGGGGAAATTGGTGAAGCCTGTATCTTTTGTCTTCAAAAAGACAATGTTCATTGAGGCAATCAAGAAGAAACTGCTGATATTTTTAAAAGACCATATGTTCTTCAGTGAGTTAATAGCACGTATTAGGGAAATAAAGACATCACAAGAATTCCTACCATAAATACAGAAATCTCCATGAAATGCATATTATGAAATAAAATGGGAGAATCATTTAAGGGTAACTGATGTTAAAAAGTATATCTGGGAACACATGTGAATGTACCACCTGAAGAAGAAATGTATGTCATAAACTACACATTGATTCTGTTCTAAAACCAGTGATTCCTTTATACTGTATTATGTACACAGACTGTATTCAGACTGTACCTACAACCTAGTGATTCATGCCATAAGAACTGTACTGTGCACACCATGATTCAATAGTCTGTGCCAGAGTGGAGGGGGGTGGTGAACAGAGAAAGTCTAAAATAGATACTAGAGGTGTCGCTGAGAAGTACATTCACACTGAATAGTAGGTCATTCTGCTGTGACTGCACTGCTCATAATCCGTGGCCTTATTAGGTCACAGAGTTCATTGACCTTTCTGTGTAGACTGTGGTCTAAGTCATGGTGAAGCCAGAGCTAATACTAGGCTCCTGGCTTTCATACAGACAGGCTACAACAGGTGCACATCTAGTCTACTGGAAAAGGGGGAAAGGATCAGTATCAACCTCAAAAAGGTAATGAGATGGCTCAGGCTGGCAGGATTATTCACTACACATTCCACGATTTAAAGGAAGCACCTTCTTTAGTATTCAATTTATCATCTAAAGCAAATATACATCTGTACATGTACATGTTTCATATTTATCAGTATCTTAAAAATGGTTGTACATAAAAGATAAGAAGATAACAAAAAAATTGAAACAGCTGCAATGTCTGCATCATTCTATCCTGATATCACAACTCATTATCTCTTAAACTGTATAATTTACAACAAACTTTTTGAGCCTTGGCTAACAGTTCAGTGATTAGGAATGTAAAAATATGCACACTTTCAATTGGAACCCCCAAAATACAATGGCCTTTATTCTACTACTGATCATACAAAACATGATGGCAGTTTGCCTCTCACAGGGTAGAATTATGTTGCAGCTTGGCTTGGTTTGCTTTTAAAAACTAAATTTTGTACCATGAGGTATTAACTTGCACTAAAGAAGAACCCTTCTTAACATGCACAATGTAATAGAATTTACATATACCTGCTATTAGTATTAATACTAGAATTGAAAATTACAAATGATTATAAATTTTATCAAAAATTATCATGATCTGCCCTGCTTCTTTTTACAGTTTGTGGAAAGTGGAAACATTTGGTGGCAAGCATAAAATGGAAGAAATTCATTTGGCATTGTCCTTAAAACTTGGGAATCAAAATCATTCAGTAGAATGACACAATCATTTGAAGTATTTTTCCATTCATAGCAAACAAAAAATTATTGGTAATTTTAGTATCAAATAGGGTACAGTCAGATATATGTACGACTCATTCAAAAAAATAAGTGATCGGCCTTTTATTTTACACACATGTATATTCTAATCATCAAATTTGCCAGTTTAATTCCAATCTGCTAATACATCTACAAACACGGAATTCATAAATAATATAAAATGAAATCATTGGTATGACTAACGATATCTTACTCATACAAATGTACATCCAGAAACATGATGTGATGTGATCACTGATGCATCATACTAGTAAATTAAATCAATTAATTATCTTGAATCTTATATTTTTGGGCAGTTTAAGCCGATGGAGACAAACTTTATACCTCTTCCCTTTCCAAGTGTATTATTATGAACATGTACACGTACAATCATTTTCCCCCATTTCTTAATTGACTTGCGTAATACATAATTTATTGCGGATTAGAAATTGCAGCATTTAATGCATGAGCATATGAAAGTGTAATTCTAAACACTGGGCAACTGACTCACAGTCACAAGGACATATAAACACTATACACTTGGAATATTCTAACATTTCAAGAGCTTTTTTTTTTTTAAATAAATGTAAATATTTTAGATATTATTGCATGTAACTGAAAAAGAGTTAGTTGCCATTTCACCCAATTTTTTTTTCTTGCTTTACATATATTCAATTCATACTTCATATAAGGATCTAATATTATTAGTTTCAGTGTGAAAGAAGAGAAGATCATGAAACACAGGTAGTTATAGCATGGCTTTATTTCTTTTAAATCAACAAAAAGAAGAGCAAGTAAAAAGAAGCAGAAATCTAGCAACATAAGAAATTGCAATATTTTAAACCAATACAAACAAAAAGGGTGTTAATCTGAAGAAATATTATAAAGCAAGTTCAAGTGAAGACCGAGATACCCGTGAACTGTTGGTGCATGTTACTTCATGGTGAGTTGGTGAAGAAAAGTTAACGAGAAGTGTTCCAAGAGAAGGAGATAGGTATTATAACGTAAACATAAGAGTGGTTTTAGAAATAATAATTAAAAAAAGAAACACATAACCAAAAAAATGAGAAACCATCTCACATTGCCGTGCATAACCCAGGTCATTCTGTTGCTGCTGAGGTTTTGGTATGCCTACATGGTGACCTAGTGATAAGAAATTAATGATGACAAAAGGCAAATATCAAAATTAAAAGAAATGGAATGATAAACAACTTCGGAAAATGAGATGTGGATATAAATATGTCAATATAATGCTTTGCTAGTCTGCTACACTGCTACAAGTGTGTAAGCTTGTTAACTACATAAATGACCTTGATCTTTGACCTTTAAACTTGTTCAATACAAGATCTGAGAAAAATACACACTGTAAATTCATCTTCATATGAAAATCCTACACTTGCATATATTTTCTGACATCTGAGCTAATGGACTGTTGGAAGTGATTCTGCATTGAACAGGACCCATCAGATCACCCAATTTTTTTTTTTAGCATTGCTCTCGATTAGTAGTTCTTGCAGTGTACTATGCAGGTGGGGTGGGCAGATGGAAGTATTCTGTACATCAGTGTATGACCAGGAAGGTGGCCTATAATTCTTGATGTAAAACACTGTAAAGATATAAATAAAACTTAGGGCTAAATGTTAATAAGGCAGTCAATGTGCACTGGTGCAAGTCCATCCTGGACTCCTTGTACTGAAACAATTTAATGCGGCACCCAGTGAAACCCTCTGAAAATCCGTATACTATATCTGGACAATATCACTTTCACAGATTGAAACATTAGTTACTTAAACTGAAAACCTACTCTACAGTAAAACCATTGGAGGGAACAGAGAATACACATAGCTAAACTGATCTGAATTTAAAACAGGTTAATCATATCAAAACATTTGTTTGCTTTCTTTGTTCAATGCCCCTTAAAACTGCAGCTCAAATTCAAAATACAAACTATTATTTATTCAGGATGTAGCATGGACATTCTCAGAAATTGGTTATAAAGTTTGAAGTTTCAATATTTGTTTTCATTTATTAGAAAAGTATGTAACTTCTCAAAATTATATGCTTAGTTGCAATACATAGACGTACGTCAGTAAGAAAGTTGCAGATCTTCACTTATTCTTCACTGATATTTATGCTGTTACAAAAAACTAAAAAAGGCATGTTAACCATTATATCTATTATAGGGAACCTACACAAACATGCTATGCTTTCCAGTAGGTTCCCATTTCATTTCAATTTACGATTATATACTTTGTAAATTATGTTGTTTTTGTTATTAGAAATGAAATAAACCTAGCATCAATCAATCAATCAATACTCTTATCTTCTAACAAATGGAAACTACATTTTTTTTTCATGATTTTCAAATCATGACCAGTCCATGACATTCTCATCTGAACAGTTTTGTTACAAATTGCACTGTTTAAGAGGTTCATGCCAAACGACATTATAAGTCACTCGTTAGAACAATGAATTATGCGTTTTTGGAGATACCTGTACCAAATTAAGAAATAAAAATACAAAGGGTTTAGGCAATTTCACAATGGAGACGATAGCCCACGTAGTCCACAGAAGGCCTGTTCTATATTTCAAATGATCATGATTCTATCTTAAAGGGGGTACACAGTGCTGAAACAATGTTAGTTCATTTAAAAGAGTATGATTTTATTAGCAGAAAATCATCTGCCTAAAGTTTTTTTAAAAGTCGTGTTGCCAAGGAAACCCTCAAGTGTGGTAAGATTTCAGGATATTTTTGACCCCTCAGCTTGTAACCCAGTTTCAACTGGGTACCCACTTTGACGTCAAAGTGGGTACCATGTCGCGCAATTCTAGCAAAATGCACGCAAGGTTTAATACATATTGTACAGTCTAGCGCGCAGCACAACTGCAGTGCGCGAAGCTGGGTGCCGACTTTGACGTCATACCTTATACTCAAATTTTTTGGTCAACTCTTGAGTTTTATGAGAAAATTAGCCAAAATGCATTGATTTCGATTGAAAATCATCAAATTTTAAATGTTATTCTTCTTAGAATTAAATTCTCGATAATATTTCAAAAAAACTTTTACCATTGTGTAATCACTTTAAGAATTCATATAAATTAACAAATTTTGCTAAATATTCCAATAAAATCTAAATAGGAATGGGAAGTAGTTTATACAACTTATATTCTTAGAAGATTGCAAGACATTTGCTCCACTGACAATAAATTGATTGCGTTCTTATTTCGACTTCAACCCTTAAAGGCATTGGCTAACTTTGTGAGTAGCTGATTTAAAAATTCTCGAACTAAGATGAAACATGTGTATGAGTACTTGTATTTGTACTAAAAAACCCTGAAACCAACCATAATTTGGAATGAAAAAGTGTAAGTTAGACGCAAACGGCAATTTTATTATCCTTCGTCTCACGAGACAGTCACTAAGAGGACCACTTTGCTTGAATATGAAAATGCCGTTATGTGCCTCCCGCCACGTGATACGCCAATACACACAGTACGGTAAGGTGAGTCATGTGCGCATGCGCACTCCTTATGTCTATTCTGTGCAACCGACCCTCGTATATTTTTCAAACATTGGTTCACGTTTTGATATTTTAAAATACTTCCTGTGGATATTATACTTTGAAACTTTCAGACTGGTATTTTTACACTATAACCCTTATGTTTATCACATTTTCAAGTAACAAAACAAGATTTTTTAAAATCATAACAATGTTAACCTATGTCTTTAACTCAACAACAAGGTGATAGCCATCAATGTTAAGTCCCCAGTTTTCTGCAATACAGAAAACAGAAAATTTCACAGAATTCCCCAGAAAAATGATTTTTTTTTAGGCCAAAAATGTTGAATTACGAAAAATACAGCAACAAACATGAAAAACAAGGCAAAATCCAATAAAACAAAATCGTGCATTAGTAGAAAATCTGGATCAAACCTGTTCGCAGTGTTTAGCGTGTGTCCACAAAGCTTCAATTGCGTCTGCATACTGTAGGCCTACATGTATACTGCATGCAGTGCGTATATTGGGTAGCTTACTTGTTTTGGGTGGGTTATTTTTCAGATTTTCACTAAATTTACAATTGCTTTGTCATATGTCTTATACATGTCACTGAAGAACGCGGAATTTGAAGTTTAGAACACTGAATAACACAGAATTTGAAGTTTAGAAAACGGAAAACCAGGACTTCTACCATAATGTGTCTCGCCATGGTGTGCAATCACTCTTGCAGGTAAATTGTAACATTTGACCTTTGAACCACATATGTGAGCTTTGAACCAACATTGAGGTCCCTGTAAGGCATCTCCATGTACCATCCAAGTTTGGTTACAAATGGGCCAGTGGTTCAAAAGTTACTACAGTGTAACAGTATACTAACCCCAGTAGAAGTGTAGATTTTAACATTTGACCTCATTTGACTTTTAACCTACATACGTTGTAAATGACCTTTGACCCCCAAGAAATATTGAGGTCCCTACAGAGCATCTAACATCCACAAACGGACAAATGGTTGCAAAGTTATTCAAGTTTCATAAGCGTCAAGGACAGATGATGTACAGATGCCGCTAAGGATCCCTTAATAAGTCTCGCTCCACCTTGGTGGCTCAACAAAAGCTGTAGGCCTACATCTATTTCGAACACAAATTTCAAATGCTAATCCTCAAATAATGAATGAAAAACTTCTTCTCAGGAAAAGCACTAAAAGCAAATCCACATAATGCAACTATGAATTTTCAAAGTTAGAGAACCAGTCACCAAAAGACATTTTGCTCTGTACATACATGTCAAGGCTACAGTATCAACATTCTGTATCCAAAATATGAGCCTCCAATATCACTTCTATCAAAATATATAATTGAATTCAAATATACTATCAACTACATAAAAGCAACTAGTGAGCAGACAAGTCGACAATACCCATATGGTCTTTATGCATTGCATGTTATCCTCAATTTTTTTATCTCCTCAATCATTGACCCCTAAAATACTGGGTAAAGTGTTTTGCTTTGGTTGTTTTTTTTTTGGACACATAATAGCTGTACAGTTTACAAATTGGTTTTTAGTTGATTGGTACACAGTCAAAGCAGAGTGATGCTATTCAAACTAAAGTCCCCCTTTGCAGCTTTAACAGACCAATTTGTTGCATGCATGTTCAGGAAAGAATGAAGTCCATCTCATTAAAAATACTTCTGTTACAATAGCTGTTAAACAAAAATTAAAACAAAATATGTCCATACACCTGTATATATACTGAGAGGTAACAGTACACAAGCTACTATAATATGCAGTATTTTCATAAAAGATCTATAAATGTTCCATGCAGACTATTTTTTGAAGGATAAATGCAAAAGACGACAAATCTTCAGTAAATCTTCGAAAAAAAAAGAAAAATAAATTACACTGAGATTACCACTGTGCATATACTACATGTACCAATGAAAACTAGTATTCATAATGAAGATTTCCACTAAGACATCATTTAGTGATAAAAGCAACTTTATCACATAGATCAGTATATAAATTAGATAATCAGTGCAGAAATCAACAATTTATAACAAAAATAACATGTTTACAATCAAAAGAAACAACATCATCTACGGCTTCATACAACTAGACATGCTGTATACATAATCATTACTGATATTTGTTTGCTTACAAATATGCAAATTATATATTATCAAGTGGAGGATATTCAGTCACTAGCATCAAAATAAACCACAGGTACAAGTAACATCTGATGACCTATTTATTTTTCAAAGGTTTTTTCCATTTAAAGAAGAATCCATGACATTTATATGCTGTAAATGTTTTAAAATGAAAATCACTTTGTGATAGTTCTTTGTTCATATTTGTGTAAATGGATAACAGGTTAATTCCATGAATTTTAGTTTAAGAATATTGAGTATTTTCATTCTTCAGCAGGTAGATTTTTGTGGAAAATTAATACATGTTGGGGATGGTGACAGTAATCTAAAAATGATGAACATGAGAAATCAAAAAAATACAAAGAATTTAAAGACCATAATCAAATAATATAATAATATATATATTTTTTTCTTTCATTATCAAGAGGATTTTTTTTTACTATATATTTTCAAGTTACAAAACATTTCCAAACATAAAATACAATGCTCGAAAACACTGGTACAAAATTTATGTGCACAGATATACACACATCTTGAGTTGACACCAGCATTTTAATAAAAAAATGGGAAATGCAATTTATAAATGACACCACTAAATAAATATGAACCAAGAAGGACCATAAACCACTTTTTAAAACAATTTTGATTTCACATCCACTGTCACCCTTTTGATTTCACCCAGTCTACAAGACGTAACATCTGTGAGGATCATTCATTCATCTTTTCATTCATTCACAAAAACCAGTCAACGGAGGCCTGGATAAGGCTGCCAAAACGTTAGCTTTCAACTAAGATTTTTATGAAAAGAATCATTAACATCCTGAATAAATTTATTACAGTTAGCCTAAATGATAGCGAGAGAAATATCAGATACAGTTTCGAAATATGAAAATTATTAGAAACATCCATGACCCCTAACCCTCCATTTGTCAGCATAGCGAATGCTTTCCCGTTGGAACAATCAACAGAAATGCAGCGATGCGATTGGCTCGCTGCGTTAATGGCCGCTTCATGCCTGCTAACCCTATGCAAGGGGCCCCAACGCGCACAGATCGGCCAAACAAAGGAATACAAAGCAACCTCTATTTTGCTTCTTATTTTTTGGCCAGCTATGTTATACTTCATTTTTTGCTTGTATCCACGTGCACCGCAAGAGTGCGGACTTTCGGATGCAAGTTATTTTTTGAGCTAGAGACATCAAATAATGAAATGGCAAAAGAGAATAGACGACGGAAAATCAGCACTCGGAGAAGAATAAAACCAATCTACTACACGCCATGGATAAGAAAACATCGGGCCTTCATATCGCTCCTACATTGAGAAATCGCATTGCGCTTACGGACAGCTCATGAATAACAAACAAGAAGATATATTAACACAAACTCGCCGTAAACTCACCCATTGGCAAGCTTGACATCTTGAAATATCTGCAATATGAGCCTCTGTAGTCAATCAAAATGTTCTTATAGTAATGGAGCGCTTTTCAGCCTCCTCCGAAAAGCGAAATGTTCACTTTTATATCCAGGTACGCTTGGCAGGTCTCGGCGATCGTGAAGCTTCAACAAAACATTCCGCTGGAACTGTGCGTCTTCCGGTAAAAATTGAAGCTTTTGAAAGCCCGCCCGCAGGCGATGGACACAATATTTCTTTTGTTCTTCCTCTTTGTTGCGGCTTGAGATTTTATGGGAGCATTGATGAATTTATATAGGTTGCAATATACAATTTTTATATCAAACCTGTATTCTAGAATTTCTTTTGATGTAACATTTTGCTTTTATCTCCAAACATTTGTGCTGCTTGTCAGTCTCTTTCTCTCCCTCTCTCTGTCTCTTCCTCCTCTCTCTCTTTTTTTCCCCCTCTTTTTTTCTCTCGAACTGTCGCTCGCTCTCTCTGTTGCATGCCCTGCGTAATAAATTTGGGGAGGATGGAATACAAATTCGTCACTCTGAGGGAAGAAGGAGGGCAAAATTATGAATTAACTCTTCCAGTGGGTGGAATGTCAATAATAATGATGATAACAATAATAATGATGATAATAAATGAAAATAATAATTCAACAATTTACAATGCCAATAATAACGATAATAAAAATAATAATAATAATAATAATAATAATAATAATAATAATAATGATAATAATAATAATAAAAAGAAATAGAAGAATAACAACAACAGCAGCAGCAGCAGCAACAACAATAATTATCATCATCATTATCTTCATCATCATCATAATCATTCTAATATTAAGAATAATGAATAAAAGTGAACACCTAGAAAGGATTCAATTCAATTCAATTCAATTCAATTTGTATTTATTTCATTTCCAACAGAAAGAAAAATGGCATTACAATATTATTACAGAAAATATATGTACGCATTCATTTTTTTTTTCTTGATAAGTATATACAAGTACAATGTACACATAAATGAATTGTCGTAATGAATTATAAAAAAAAAAAAAGATGCGCCTCCTAGTACATGCCCTTTCATAATCATTATACTCATAAGCGATTATTCATAAGCAAACAATTTTCCCGAGAAGAAATTTTAGTGTTTTAACCAGGTTTTAACAAAAGCTAAGTTTGGGTGTACTCCAGTGGTGCATCCAACGTGGTGTGAAGCTCAAAGCAAATCATGTAGCCTACCAGTAATTATTTCCCTCCTGTTTACCATCATTTTCTGGATTTAAAAAAAATGTACGATTAACACGATTTTCAAAAAACTTTCTTCCAAAAATGTTGCACCCAGCCCCCTCCTCAGAAAAAAATATAGTATGAATATGCGTTATTTCCTTTCAAATGACCCTAGTTGATTCAGGAGTTTGAAATAACACTGTGGAAGGCAGTTATGTTTACTGAATTTAAAAAAATTGTACATGTATAATCTTCTATACTGTTGAAAGCAGTCCCTATAATAGTTCATTATTTGGTTCAAAATATTCATTGCGAAGATTTTATAGTATCATAGGCATTATATAGTGTATCATACCAAGCTAAGACTATAGAAACAAAATTTTCTTCATGACTGTAAAAGATACGCCTAGAATGACCTAAATATGCCAAACCGATGGGCATGCCATAGACCCCAAATGCTTTTCTATTTGATTCATTCACATTATTGAGTGTGGCGTATCATATCGCAATCATGGAGCGAAGATTAGTGATAATCTTGTAAATACGAATATAGATGACTGCATTTTACCTCATTAAAACTCCTACGCATTGCAGAGGAGGAATAATAAGCTAAACCCGACTTAGGAAACAAGATTCCTTCCCATTTACATATTGTCGTAGAAAAGACATGAAGACATATTATATCAATCTTTATTTTCAAGATGCTACGAACGTGTTTTTTTTTTTTTTTTTTTATAAGAACTTATCAAGAACTTAAAAAATAATACAGCTTCATTATTCATTTTGATAAATGAGTTGTCATCAAGGCGCGAAGGACGCAAGGAGAATTATTATCTGAAACATAATTATGGCGCATGCAAGACTGATTATTCGAAGAGGTTATGGTAATACTGATAAACACAAGATTTTTTTTTATTGTTTGCATCCCCCCCCCCCCCCACACACAAGGAGTTTTATATATAGGGGAGAAAAGAAGATTGATTGCTTTCCCGACAGAAAAACTGGCTAAAAGAACTTGTTCGGAAACATGGCACTACTTTTCATATCACTCAAAGGGCGATTGGGGCACTATTAATTAACAGTATTTATTCATTAATTACTGGATTATTATTGTCGTCAATGATTGTAATAATTGCACCTTCTATAATCGGACAGTCTGTTTAAAGTTTGTTTTATCTACTTTTGTTACTTCGGTGTAGTCAAATTTATTCGACGCCCCTGCTATTAAATTGCTGACAACCCCCATTTTATTTCAGGTGACAGATATTTTGCTATTTTAATCAGAAGATGTCTGGAAAGTAAATGGATAGAAGATGAGTTGATAAAAATCATTGCCCTATAAAATTAAATGCATCGCACCTTTGATCAATCACCTACAAAGACACCCCCCCCCCCCCCCCATTAACTTCGCTACACGTTGGTGGATCAAAGAAGGGCATGGAGGGGGTGGGTAAAGAACACGTGGCCCATTCTGTATTCTAGCGACACCCATGTTTTTAAATTAAATTTTGTGGGTGGAAGTCCGTAGTGGCCTCACCCTTTTGTAATATTTGACATAATCATACAAATAAAGAGTAGGTAGTAAAAAATTAAAAAAAAAAAAAAAAAAAAAAACCGGAAGTGCTGAGAGCCCTTTCTTTCCTTTCTTCCTTCCTTTCTATCTATCTATCTATCTATCCATCTATCTATATATCTAACTATCTTTCTTTCTATCTTTCTCTCTTTCTCTCTTTCTTTCTTTCTTTCTTTCTTCTTCCCATCAAATTTTCTCTCACAAAATATACTTAGCTTTTATTCCAACTAATTATCAGTTTCAAAAGAAATTATCATTGACATCCGCATGGAGTCCAGACCCTTATTGTAGCCAGATCCTTAGAGGATGTCCCAAACCTGTTCACAAAGGCTTCTATATCTTATTCATGCATGTTAAGCCGATTGTGAATGTAATTGAGTGTTCTAATTTTTTATATGCAGGCATAAATGGGTTTATAATCTTGCAGTCTGTCCCGAAAGAGTCACCTCATTTTTCATATCAGATTTGACCTTTTAAAGTTACCAGACCATTCATCTCATTCATAAAAACAAGCTTGTCAGCTTGAACTTAGCCGCCGGGGTAGACCCAAGGGCCTCTTATAAAAGGGCCCTAAAGCCTGGTTGCTTTCACCCCATATATGCACCAAAATTTGTCAAAAGGATTATCAAAACACAAAACTCACACAATTTTTCGTCGGGATGAATATCAGACGGCCCCTTAAAATGGGGTTAATTGTTTTCTCTTATAAGGCACACGCAGGAACCAAATTTTGTCGGAAGGAATAGGTAATGTTATTAGGTATAGCTGTAGAGTCTAAAAATAAAGATAAATACAAATGAAATGAAAAAAATAAGTAAATGAAAAGAAGAAAATTAGATAAGACTAAAACAAACAAACAAACACTTGATGATGAAAATACACTGGTTGGATTCAGATAAGATATGATTTTAGAACGTCTACCAGCATCATAGTGGGCTATAGCATCGATCTGGCCAAAGTAAGAAAAAAAGAACAAGAACAAACATAAAAATAAACAGGAATAAAACACCTGATGATAAAACGATATTTCCCTCTTTCATACGAGGAACTTTTTCAATATATAGCACCATATAAAGGCGCCGAAAGCGGGGGGGGGGGGGGGGCGGGGGAAATTGCCCTCCCCCATCATTCAAGAGAGGGGCAAAGTCGATTTTTGCCCCCCTCCCGGAAACCTCCCCCCCCCCCCGCAAGAAAAAAAAATTGGATCATATATAACCATGTAAAATAAGTATATTAGCATGATTAGTGCTCTAAAATGCAAACTTTCAGCTTTCAAAAATCAAAATGTTCTTACTCGGTCGCTATATTTTATACGCTCCCTCGTATCTTGAATATTTGGAAATTCTGTCTATATCAATTCTATGAAAAAGGGGCAGATGCTTGATTCATTCGGGGGATTATTTTTGCCTCCCTCCCTATTACAAGACCAATTTGCGGTATTTCGTGTAAAAGAACAAATTAATTCTAACACCTCGCATTGTCTCTGCATTCATTTCCATAATATGCACATGCATTTTTAGGAGTAGTGTATCCACTGTCTATACCAGTGGCGGCAAAAGAAAGGGCCAGATTTTCTCCCTATCAAGGGGGGGGGGGGAGATGATTTGCTCCCCCCCCCCTGATAGGGAGAAAAATCATCTTTGCCCCCCCCCCCTCTTAATTCATAACACGTGAATTTAGAGTGTGATACGAATACATTTGTAGTGTTGAGAAATGCAAGTTTTCAGCACCAAATAATCTGAATTTTCTTGCTTGTGAAGTTGCAAAAATTTGTTTTACCCCCTCAGTGGGGCTCCTCGCAAGAGAGTAAGAATTCATTTTGATTTAAAGTGATTTATAATGAGCTTTCCTTTAATTGCTCTTAAATACATGACCTCGACATTCTATGTATTTTGCTTGGTCGCTACGCTCCCTCGTAGATTAATGAAAATGCTTCTTATAGACTTTAAGAAGCGCGGTGTGACGGGACAGGTGCTTCTCTCTCTGCAAAATGTAAAGAGATAAGGGAATGCTTGTAATCCCCCCAAAACAACATTCCATAAACTAACATTTTTTCACCAGGGCGCAGCGTTCCCGAGTTCCTTTTTAATAGAAGTGGTGTTTCTTGATATCAAAGAAACCCTGTCTATATACCTTAAAGGCGCCACATAGTCGATTGGACAGTTTACAAACCTAGAAAAGTTCTTTCCGTTGAAGTTTTTTCATTGATTTAGGTTTCTATGTAGTTAATGAACATTTTCAGCTTGGTTGCCCAAACAGCAACCTTGAACAATTTGCATAATTTGCATAAATCTGTATGGATACAGGATTATGCCACCCAAGATATAACTTACAGAGAATATGTAAATTGAACTACGTACTAATTATTGTGCGGTGATACGGAACTTTAATAGCGTTGTCAATCTTTTTAATTCAACCTTTGATGAAACGAAACGGGGTACACTGATGTGTTATACTTCCACAAAACAGGGGTTTTGTAGGGATGTAGAATAGAATTCAAACATATTTTTGCAATTGCAGGTCAGGATTTAGTACTGAAAATCAAGGAAATGTCAACTTCGTTGATCTAAATGATTGAAAACTTAAGTCTTACATTTATTAAGAATGGTACTAACAGCGGTATATATATATTCTTCGTTTAGGCTCATCTTTAAAAAAAAAAAGTTTACTGCAGCCATATTCTAGTCGGTAGCGTTCACGCACAGAATCACATATCAGTGGTTGAAAATATTTGGGCTCTATAGCATTTTAACAAAATACAAAGTCTTATAATTAAATAGATATTATGTACATCATTCCGCAACAATCGTATCATATTTAAAAGAAAAAGGAAAAAATATCTTTTTGAAATGTACAATTGAATTGGAAACATACTTGTCTTGTTAGGATGTTCAAATAACGTTGATTTAATCTATACGGCTAACATTACACGAAGAGTACCCCAAAGGAACTAAAAGTACAAGAAGGCTGCCAACCTGCTTGCGCACATTAATACCACTTCATTAGGAGCAGGCCTACTCTCATTCTATAGGTGCAAAAAGTACACTCATAGTTGTTTACAGATATCAAGTTGATATCAACATTATTCTTAGTACAAAAACGTGATTTCTGATTGTAAAAATAACACTGAAATAATTTCCATGTCCCACAAACCCCTGATTGGATGTGCATCCATATCACATGTGTGTATTAAGGTTGTTTCGTTTCATCAAAGGTTGAATTCACAAGATTGACAACGCTATTAAAGTTCCGTATCACCGCACATACACAATTGGCACGTAGTTCAGTTTGAACGTTCTGTGTGAGTTGTCTTTGCGTTGCAAAACCTATACACATACAGATTTATGCAAATTATGCAAATTGCTCAAGGTTGCTGTTGGGAAACCAAGTTGAAAATGTTCATAAACTACATAGGAACCTAAATCAATGAAAAAACTCCAACGGAAAGAACTTTTCTAGGTTACACTGTCCTAGCTAAATAGGACTGTCCAACCGACTAACAAGCTGGGGAGGGCAGATAGATGCTTCCATTTGTAAATGTGTTGGGGTTAATAAGTAAAAACTCCTGCATAAGGGCGTCCGTATTTTCTCATGTTTGGGCAGTGCCAGAATATGAAATTTCTGTACTTTTTTACCGCTAAAATTGTAAAAAAAAAAAAAGAAAAAGAAAAAAAAGTTGCACGCTCACTTCACTCGCGCGGACAAAATTGTGAAACTGATCGAAGAATTGCTTTTCGGACAAAAGGTGTCGACCCCATCGTGAAAAATGTGCCTGTATACGCCATTCATTAACCCTAGTATTGCCATGCTCAGTCTTGTCCTGCCATGCTACAGCGATGAACAAATAATCTTGTTTCAGTACTAATGATGAGAGATGATGGTAAACAATAATGTTTATAGTGATAAAATAGCTGGGACCCTTCCGGCGCGCCCGTATAGCACATTTTACACATAATATACCATCTCAAACCACTTATGACATTTAAATAAAAATACTGAAATACTTGATGAACTGCATGCCTTTGAATCGTTTACGAATACAACTCAAATGTTGACCAAATTCTAACTAAAGGCGTGTAAAAAATAAAGAAACCACAGTGCTTTAGCAATGCAGTTGCTGTAACCCATTGGTTTTTTCCCACAGGTTTTTAAACAGTGATCTTTATGAATAACATTATAAAGCAAGGTTTATAATGAGGTTATAATCGTAAATATCTTTTCGTTTGCAACATTGAATCCAATTATCAGAAAACCAAATTATCAATTTAACATCTGTCTAAAAAACATTAAAACAAAAATAAAACAATGTCATTTCTGATTGGATTCAGATAATTAAAATATGATTTTAGACATGCAGGTACATATTCGCCAGGGGGACTGAAGCCCCGATCTGGCTCCAGTAAAAAACAAAAACAAACACAAACACAAACATAAACACAAACACACACATGCACACACATGCACACACACACAAAAAAAAACAAAGCAAAAGACTTGATGATAAAATGATATATTCAGATAAGATATGATTTTTGACGTGCATTCGACAGGGGGACTGAAAACTTGATCTGGCCTTAGTATTAAAACAAAACAAAACAAACACAAACAAAACACACACACACAAAACAAAACATACAAAAATAACAACACACCAAAACAATGGGCCTATTACATTGTTTTAATTCAGATAATTAAGATAGGTTAAGATATGATGTTAGACGGGCAGGTATATATTCGTCAGGAAGACTGAAACATCGATCTGGCCTATAAGTACTAAAGCCCCCTCAAAAAAACAAAACAAATCAAAACACTTGATAAAACAATATTATTACTAACTGGATTCAGATAAGATATGATTTTAGACGTGCAGATACATAATTTGCCTGGGGGGGGGGGAGGGTGGAGCCTCGATCTGGCCTTAGTATCAATTTTTAGTAGCAAAATTATGACCCCCTTCTAACCCACTACATCCCCAATGCGCGGATTTTATGCAGGCTCCCACCCGCCCCCCCCCCTTTTTAGCGACTAAAAAGTACCTCAAAAAGTCGAGGAAATTTTAAAAGAATTTAAAGAAATTTTGTAAAGACTTCGCCCCCCCCCCCCCCCCCCCCCCCCCCTTTGAAAACTCCGCTTGCTCTAACTCCATCGATCGTTAATTTTCTGTCGAAGGCAGGTTGAGCCTGGGTTGAGCTCATAATTATTTAAGTGTCTTTGTTGAAAGACTATCAGTTTTGTTTTTTTTTCTTTCTCCAGAAGATATGAATATTCATAAATAGATTAGTGTTCATTGGATAGAGTGGGCTCATGTGGGCGGAGCTGAAAAATCGGAATATTTTGAATACATGTACACGCGGTTCTCAGCTGATCAAAGTCCGCAAGATCTACTGGTTTGTTGTGTGTTGAAATTGGATAATTTTGACTGTTTATCTGTTTTCCAGATTATTTTGAACCTCTGTAAAAAGTAAACGTGAGTAAGTATACCGTATTCCGTTTTTACCGAATAGAAATATCAAAAAAGTTCTAAAAAGTTACACGCAAGATGGTTTCTGCTGTGCTGAAGCGAGAGGTTGAGTGAGTGGGTCGGCCGTCGGAGCTCTAGTCTAGCTTCTCCGCCGATCCTCTGGCGCACTTGGCCGAATATGGACGCAGATATCCTTCGTGAACACTGGTGAAAGCATCTGACTGAATTGATGTGTGTTTGAGAGTGATGCGAATGAGAGAGTGCTTATTGTTCTTGTTAACTCTCGGATCCGGAGGGGGGGGGGGGGGGGACTATTCCAGAGACAGTACTAGGACGGGGGGGGGGGGGGGGGGGGGGGGTCGGGTGTCCGGACTCTGGACACATAACAAAAATGAAGCTGCCTTTTTTGTCTTTAGTCTGAAATTAGGGCAAGAGTTCCATATGTACTCCCCGCTAAAATTGAAAAAAAATATAAGGATATGACTTGGAATGATAGGTCTAATCATAATATCAAATACTGAACATGGAAAAATACTAGATTCTATTACTAAAGAAATATGGGTTTATTCCGTCAGAATTAAGAGCTTACCCTTAAACCGTGCATCTCACATTGACATCGATTTATATAGTCTGAAAAATAAGAGCAATGCATTCAGGGAGTGAGACTAATCGCGACTTCCGGCTTATAATCATTATGAGACCCTTCACTTCCAGCGATCTCTCGCTCGCTCGATAGGTAAGGCGTCGGTCTTGCGAGGTAGATGTCCCGGGTTCGAGTCATGTCGGCAGGCATGGTAAGTCAAGAAAAAACAAAGAGTTAAGAAGAAAACGGTGAAAAATACGGTGTCTCTGAACTTCATTTTTTTTTTTTTAGCGGGGGGTACATATGGAACTCTTTCCGAAATTAGATTAAACAAAAAATTTAAAACTAGGGTCTATGCATTGATTAGCGCTAATCATCATCAATATTTGTTTTCTATAATATTGTCTAACATTTGTGCTAAAACATTTAAGAGATTTTGCTTGTAAACTTTTACAAATGGCTGTTTAAAATCGACTATCCGGATACACAACCTGTCCGGACACCCAAGAACTGGGTACACTAGATGGAAAGCAGCATGCACGGATATTATCATCATTATGTGAATGACATTAATGAAGTCCCGCCTCTTTCGGATCATTTGAAGGGGCCGAAAAGCACCCGTGATATTGATAACACTGTTGCATTAATATCAATTGCATGTATCTGTATCAGTTTTATTGTGACACTTTGATTTAATGCGCATTTAGTTGTTGCACATTACTTTTTATTAGTTGCGCATTTATTGTGCATGCTGTAAGCTGATGGACATCATGTTTCAAAACGTGTACAAACGCAGGCTACTTATTTGGAAGCATCTTACAAAATTGTTTATTATTTGTTGAATTATTTATTTTTGATCATGAATATTGATGGTGCTTAGGTCGGCCTTCTATTGAATTTGGACAAAATAGCGGGAGCTTTAGGGGGCCTGGACTAGTCAGTACAGTGTTAAACCACCCTAAACAATTAAAATCCATTGATCAAACTCACACACCTTTTCAAGGTTTTTGGGTAATCATGCAGAATCTGATGTAACTTATTTCCTGTTGAGCCAGGAACTTGAAATTTGGGCTGCCCAAATTTTCACTAGATGTTGATAGTCAAAATTCAATGACCATCCTCAGAGTTTCGTGTCGATGTGGAATTCCAGAAGTAAAATTTCAAGCAGTTTTTCCAAGGCAATATATGGTACGTAGACAGCACAGCAGCCCTCTCATGCCTTCAAGTCAGACACAGCTACTTCAAGGGCTACTGTGCTGTGCATGTATAATTTGCTTTGAAAAACTGCTTGTTTTACCCCGAAATTTCACTTTTGGAATCCTGCATCACCATGAAACTGTGGACCGTCATTGATTGTGATTACCAACATCAAGTGCAAATTTTAAGTGCATTCATATACCTTCACTATTCATGATCACCAGCACGCTGACCTTTTGCGTCTTTCTGTCAAAATACTTCACAGCTCTGTAATGATTTCTTGTTAATGTACATGTATCGTACTGTATTTTAGTTTTAATACTGAATTAATCATTTCTTAAAGTCACTGGCATGATGTAGATCTCTAATGGGGCTCTATCAATTTTTTTTTAAAATCGCCTGAAGACAATATATCATAAAGGCATGGCTCCATGCTAATTTTTTGGTAGATAGGGTGTCCGGATTGAAATTCCATGCTCTGTATGTATTAGTCCTGTGGTGAAATAGTTTAATGTTGGGGGTCCGGATGTTAATTTAGTAGCCCATGTGTTGTAGTATGACACATCACAAGTCCCTGCTCCCTACAAAGGCAGCAAGAGCAAATGATAAGTGGTACTAATGTTCTCTGGGCACTTGTTGGTGTCGAGCCCTGGTATAGGTCTAATGCAAAATCTCAGTATCGAATATTCATTTAAAATTTCATTGTTATTGTGATTTCATGCAGCACTAGTGAGTTGTCAGATTTTGGTATGGACTTTCCAGTGTTATCATCTATTGACTTTCTCAACTATTCAACATTCCAATAAGTTGGCAATATCTAGAACCGAGACAGATATGAGAAATTTCCATAAAAGGATTACAAAAACTTAAAACTCCTATGATCTTTTCTTTTTCTTTTTCTTTATAGAAAAAACATGGATGTAGAGGAAAGGATTGAGAGATTGAAGCAGGAGTTAAAGGAGAGTGAAGCCAATGTGGTCAAAGCAGCTTCTTTTGGTAAAGATCTCCTGGAAACAAACAGGGAATTGGAACAGAAGAATGAAGATCTCATCGTAGAACACACCAGACAAATTGAGGTAATGTACAGTAAGACAAACTCCTCTCTTTGAAACTTTTGTATTTTGTTAATTTGAGCCTTTCAGAACTACATAAAACATTTTTCTACTGACTTCATTTGAGATCCAAAAGGAATATTGTACAGCATTGTTGCTATACTCCTGTATTTCACAGATTTTCTGCATTGTTGACAGATTTAACTTAAGTACTGAGTCATGGAGATGTTTTCAATAAAAAAGTATATCTAATACAGAGCTTCTTCATACTTTCTCTGTTTTACCTCTCTTTCTTCCTCTTTCCATCTCTCCTCATTCCTCTTTTTACTTCTCTTTTCCTCTCTCTTGATCTTTCTCTTTTCCCCTCCATTTCTGCCCTCTTCCCTTTCTGTTTTCTTTCTTTCTCTGTCTTCATCTCTCTTTTCCTTTCCCCCTCTCTCTCTCATCACACACTCTCTCTCTTTCTGCCTCTGTATCCTTTTCTTTCCCCAGGAACTGGAGCAGGAGAAGTACTCTCTTCAGATGCAGCTTGCCAACAAAGAGAGTATGGAGCGCCACCATGCCTCTGAAATTGAGTGTCTCCAGGAGAAACTGAAGCAGGAGACCGTTCGGCTACAGGAACGGCTGGAGCTGGAGCACTCCCGTGAGGTCCAGAAGGTCAAGACCACCTGTGAGGGACTTCGATCCGATCTAGAGCTAGCCAGGATCCAAAATGAACAGCTCAGGGAACAGGTGAAAATCTTTATTGTATTTTGTTTTTAATCGTTACTGTTGTTGTTGAATATGAGGGGGTGATGGGAGAATATAGTGTCTCATTGTGTCTTCATCAATTGCTAAAACTTGACTGGTGAATTTAAAATTAAGGGTTCATTTCATGTGTGATTTTCAGTTACACCTCAATAAAGTTGTTTTTGGTTTGCGTAATTAGATTTTAGTTTTTGGTATTTCCTGTAAGGATATACTTTTCCTAAGTGATTTAAAAATTTGGAGGCACCAGACAATCTAAAAATGGTATTTTTTGACAGTTTTTATTAGACCTATGTTTGGATTTTGTTCTATTGGTTTTCTTTTTTACAACTTGTCTCATTTTGATCCCCCATAATTTTAAAACAGAGTATTATCTTGTACTGATACTTTTCCACTATGATAAGCAGGATGTGCTTAATTAAACGTAGTATGGCAAGTTTTAGGATAATCTGATAATGTAATCCCTCCATAGAAATTTCTACTGAGTTCCAATCCTCCTTCGTCATGTTTGCACAATATCTCACAAGTCCTTATTTCTTAAAATGTAACACTCTGTGGGACTGGGCATTCTACTCTATGTACAGTGGGATAGGAACATCCAATGCTAATGAGCACATCATTTTAAAGCTGGGAATCTACTCTTTCAGAATCAGACTTTAAATAAAAATTCATATACAGCGAATTTTGGGTGGTTTTTGGGTACGGGGTGCCTGGACACATAGATGAAATTTAGGATATCTCTACTTCCCATTAGACTTTGTCATTATTTCACCTCAGAATGCAAAATCATTTGATGTTACATGTGACAAATTATGCTTCTTGATGTTTCACTTATATAAGGCCAAGTGAAATTGATTCTTAGTTTCTTGCGCGTATAAATTGAGGGAGAAGTACATGTAGTTCCATGTTATTTGATTTTTTATATTTTTCCTGTATGGCTGTACCAAAAAAAGGTAATTTGGTCACTGCAACATTTCCCTTTTTTCAAATATTTCATTTATATGAGCACTTAAGTGGCTCAAAACAATGTGAAAATGCATGGTATTAACAATTTGTTCGCCACCTCATTGTCCATATGTATACTCAGGTGAAACTTGATTTGATTTTAAAACTTTTTTTTTTTTTTAACAAATGAAATTTTGAGAAGGGGATAAGAAACTGGGAATCATTTTCATTTGGCCTTATGATCACAGTTTTTTTATTTTCATTAATCATGTGTATAGTTCATAGACCAGGAAAAGAGAAAATTAATCCCCAACATGTGATTGCCCTTCAGAGGATAAATGGGAATGGCAAAGTTAAATTCCAGAAAATTTTACAAATATTTACATTTTAGATTGCATATGGATGTAGTTATAGATGTAAGAACTCTTTATCAGTTATCTCAATTATTTCATAGAATTATTTTTGTTTTCTGTGAATTGCAGGTGACTAATTTAGAAGATGCTTTGGAGGAAGCAAGAAGTAAAGCAAACATAACAATCATGGACATGACTACAACATCAGAAGAAAAATTGGCTACTCTACAGGAGGAGGTTATCAACTTGACTACTGAGAAGGTGACATTTTTAGTGATTTCTAGAATTTCTTGTAATTTTCATTCTTGAAACAGTTATTTCTTTATGTGATGTTTCGAATTTTCATGGCAAAGATTAGTCTTATTTGTTTGTTTGTTTGTTTGTGTTTAATCTGATGTTGTAAAACCACAACTTTGTAGACCCTTGCATTGCTAGAAAGTTTACTAATAGATATCACCCAGTACAATTTTATGCGACTATTAAGAAGAAAGACAAGCATTTTTGTCTCAAATATTGATCATCGGTGAGTGGTACTGCTTACAGCACAGCTAGTCATAAGGCTGATTCACAAATGACACAAATGGAACATTACGATTTACCGGTATTTGCAACTGAGGGACTGAGGTGACAAAAATTGTCTTATTATAACAAAGGCCTCGAAGTGTACAATTTTATCTGTGTGTTTTGAGAAACAGAAATGTGATCCAATCTACTCTTATGTCATTTTGTTTTGCTGAGGTAGTTTATTTATTTTTTTATTAAGTTATTTATTATTTTGCAATGTACTGTATTTTATGGGGAATTGGCTTAAAATACACTTTTGAGTTGAGCAAACCTGACCAAATCTTTTTGTACTACAGATGCAGCTGACAAGTCGTGTGAAAGACATGGGTCATGAGTTAGAACAGCTGAGATTCACCAACCATAAACTGAAAGGAAGGAATGAGGAGGTGGAAGCAAGAGCAGAAGAAGAACATGAACAGTGTCTTACCTACTCAAGATCCCTTCAGGTAATAATAATAACAATTAGATAGATTTATGTAGCGCAGTTACTATATTAATATACTCTACTGCGCTGTGATGTAACAGAGCTCCCACCAGTGCTACTGCTTAAACATAAAATAAAATCTACAAGTAATCAAAAACTTCTGAAAAAAGGTAGGTTAACAGTGTGTCTGTCACATAATTTTCTTGACAGAAATTTGTTCACCAATAGAGCACCGAAGTGATGACGTCACAAAATTTTTTTTGTAATTTCAGAATTTCGGATACCATGTCTCGATGGAGCATGATGAAAAACATCCACAGCCCAAATTTTATGGGAATCGGTTCATGGGAACCCGATATGAGGCCACATGCATACCTACCTAGCCCCATTGAAATCAGTGTAAATTGGCCTGGTTCTAAACAGTTATGACCCAGGCCAGTTTACACTGATTTTAATGGGGCTAGGTAGGTATGCATGTGGCCTCATATCGGGTGCCCATGAACCGATCCCCATAAAATTTGGTGTGTGGAGGTTTTTCATCATGCTCTGCCGGAATATAGTCACGGAAATGCTCAAATGCAAAAAACAAAATTTGATGACGTCACACTTCGGTACTCTATAGTCCAATTTGAGTGAAATGCTGCTCTTTATCCAGGGGGAGGGGAGGGGTGGGGGGGGGGGGGATGTAGAGGGTAATTTGTCAGGTCCAAAATTTCTTTGCAGGTTGAAAGTATGCCTTCACATGTATGTTGCATTTGTTCGTACCTTTGTCCATTAGAATTTGCCAGTGACATCTCTGTTCTGAAGTTCTTTCCACTGTTGATATTTCCACCAAAGGTATTACACACTTGAAAGAAACCTGTTTGTGCTTGAGATATTCTGCATCGCAAAACAGACCTTGCGTTTTTCCCCAGAATAAGAGGATTTGAAGACGAAAGGCTGGTTCACATACGCAGCAAACCCCACTGTAAATCCCCATGTTTTTTTTTTCTACACGTAAACGAATGTTATTTGATGAGGTGAAAAAGATACTGCTGAGGCCGACATAATCTTCTGTGTCTCCGGATGGCAAAAAGGTGTGGAACAATCAAATTCTCTAAAAATATGACATCACGGGTATAGGGTGGGCAGCTTTTGAAAAAAAACTCTCTTGTCATTGAGCACGAACTGATATTGAAGCATATTGCGCATCTCATTATCATTAAGTGACATGGTTTAACGAGTTGTATGTGAACACTAAAGAAAAGGATGCAGGGGTTTGCCACTGGGTTTTGCCCATAGACATATAATAAATTTACTAGACGAAAAAGCAGCATGCGCGGATATCATTACGTGAATGGCATTAGACCCCGCCTCTTTTGAATCATTTGAAGGGGCCGATAAGCACCCGTTATCGCCATGATATCGATAACACTGTTGCATTATACATATCTATTACTTGTATCAGTTTTATTGTGACACTTTGATTTAATGCGTATTTGTTGTGCATTAACTGCGCATGTGGTAAGCTGATGCGTGTAATGTTTCATAACGCATACAAACAAATGCTCCTAGATGGAAGCATCTTACAAAATGAATTATTCATTTTTGATCATGAATATTGATGGATGCTTAGGTCAGCCTTCTAATAGATCTGGACAAAATGGAGGAGCTTTAGGGGCATGGTTTTGCCGCTGGATATGTGAATGAGAGTAAATCATTGCCTTCCCGCAGAAAGGCCACTACGCGTGCATGTGCACCTTCGAGAAAAACGCGAATGAAGTTATTCTATGTTTTGACCTTACTTTGAGCTTTTAGCAGCTAGTGTATTATTTCTCCGTCCTAACTGTCATACTTTTTGACAGAGCAAGATTTTTTCTTCAACGATATTTTGTGATTTTATTTAAAACACTCAAAAAGTTTTCTAATCATAAGCAATTTATCCTTGACGCCTTTCTTCCCGGAACAAAAATGCGCGAGTACGTAAATCCAGTTCACGGAGAAAGGATGCTAACGCGAATCGGTCTATTGCGTAAGCACGTTGAGCGAGGAAGTGTCTTTCTTCCAGGAACAAAAATGCGCAATACGTAAATCCAGTTCCCAGAGAAAGGACGCTAACACGAATCAGGCTATGTGTGTTGCACGTTGAGCGAGGAAGCAGTTTGGAATTCATGTGCCTGCGTCATTTTGTTTTTTGGCCTATTACGTCATAATGACGTCAAATTGAGGTTCAAGAATGGTATCAGAAGGAAGAACAAACATTTCTCAGTCGTTCTAAGAGAAAATCTGAAAATCAAAATTTCTATCCGAAATTCGTGTTAACTGCCTTTCTGCGGGAAGGCAACGAAATATTCTGCTAATCCTTGAACCTCATTCCCCAAAAGGCAATAAATATGTATAATAAATTAAAAAGTAATACTTGGTCCTTGCAAAATTAGAACTAATTTTTATTGTCCCAGTTATAATATTATACCGTTCCATTAGTTTATGTGTGAAGAGGTAAAAAGTCATCCTATTCGAATTGAATATTTATGATTTTGGTGCAGGTTGTAAAGAGAAATGTGGACTAAATTAATCATATTACTGCAATCTTATTGTTGATTTCTCTCTACAGGAAACTCACAAACAGCTTGAGGAACTACAGGCTGAGCTAGACCTAATAAAGCTTGAGTCAACAGATCCAAACAAGAAAGGAAATTCTCTCTTTGCTGAGGTAAATATTGGCCAGTTTATCTTCATAGTATAACATAATTGTTGTGTAAGTGTGTACTTGAGCATATTTTTACATTCACAAGATGAATTTAAATAAATATTATTTCTCTTCTACTCAGTTCACCTATTTTCTTTTGAATATATTATCTGTTCATGATACTCTTCCAAATGCTTCACTATTTGAAATTGAACAGTTTTAACTTATTTTGGAATCTGAATGAGGCCTATTTTGAATAAATGTTGTAAAGCAATCATCATTTTTACAGTGTTTATTGTAGAAGGTGATTCAGTGAAGAAAAAAAAATTATGAAGGCCTATTATCCTAAGCCTTGTTTCATGAAACATGTTTTCCATAACAAGATGCTTTAATTTGTTAAAGCTACTGAAATCCTTACATCTGAATGGCTGTGAACAGATGTGTCATGCAATTGTGGCAGTTATTACCGATAAGTTTTTTTTTTTTTCTTTAACAGGTCCTTTTAAATGGCTTTAGAAAACATTGCTTGGAAAATTGTAGGAGGGGTGTGGGTTTTGGATATACATGTATGCAATGATTGGCAGATATTAACAAGACATTTTTGTTTGGCATTTTAATTGAAAATTCCAGAGTGAAATTCACAATATGATTGACAGGGTTGCTGATGTAATTGACAACTTTGTTGACTTGGAATGTAAGGTGGTGGAGCTACAGTGTTCATTTCACAAAACTATTTCCTGTAATATACATTCACATCTTCTGTGTTCATTAACCTTTCACAGAAAGTAGTTCATGTTTATAAAAGGTCAGTTAATCCAATTTCAAGACAGATTACAAAATGGCATTGCCAAAAGTCACTGAGATCAATCAATTAGCATCAGAACATATGCTATTAGTCTGTTCATTAGGAATCATCTTTATTTTTAATGTCAGTATACACTTTTCAATGTCAAATTTTAGATCAGTGAACTTATTCAAGATAATGGTAGCATGAGTGGGAGAGGAAAATTGCCAATCTTGGAATATCCATGGACGGACGCAAAATAAATATGTTGTGTTCTTGTAGTTTATGGCTTATCTTGATTTCTTTTACTGGCTTTTCCATTTCAAGTGAAACTGGCTCAAAGTAAATTCTTAATTGTTCATCATGAAGTACATTGGCTTATTAAACCAGCATTACATGAATAAACTCACACTTTTTTATGAATATCATACCATGTGTCATGCTAAGGTTTCAAAATGACTAGCTTAATTTTCCTCATCTTTGCCCATTTACTCAGCTATTATATATTTTTATCAAATATGTATTTCCTCAACTATCAATCTTTTACTAGACATTTATTTTTGTTTTTGAATATTCATCTGATTTTCATTTGATTCTATGATAGTTCATTTTTCGGACTCGAAGTTGTGTTAAAAATGTTTAAAAAGCCACTATCTTTGTTTGTCTTTGTGTTTGTAGGTTGAAGATAGACGTCAGGCCATTGAGAAGAAAATGATCAGTCTTCAGATACACCACGATGCTCTCCAAAAACAATTCAACCACAAGAAACAACAGGTCCATGGTCTCAAGGTATGCAAATGCAGTTTAATTATTGCCAAGGGACATTAGTACCACAAATAGCAAATAATGTGATCCCTAGTATGGTGATAAATCCACTAGACCATGACACCTCTAAATATTATTTCTGGAAGAAGATTGCGAGTATTAACGAAATACTTACAATTAACAGAAAAGCAACTAGTGAGTCGACTACCAGTAGTCAACATACTGTGTATATAAGCATCAGTGAATTAAAGTGTTCGTGGAATTGACATGCCGTTTGAGTCTGCATGTTGTGGTCTTATGTTATCCTTTGCTTTATTAAAACTCTAGTTGTCTTTATTAAACCATTAACTCAGAGAATGCAGGGTGAAGGTTTTTTGTTGTTGTTCATATGTACTAGGTGTACACAGATGAGTTTTTCAGGTGATTGGTACACTTTGATATTGTTTCTAACCCTAAACTTAATCCTAGCCATAATCTATTTAAACTTGCCCATTTCACCATTGCCTTATACAGGGCTAAGTATAAATTTTGATATTCATTCCCACATTACCCTTTCATCATCTCCTTACAGTACCAGATTGCTGGACTTCTTCAGATGGACAGAGGAAGAGTAGCAGCTGACCAAGTAGAAAGATTAGAACAGATGTTAAGCCAGAGTAGGGGTGAGGTTCAGACACTCACACAGAAGCTCCAAACTTTACAGAATCAACACGTATGTTACAGTAGCATTTGCAGGGTGATGTGTAAAGGGATCACTGGCGTAAACCCCGGGGGGGGGGGGGGGGGGGGAGGGATGGGGGATATATCCCCCCCACTTTTTTGAGAGGGGGGGATGGCGTGTACAAATATCCCCCCACTTTTTAAGGAAGAAATAATATTTGAATTAATCAGTTAATAAAATTTTTAATATCCTGTCATAAACAGCCATCATATTTTAAAATTTCTATTTGAAAATGTGATTTAAAACCAGAAAAGCGCTTATTTTTTGCTCACTCGCTCATCACATTTTAGAATTTCCGTTCTAAAATGCGATTGAAAACCACAAAAGTAGTTATTTTTGGCTCGCTCGCTTTGCTCGCTCATCATATGATAGAATTTCTATTTGAAAATGCGATTGAAAACCAGAAAGGTGGTAATTTTTGGCTCGCTTGCAAGATAAAAATTAAAATGTGTGTAAGGGGGTCTGTGCAGGTGGGTGAGGGTGTGTGTTTATACTTAAGTGTGAGTTCGACAGAAAAAAAAAAATCGGCAAAAAAGTTGATCATCCCCACCACTCCTCAAAGTGGATTTACGCCAATGAAAAGGATAGGGTGGGGGAGGGGGTAACAACCATGTGAAAAGAAATGTTCCTATTTTTTTCTTTCATTGTCTTTCCTTTCATTGTCTTTCCTTGTGTAATTAATTACCTTTGACATATGCATCATAATGAAGTAATGATATAATCAGAATATGTTACATACAGTAGAATCATAATGTAAAATGTACAAGTCAGGGAGAACTGCAATACACATCAATCAGTTGTCCTCAATACTCCAAAAGTAGGTCCCAGCTTATAATATTGTCCGGAGTTGGTTGGTTTGAGATAAGTTCAAAATCAAAACATATTAACTGATGCAGACATGAATATTTCAGTAAGTTGTTCACAAGATGTATCTTTGTTTCTTCTTCATGTTTAGGTGCCAGAATTTTCTGCCGACCAGATTGAGGGGGCTGGAGTAAAAATGAATGTAGATGGTTTGAAGCAGTTCTACCAGAGTAAACTGGAACAGGCCAAGTATATATTTTACTCTCTTGCATCGCTTTCACAATGAATGAATGATGATGATGATGATGATAATGATGATGATCATGATACTGTAATGATGAGAATGATAATAACGATGATGACAAAAGTGATGATGATAATGATGATAATAATATTAATGAAGAAAATAATAGCAAACTTTCAAAATGATGAAAATTTTACCATGAATAGCTAGCCTTGTCAACATCCCCAAGACCTATCATTGAGTGACATTACAAGGTTTCTTCAAATGGCCCTTGTCTTGAGATTATATGGCAGATGGGCCAATTTTACTAAGGATATGCAGTTCCGAGTTCATGGGCTTTACCGTTGCTATATGATACTTACATGGTATTTACAGTGCCATAATTTGTTGAGACAAAATTTGCTCCATTTCTTTGAATTATGCTTTACCTTAAAGTATGACTGTAGCATTACTCTCCATCTATCTATCACCAACTAGTTTGACCTATCTGGGGCCTGTTGCATAAAACTTTTGCCAGACTTTTTTTCTGGCAAAAAAAAGTCTGGCAAACTTTTATGTATGGAAAACTATGGCAATTTTTTTTTTGCCGTAGTTTCCTCAAATTTTGCCATAAAAAACTCCGGCAAAAGTTTTATGCAACGGGCCCCTGGGGTTGTTTATTTATTTATTTATTTATTATCCATCATAGTCATTCATTCGTATTTTTGCCACTGGCATTATTAAAATTGGTCATTGAATCGTTTGTTACATAGGAGAGAGAAAGAGAAGTTGGAGAGAGAACATCGAACAGAGCGGACGAAACGTATGTCTCTTGAGGATCAACTGATAGAGAGCCAGAGATCACTCTACGGAGCTGAGAGAGAGGTACAGCGCATCAAGTCAGCAAATGTTATGATCACACTCAAGGTGGATGAACTCAAAGGCAAACTAGCCGAGAATGGTAACTATTGAGCACTCTGAATCTCTCATTGCTTCCTGTTACTATTTATTACGTTTGAGATTACTCAGATCTTCCTTGGAGGAGGGGGGGGGGGGGGCAATGGCTCAGTGGTAGAGCAATAGTCCTGAAACCTAATGGTCCCAGATTCAAAACCAAGTCAATGAACTAGCACCCTGTGATAATGTATTAATCCTCATTACCAACCCCCTCAGACAGCGCTGTAGGTCATCTGGTTGCTTTGTTACAAGCATATACACACTTTTTTGACTGCTAGGTAAGATTAATCATCACACCTTTCATCACCCTTTCCCTAGAGGCCTTGCTTACACATGAAGCATTCAACCCAACCTTTATTTTTAAAAAAAGTTTCAGATTGGACCAATATTCTGAAGGCCAGTTTTGCATGTAACATTTGGCATACAAGCCAAATCGAATAGAGAGAATTGTTCATATGTTTTTTGTTACATGTTGTGGAAATATTAGTTGTAATGTGGAAATCTTGTGAAAATATTGATTAATTGCTAATAATCTCAAATGTGATAAAGGTTTCCAACTTTCTACCAGTCACGCTTGAATTGCGTGTTGTGTTTATAACCATTTCGAATGATTACAAGCCCAAAACATTTTTATATAGGAGTTTTTCAAGTGATTTGATGAGTTCTTTGATTACATTTATTGTTGTTTCTAGGTATTGTTGTGGACAAAGAGGTAAAAGGAGGTTACACTGAAAAGATTCCTATCCCTGATAAGTATAAGAAGAAGGGCAAAGAACCAACAGAAGAAAAACCAGGTGCAAAGATTCCAGGTAACATTATCAACATTTTGTGCTGTCTGAATTTGAAGCTTGTTGATCAATGACGCCAGTAATTGTTCAGTATAAAATGTAAAATTTTGAAAGTCTTTATTTGATGTTGATGGGCAGGGGGGTAGACTTTGTATGTTTGGGGGGAGGGGGGTTGTACCTGTGATTTCAGGAAAGTAAATCGTAGTCTCGTTCACATAGTGTATGCCGAGGTAGTGAAAGGAAAAGTTTTGTATCATCCAATTTAATTTCTTTTCACTTGAAAACTTTATCTTTTAAACCTCATACCTGTTTTCAGTTTAGTCATAATGATCTTGATTTGCATTCGTACGTGATTTCAAAATTTTGTCCAAGGATATTGCAACTGTCAGTTGTCAGTAAAGTTGATATTGTCTACTCTACATTGAACGTAATTTCATTCTACAAGAGCGTAGTGTAAGTTGTAAATTGTGGTGTTAGGCCATTATATTGTCACAATTTGCTCTGAATTCATAGAGGAAGCATGAATAGAATATGAAAACATTTTCTTATCGCTGTTTTGATACCTATGGACTACTACGGAAAAAATTGAGATAATTCATTTTCATATTAATTAATGACCAGCAAGAAAGGGTTTTATGATATAGCAATTTTCTGTTTAAACTTCCATAACAGGTTCTTCCTCTGGAACAGCAGAAAATAAATCAACAAGTGTGTTGGCAGCTTCCAAGCAGGACTCAAAAGAGCCTCTTACAGAGCAAGAACCTAACATCTCTCCAACTGACAGACCAGTCATTAAGAATGGAGCATCAAATGATACCGGATCAAAGAAGAAGACTGTGTCCATCATGGAGGACGTTACCGTGGTGAACGATGATGGCAGCCAGAGCAAGAGGAGCGTGTCGGAGGATGAGGAGATGGCGGAGTTGAAGAAGAAACAGAAGAAGGAAAGGATGATGAAGGAGGATGGGGATGGGGGTTTATCGAGGGGGAAGAGGGGAGGGAGAGTGGTCAGGAATGTGCCACATCTCCATGCGAAGGGTGAAAAGAATGAGTGTAAACAACAGTGATGATAATGCTGATATATGTTTATTAAAACTGTTATCCCCCTTTATGCCTCATGTTGGCTCCATGACATGTGCTCCAATGACAATTGCTGTGCGGTTCATTTCCTACATTTACCAATTTGGTACAGGGTTGGGCGGTAAATACCAGTAGCGGTAATTACCGGTGGTAAATACCGGTAAATACCGTCCGGTAAATACCGGTAAATACCGTCCGGTAAATAAGATGGGCGTCCGGTAAATATGTAAAAAATGGGAAATATGATTTATAATTCTTTGGTTTTCAATAATTTTAGTTGTTTTTAACCTCAACAAATGAAAATAGTGTTCTGAAATAATTAGAATCACAAAACTCATAGTAGAAACACACAAACAGATAAAATCCATACTGCATACATGTACATACCCAAACACACATAGGATCTAAGTCCACACGTACGTACAACACACATACACAAACTCAAATTATGTTCCTGGAAATTGAATAATCATAAACATAAACAAACATTTCTCCCGGGGTTTAACTTTTTACATGCCATTGTATCTCATTACAATATGATTTTTGTTTTTAAGTGTGAATAAAGCTCAGAATTCTACTGTACGTAAGGAGTTTTAGTGTGTACATGTATCAGTGTGTACTTGTGGTTGCTGGTTTTGAACTTTTGATATTGCTTACAGAAAAAGATCTTTTTGTAGCCTAAATAATTACACAACTCACATTATGCTATTTTTAATGTTGCAATTCTTTTATAACTTTTAAAGTTTATTCCAAACAGTTTGACAAACAAAGCAAACAAAAAAATAAAAGACATAACTTATACAAATTTACACAAAAGTGAAAAGAGGTGTCAAAAGTTGTCTCCTTTAAGAAATATAAAATGAATACAATAACAAGATAATTGCCATACTTTAGCTACTGAATGTTTCATGGGAAATGTAAGATAAATAACTTGTACAGTTTGTCATATTCAGAGGTAACTTCCTGAATCACTTCCCTTCTTTGGTATTATTCTGGTTTACACCAATGATTTTTGTAATATACTTTGCTTATTAATCTTCATGGAAAAAACCTTGAAGCTAAACCTAAAGCTCCTGTGAGAAGTGTAGAAACTGCATTTAACTTGTTTAAATTGGTATTTATCTAAAGAGGAGACATATATTAATTGATGCAAATCAATCATTGATGCAAATCATAACATATCAGCTGATGGAGAATTTTCGGTTTAGAAATGAGGACTTCCAGGCATCAAAGCTAGATCCCCGAAAAATGAATGATTACATCTTGGATATTTGTGACTTAATTATGCAGTCATCTCATGAATATTGATTGAAAGCTATTGTAAACAAATCAATCTTGGAGCACGCTCCATTGTTTCCCTTTACAATAGCTTCTCTTTTTAATCTAAATTCAGTCATAGTGAGATCAACGAAATTTCAAAAGAATGTCTGGTGCACATTGAGACAAGGATATCCTCGATATGTATATTGAAAATGACGAAGAAGGATATAGCAGTGATAGTGACATCAATGAGGATGATAGAGAAATTGAAGAATTTGACAGTGAAAATGGGGGCATAGGTGTAATTTAATCTTTTGTTATTTAGTCCCAAATGTTTATGATAAATATTTATGTATTTCATTGTCATTTGGGGGAATTTACACCTTTTTCTAAAGGTGGGGCCCGAAAAAATCCCATACTTAAAGTGGCCCTCGAGTTAAAAAATGGCTATTAAGCGTTGAATAACACTGAGTCTACACAATTTTTCACACATTGCAACTGTGACTCTATGACGAAAAGGTTGAAAATGCCCCCCTCCCCCAAAAACATAGATAACACCCAAACACAAACATAAACACACACACAAACAAACAAACACACCCACACACACACACACACACACACACACACTCACACAAATGGTACACACCAGAGCAACCATACTCACCACCTTTGTTTTTATGTTCAAAATTTGACAATCCCTATGGACAAGTGAGTGGAAAATTATATTTCCCGGTATTTCCCGGTGAAAAGTGGTAAATACCGGTAAAAAGCGGTAAATACCGGTAAATACCGCTTATTTCCCGGCGTCCGGGAAATAAGCCTCCGAAGCGGGAAATATGCCAACCCTGATTTGGTAACGTCAACCCTGTAGCAAATACCAGGCTTACTGCTAACTCTACCCTTGAAGCTAACCTATAATTCAGTCTGTGCCCTTGATCCTTGACAAAATAAGGCGTGCCGTGGAGCATTTATATCAGGTCACTAGTACGTACTGAAGTCATTCCTCATTGGAAGAAGCAACTGAAGAAAAAGAGCCTTCTTCAAGGACATGAGCTTGACGCAGGATGTATGCTCCATTACTGAAATTCGAATTAAATAATATTTTGCTCCCAGAATAATTGCATTTTAGGAATAGGGAGGTTATTTGCACTATAAGTATCAGATGTTTATCATTTTCATCATTTTTTATTCTAAGAACAAACACTATAAAAAAATTTAGGTCCAAGGGAAGCAATTAGACAGCATAGCACTGCATATTGATTTGCTTTACTTTCAGTTTTTACATGATTATTACAAGGTGCTTTGCCTGCCATTACCATGGGTGTGGGCCTGTGCTGTTCAGTACTCATTAGGGTTGTACTGTTTCTGTGTGTGATGATCTGTATACCATGCTTATGCACATTTTCATTGAAATAAAAATATACCCTCTTTCTCTGTAATTTCAGAAGAGACTATAAAGAGCCCAAGTCATTAATACAGCATTCATCTAATTGTGCTGTTTAAAAGTTTGTTTTTAATGTTTATACTGGTATTTATAGCAAAGTCTGAAACCCTGGTGAAATATCCATTTTAGTGAAAAGAGAGGAAAGAGAGAGAAGCAATTTTTTAAAAGTTCCATCAAATCGTTTATGAAATGAGAAAGTTATGAAAGTTTGAAAAGTCTCAATTTACTTTATGGTGATCCTCAAATGTTCCTTCAAACTGGCAGGTTTAGAAGGACAACTCTCAATATTCTTTGTACACAAAATTTCATATTTGCTCCATTATCTCTAAAGATGCTGCTTGTCTCTTTGTGAACTCAACATATGTTGTGTCAAATACATTTTCCCATGATATATCTTGAGCTAAGAAGGAAACAAGCTGCACCTTGAGAGATAATGGGGAAAATATGAAATTTTGTGTACATATTGAGAGTTGTCCTTCTAAACCTACCATTTTGAAACAACAGTGCTAATTTGAGAGTCACAATAGAAAGTAAATTGAGACTTTTCAAATTTCCATTTTAGTGAAAAGAGAGGAAAGAGAGAGAAGCAATTTTTTAAAAGTTCCATCAAATCGTTTATGAAATGAGAAAGTTATGAAAGTTTGAAAAGTCTCAATTTACTTTATGGTGATCCTCAAATGTTCCTTCAAACTGGCAGGTTTAGAAGGACAACTCTCAATATTCTTTGTACACAAAATTTCATATTTGCTCCATTATCTCTAAAGATGCTGCTTGTCTCTTTGTGAACTCAACATATGTTGTGTCAAATACATTTTCCCATGATATATCTTGAGCTAAGAAGGAAACAAGCTGCACCTTGAGAGATAATGGGGAAAATATGAAATTTTGTGTACATATTGAGAGTTGTCCTTCTAAACCTACCATTTTGAAGCAACAGTGCTAATTTGAGAGTCACAATAGAAAGTAAATTGAGACTTTTCAAATTTTCATAACTTTCTCATTTTGTAGCCGATTCTGATGGAACTTTTTTTTAAAAATTGCTTCTCTCAATCCTCTGTTTTCTTTAAATGGATATTTCTCTAGAGTTTTATTCTCCTTTAATTGAACATTTTGGTTTTATGTTTTACTGATGAAAAGCATTTGAAGCCTATAAATGCAAAGGTGCAACAATCATTCTAATGATCTATTCAGTATTTATTTCTTTTACTTTGAATTAAGGAGTGAAGAGTAGAATACTCTTCAATAGAATGGCTTTTGAATGAAGCTTCCTTGTTTTCCTATGTTCTGAAATGGTATGACATTAATCAAATAAGAACTTGATATACATGTATTTTGTAACACCTAGAGCATTTTCAATCATCAATTCCCCCTTTTTATTATTATTATTATTATTCGGTTTGGGGTCACCTGTGCCTGGGAGGCGAAAAGCCAACTGAATCACTGTAACCCTCAGGTCTCTCCTCCCGATATCACTAATTGGGGGTGTGCAGGTGAACCACATACACTGGGGTTTCCCCCTACTCTTTATAAATAGTGCAGTGGGATTTATAACGTGCAAAGGTGGTGACTCTCCTTTACACAGGACCTCCATTTAACATTATTTCCGAGGGACGTGATTTGTTTGTTTGAATCCTACTCATATCTTTGTACATTGGATTTCCAATGAATTGCTTTAAAAATCAACTGAACTAACTGAACTGAATTACCTACACACTTATACAAGCAAGATGAATAGAATCAAACAGTGGAAACTTGTTATTATGAAGACATTGGGACCAAAGAAATTACCTTTAAGATGAATATGTACATATATGTAAAGAGCTGAATCCAGCAAAATTACTTTGTAATATCTGGGCCCTGTTTCATAAAACTTGTTATCAATAACAAGTTGCAATAACTGTTATCAGCTACTGAAATCTTTGCATCTGATTGGCTTAGAGCGAATTTGTTGTAGAAGTGTGGCACTTGTTACTGATTACAAGTGTGCCCAGGTATGGCATTATATCAGAGGTCACTGTAAAATATTTTCACTGTATTAGAAACTCGAAGAAATTAGCTGATTGGATGGCACCCAAAATTTTGAATTATATTTAACCTTTTTCAGTAAAAATGTGTTTTCATTTTGTAATTAACAAACTACCCAGCCATATAGGACTGTATCCTGCATTTGATCAAATAATAGTTTAGAATATGTGACAAGGAGTGGCAAATGGGTTTTTAAATGTAAATCACCATGGATAATAAAGCCTGTTTTAAAAATTCCTTGGGATCAAGCAAATTATTACCTTTTTGTACCGGGCCTGACAAGACAATAGACTTTTATCTTGTAGTAATAGGAATATGTTGTTCATTACAAAATGCAAATGTCTTTGAATTCTTTCTAAGATGTGAACAATTGAAATGTAACTCCATATACATATATGTATATCACTAAAGTAAATATAATCATTGTGTAGAAGTTTGAAAAGAGTAAATTATATTTATTATTGAATACATGCTATTTTGTTTACCTATCTTTTAATTGACCCATTAATATCCCTTTCTTAATAGTGCTTTAATTCTCTCTCTATTTAATTCTTCGTGTACAGTCAAAGTGTTAAGATTTCACTTTATGGTTGTGCCCCATGAGATATTGCAGTATTGATATTACTACATGTACCAGTAAAAATGAAACGTGCATGGAAACATTTATACAGCTAAATCAACTCGGGCCCATCGCATAAAACTTACCATTTATGGTAACTCTGCCATCAAATTCAAGGTTTCCATGGAAGTTAACATTGATGGCGGAGTTACCATTAAAACTCCCCACAGACCCAAGGCAAATTCCTTTTGCAAAAAATTCTCGAACAATTAATCCCTCCCCCTGACAGCTATCTTCTTTTAGAATACACCCCAGAGATTATTATCCCCTTTTTCTAAGTGATACTTCTGCCAGAGAAAATCATACCAGGGAAGATTGTCCTCATGTGTAGTTGTCTGGGTTGATAAATCAGCAGGTAGGGCTTCACACTAACTTTTCGGGTAGGGGTCGAGATTGAAATTCCAGGTTCTGTATATGTTTTGAGCCCTGTGTTGAATTTCGTGGTTCAGACCACAAATTTTGGGGCCCATGTGTCCCGGGTGCCTGTTAATGTTGAGCCATGCAGTAGGTATTTGTACCATAATCAGTGTACTATTTCTGCATGAGAAAAAGTACAGGAGAACAAAATAAAAAGAGAGAGAATAGGATTTCTTAATCATGGAAAGGGGGGGGGCAGGAGTGGCACGACTAAATGATTTAATTCAATGTGGACAATATATTTTTCGAACACTGCGTGAATATGAAATTATGGCTGCCCGAATATGAGGTTTTGGTTGTCCAAATGTTAGTACTTGTAGTTTCACATTCTCGGGGGCCGCAGACCCCAGTAGCGCCCCGCCTTGAACGCCTGTGGCTAGGCACATATCGCATGGCTGTATTACACGCTTATTGTGAGGTCTATACCCCAGACAGGGTTAAGACTTGATGTCAAGTGCATCTGTCTTCTGGTAAACATTAGTGACTACTTGATCGCAGCTAGAGTACTCAGAATCAAGATGATGATTGTAAACAGAAGTCCTATTCCCTCCTAAATAAGGTCGTTTTTAAAGGCATGCGACAGCCGTCCTGATCAAGTTGAAAACTAGTTGAAACTTTAAAACGTTCACGTTAAGTTATACTAGCCCTAACCATGGATGTAAATCTGCACCTTTTCAAAGTTAATAGAATTTATTGGGTAAAGGTATGACTGTATTGACACAAACTATATCATAGCAAAAGTTCACTAGTAATGTAATTTTGCTCTCTTATAGCCTGAAACCATGGAAACGATCTTTCTTTCTATCCCCCCTCTCCCTCTCCGAGTTAACTTCTTATTCTCGCTCTCAGTCTATATCGTTCTTTTTGTAGATTCATATAATCTGACGTACATGTATGTCGGACCCTAAGAACTGAAGCAAGATCAAAACATATCATTTCCTGTCCATATCAAATCATTAACCCATCACACTTCTTAATTTTCGCAGAACAAAGATGAGTCGAATCGCAGATGAGCTCATGCGGGTGGTCGAGGTCTAAATAAACAACATCCATCTTCGTATTATTGAAAGAAAAATGATTTATTTATAACCGTCCCCTCATTTTGTTGCCTGCCCTTGCAGGTGCTAAGTTGATGTATGAATGACAGCCGTGAATTGACCACGGGACACGACCTCGGATGACCCCGTGTGCATGGTGTGTCTTCAAGAGCGTCAAGGTCCTTGTGTTGTCTTTCAGAGAAATTTTGTGAACCCCCGCCCATGATGCAGGGGTGTCACCGTTGTGCTTGGCGTTCAATTTATTTTGCCGTCTTAACAAACATCCTATCTCTTTTTCTTTCTTTTTTTTCTTCATCCTTTTTCCCTTCTTCTTCTTCATATCTTCCTCCTCCTCTTTCAGTCTTCTTGTTTTAATCCTAACCGGACGCCTTGGTGCTAATGTCATCGCCACCCGCTACGTTTGAAGCAAGAGGATAGTTGTGTACAATGGAAGATAAATAGAACGGTGTCATGATTTTGTCATTCATACCGGAGAGGTGTGAAATTGATAAGATTTTGAATGGACCTGGCTCCGTTTCAAGTCTTTCCTTTATCACCGATATGATCATTTCAAGCAGGCACCATGCATATCCAGCTCACCGTCATCACAATTCTTACCAAGACCCTTGTCGACAAATTAACTATCACCATGATCACATTGAATGTAACTTCATCATCATACCATCATCATCATCATCATCATCATCATCATCATCATCATCATCATCACCATTTTCATCATAATCATCTATATAATCTACGTAAAAATATGTGATGAAAATTAAAAACTGGTACATGTACTGTGAATCTGACGTATGTTGAACCGTTAGTCATCGAAACGCGTAAATCTTAAAAAAAAAAGGGGGGATGGGGAGGGACGGCCAAACAGATTTTTACTTTCAGCCAATAAAACCAGATATTCAGGTTATGCTTTACAACTTTCTAAAACGCCATATCTTTAATAGGTTTTATTCAGTCATTTTGCAAATTTAAAGTGTTTTCATACTGCGAAAACGGTTTTATTAAATGCTTTGAAAACGTACTGTGTTCATATGAAATTCAGTACATGTACGAAAGATTATATATCCTTATAGTAAAAAGAATAAAGATTTGAATCATATTTTCTTATCAACAAAAGCTAAATAACCTCGCTGTCTTCCTTTGAACTTGCCTGTTTACTTGACCGTTTTTCATTTATCCAGCTATCGAGCCCTTATTTCTCCTTAATACTCCTGTGAAACTCGCTTACTTCATAGCACGGATCATAACAACTGATCACCTGTTCTCAGCTCACAACTGTTGTCGACTTAAAATGGAGTAGTCATCTGTCAAACTCCATTCGATGAATTTTTAATGTTATTTCGATATGTGAAATCTGAAATTATGAAGGAATGGAACAATGCAACTGTGTCTGTAGTGATCGTGACAATATTTAAAGTCGTTTGTATAATTTTGTGAAGGTTTTATATCAAATGATATTAAAATCGGTATAAAAGTGATTGTGGTGGTGGTGGTGGTGGCGGTGGTGGTGGTGGCGGTGGTAACGGTGGTGGTGGTGGTGGTGGTAGTGGTAGTATAGTTGGAGGAGGAGGGAGAGAAGGAGGAGGAGGAGGAAGAGGAGGAGGGAGAGGAGGAGGGAGAAGAAGAGGAGGAAGAAGAGGAAAGAAGAGGAGGAAGAGGAGTAGGAGGATTAATAGCAATTGTAGTAGAAGTATGTTTAGTAATAGTGGTAGTATAGTCGTGGTACGGTGGTAGTAGTAGGATAGTAGTAACAGTATAATAGTAGTAGTAGTAGTAGTAGTAGTAGTAGTAGTAGTAGTAGTAGTAGTAGTAGTAGTAGTATACTCGGCAGCAGCAGTATTAGCGTGGAACTAAAAAAAAAGTACTACAGGTACCCATGCTGATTATATCGTCGTATACCGTCAAATTTTCATAGAGCACCATCAAATCATAAAATTAGCATGAAATTACTTTGGGTACCATGGTTCTTTTTGCCGGGGGGGGGGGGGGGAGGTCCCGGAAATGGGGAAGTATTGAGCTGAGAGGTTGCAACCCCCCCCCCCCCCCCCAATCAAATTCCTAATCTTAGGACAATCTTCACCTCGTACTGCGGACAGATTCCGGAGGTGAGTGGGCATCTCCATGTTCATGTTTTCATGTCTAATATATCATACAGTATACTCCATGGACAGAATGACAGATATACCACCGTGGGTGCCACTTGAAGAAAAGAAAATCGCTCGTTCTCTGTACTTCCTTGCAAAAACTTAGAAAACAAAAAGTATGATAGTCAGGGATTAGACAAACAAAACTTGAAAATACCAGTTTTTCCCCAAGTATAAGAAAGAAAAAGAAGTTTGAGTAGGACAACAAAAAATGAAAAGGGAAATGGTAGTGTTTGAGCTCAAGAGGTCGCGCTTGAACACAAACAAAACTCTGAACTCAAACTTCGGCTGTGTCAACTTCACCGCTTGAGTCTTCACAATTCACAGTGTGAGCCCGACATACATCTATCGTTTCCTCCAATGGACTCACATTTAACCCTTTAACTGCCGAGCTATTTGATCCCCTATCATGTCTTTGCCTTAGATTCTGCTTTATAGATTCCGAATTATTTTGCCAAGACATACCTACCCGTACTGCCTTCCCCAAGACATTTTGGATTTAGGAAAATATCTTTCGGAATACGACTTCTCTTCCGTACATTGCTTTTAGAACCAGACGGAAGTCGGATTACCTGGTGGGCCGAAACTTCTTGGGACTTCCGACTTGGTGTTCAGCAACTCTGCCCGTTGATTCGAAAGGTATGTGTTATAGACATGTGTTTTTACCGATTAAACAAACATTTTCTGCATGAGCGAGCCGTTTGTACTTCAACATTACATGAAGCCGTATGAAATATTGAAGAGACTTTAGTTAATGGGAGGGAAATGGAAAAGGAGCGAGGTGAGAAAGAAGAGGCAAAAAGAGAGGTGGTGGAAAATATGAATTGATTAGAATTAAATGAAAATGTGAAAAAAAAACTTGAAATTAGACCCAATTCATAGCCATTTGATGTAAAACTTTTCTGTTTTGGGCCCCATGAGTGTCGATATGTGGCAAAGAAAAGTATAGAAACATAAATAGGGCTAGATTTTCTGGGGCAGTGATTTTTTTGTCATCTGTTTGTCCTGCTGTCCAGGGATTATTTTCGGATCTATGGAAAAGGCTTTGATAAAAAATGCGATGAAGTGTAATAAGCGTATAAGACCAAAAGCTATGATAATGTTGAAATAATATAGATCTGGAAACAGAAATGGTAAATGGTCTGAAAATATACCCCCTCTTCCTATTTTCTCTCTTTTTCGTTGTGCTCTATCTTTTTTATATCAAGTTTTAAGGTTCTCCTGCAGAGTGATGGATCAACATAACACTTTTTTTTTAAGTTAGAGGGACTGTTTACCAAATACTTTGGTATAAATATTCCCTAAATAAATAGGAAATTATTTTTTGTGAACGAGAGAGAGAAACAAACTGACCCATGTTGTATATGTGTAGTGATGATGATAATGATATAAAGAGGGTATCATCAGTCGAAAGATCTACCCCTTCCTCCATCCACTCATTCATACACGATATACATGTCTATCAAATCACCCTCCCTGACCCACCTCTCTATACGCATAAAACAAAAATTTGAACCTGTCTATTAGCAAAGCATGCATGTGCTTCCAGTGAAGATGTGGGTCATGTCACTGGGTTACTAACTGAAGAAAACCAGAATGGCACGTGTAACCCCGATTGTAACCATCAGGGAGTGGTTCCAACAACAAAATGTGCAATGTTCATTTTGTCCCCCTTTTTTATAATTTAGAAAAAAAATGAAATCAGCATCATCAATCATACAAAATTAAATAACATTAAATAAAAAACAAAAACCTCATCTCCGAAACACTGGCATCTCTCTCTCTCTCTCTCCCTTCTCCTTCATATTTCCTCCTCAATCTCCGTCATACGGGAACCACCTGCCCACTTCGTATTGCTTTTTCCTTTGACCTGATTTTTTCAAGCACAAGGCCAAGATTTTCTGTCATTTTTTTTTACCTTAATGCCCTCCTCGTAAGAAAAACAATTATGATGAATATTGCAAGGTAAATCAAACAATGCCAAATTTTCCTGTTATGATAAAAATGCCATATTTGAGACAATAATGGTTAGGAAAATCCGGTACGTGTTTTGATAAACTCTCTGGCCGTTGGAATCAGTGGCTATTTCCACTTTTGAGGGCACAGTGGTGGAGTGAGAGGGTGCATGAACTTTCAATCGAGAGGAAAATACATGCAGACATTATGGTGAAGAATGATAAAACAATTTACATTAGAATTATAAGAGAGAGAGAGAGAGAGAGAGAGAGAGGAAAAATGAGTAGGAAAATAAAAAATCAAGTTCACGAAATGAGGCGAATGGTGAAAATGGAATGAGAAAGAGAAAGTTCTAGAAGTGAAATCATTTCATTAGAATTCATGGCACATCGAAAAGTATAATACAAGCATGACAAGAAGGGAAGGAGCGGGAAACAGAGAAGGAGACGAAAGCGGAGGATGAGGAGGGGGAAGAACAAGATGGTATACATTGGGAAAGACGAGAAGATTTGGGGTGTTAAATGCAAAATATTATTGAATAATGGTGATAAACTTTTAAGTAAGGGATTTCCAATTAACATCCCAAGCTGTCGAATGATGAATAATTCGTTTATAAATTGAATAGAAAGACAAATATTAAGAGTTCAAATGATACTTCCATGAATTTTCTCACCTTTATTTCATCTTGTTAAAACCTTCAAATTGAAAAGGACAAGTTTCTTCAAGGACAAAATATGGAGGATATACTTTCAATATTGGAATTCGTTGCAAATCAATATTCGATGTGTATCGATTTATGTAATTTCTTTCTCTTCGGAAGAGCACAGGCGTCCTCCCTATACATTTATCTGATGTTGTCTATTGTTTCATGTTGCCATGTACAGTTGGTATCACATGCATTCAGTATTAATGTGGATTCGAATGTATCTATCGTCTGCCTATCCAGCGTTGGTCTGCATATGGTCTAGAAAGGAAGGACGAACTATGGACTATCTAGAGAGGAAATATTACTCAACACTTATTAACGGACAGAGATCGTTGTACACAGTTGACAGTTCAGATAACTGCTATGTCGGTACCGGATTCGCCTCGTTATTAACTCGTCAAAATAGCAACTGACAGAGTATCTCTGTTATAGGCCCGTCCAAAGAGTCCGTCTCACACCTGCACACAGTGCGTCTTTATGATTGCGTCATTACATGCGCTAAATCGAGCCTGCGAAGGCAATTAACCCTTACGCCAATATCAAAGCTTTTCTTTGCACTTTTCATTTTGCAACCACTTTTATGATATTCCCCTTTCATGCAGACGTGCAAAAATGCCGTAACAGTTACTGACGCCAGTCCTAATGTCAGCAAAATGACGCCTCGTGTTAAAACTGGGCTTTTTATATGCATGGTCTCAGGATTGGCCTATAAACCCCTGTCACACCTTTCAGAGACGGCCTTTATAGATCGAGAACAGACCGAACATAATTTTACATATAACCTCTGTGGAAAAGAATAGATCGATTTGGAATTGACCTGCTTGAAGTTTTTGGAATCTCCCTGGCGTTGTGATTGTATCTATCACTCTCAAAGGTGTGTAGAGAAGTGGAATTCACGGGGGGGGGGGTCAAGTTAGGAATTACTTTGTTTGGAGTGGAAGTTACTCTCAAAGAGTGGAATCCATTCTTAAAAGATTACTCACATCACTACTTTGGGCTGGATTCAAATCTGATTTGGAGTGGACTTCACTCCAAGGGAAGTGACCCTTCTGATTCCTAAAGCAAATGCATTTCCACCCAGCGGCACTCTAAGAGAGTACTTAAAGTAGGATTACATTTTCATTTTCATAACTTTGTTTATTTCGGGCAAGTCATGGTGATGATGTAAAAATTAGTACATTCCTACCGAGGTCGTTTGAGGTGAATAAACAAAAACCTTTTGTTTATATCTGCCTGTTGAAGAATTCTTTTGGCTTTCTGAAGTGACGCCATTCATTCCCGCTCTAGTTCCTAAAATGGTACTGCACTGTTTCCCTATTCTTTTCATGTTAAACGCTGAATACCGTATAAATCTCTAAATGATGACATACATGAATAAGGAACAAATGGAGCTTGGCCTTGCCAGGACTTTTAGAGGAGTCTTCCCCTTCAAAACAACAGGTTCCACTTGTTTCCGATGAAGAAAAGTAGATAAAGGGAAGCATGTCTGTATCTACACAGATGAATAATGTTCAATTGTATAATGGAACAACGACATGAAAACAGGAAATTCTATGAGAAATGGTGTTTTTACCGGAGATAGGCCTATGCCATAATGTGGTTTTATGGTTCAAAAAACCAGAGAAATATAAATATTTTTTAAAAATTCATTATCATGGCAGAGTTTGATGCGATGTAAATAGGCCCTATACCAACAGCGTTTGTCTAATGTCACTTAATGTGACTGGTAGATCCTTATGAAACCCCAACCTTGAGTGATCTCTCTTCTTACGTATATACATTATTAGATTTTAATATTTCCCCCCTTCCCTATTCCCCTATTCCCCTATTAGCCCAACAACGATACAGAGATGACGTAAACAGCGTCTATTTAAGGGAGACAATGTGTCGTAACTGATAATTCACCTGTAAGCTCTAATTCTGATGAAGATGAATATGATATGTTAAGGAGGGTACAACAAGGAATTTTTAGGCCATCCCTTTAAAAAAAGGAGCCCAAAATAGTCACTTTATACCAAAAAAATGATGATATCTTAATATGACCTTGACACACGATTGCGACCGGGGCCCAATTCCATCAGCAACAAGTGCCAAGTTCAATGACAAATTTGCTAACAGTCATTTACACGCAGTCATTTCAGTAGCTAATAACAGCTATTGTAGTTTCATGACGATAATTTTTTTTAAAAAGAGAAACGGGCTGCTGAAGGGCAAAATTGAGATAACTCAGTGGAAGGATAAGGGGACGTCAGGATATCCTCTTTAAAATATTTTATGATCTGTGATAACAGTAAATAAGTAAAAAAAAAAAAAAAAAAGGAATGTAAGAAACACCACCGAAAAAATAAGGAGAGAGAGAGAGAGAGAGAGAGAGAGAGTGTGTGTGTGGGGGGGGGGGGGGAAGAGAAAGTATATGAGGGCCAACCATTGACCCATTTATATTTCTTATACTGTCTTGATCAATAGAAATTTACAAGAAAAGTTGACACTTGAATGAGCTCGGCTGTCTGGCTATCGAAGAGAAAAATGATACAAATTAGATTTTAGACGTCATGCAGGCTTTCAATTTAGAAACATTTGAAAGTTTGAGATGCTTATGTAGAACAGGTAAAAGTTTCTTATGACTTGTTCAAATTCTTGCTTTTATAGTTTGGCTATCTAATTTGATACGTAATCGTGCATTTTGAAGATCTTTCTCGACATTTCAGATGTGTCTTTTACTTTGTGATATTTATGATATTTGGGTCAAATCGTTAGCTTAAAGCTTTAGACCCTGGCTAACCGTATGTGTTTGAAAAGTGTCTTGAAAGGTTTCGAGTTTCTTTGGCTTAAATATTTGGACTCGTCATTTGTAGGGTTTCAACGACAGAATACCAACAAGTTTACTCACAAATTTGGAGAGTTTCAGGCTTTTTTACGTTCAAAAACGCTAACAAAAATGCTCATTATGCGAACAATAAAGAGGTAACACTAACAATGGTTTTGAAAAGTGTGGCATCATATTGCGTAAGGATATGTGTGTGGTTATCTACTGAAACAATACTGGCAAATCTCGCGGAAAGGCGGATAAAAACGAGGGGGGAGACAATGGTTTGTAACTCATTCCGAATATTGCTTTTGTTATGCCCAATAGGTTTGCAAACTTAGGATCGATGTTACATTTTGTAAGAATAAGTTGAAATGTAATGTTTTTAAATTATGAAAGAAAGTTTGTGTTTACACTCTGTAATCTATGAAAACTCTTTGAAACATCGACTGAATTTGGCGTGCAGTGCTTGTTGAAACTGACAGATTTGCTATCAGCCTGCTTACAAGAAATTACCCAATGATAAATCAGTAATGTTAACTCATGAAAAAAATCACAACTGTTGAATGCTTGAAAAAAGAAGGGCAGGTTTTATATTGGATGTATTATGAACGACTGCATTGTTCGTAATAAATTCACATTAAACATTCCAAATCAGATTCAGTCATTAACCTCCTTTAACATTTTCATTAATGTTTGGGGTTTGAGCGGATTCTGGGTAGTCTGGAGACCACCTTCCGTAACTCCATAACTACATGCATGATTGTTGAGTCTGCATGATTTTATATTATGTACCTTTCTTCAAACATGAACCCAGACTTTGCACAAAGAACATAGTTCTCTGTCTAGTAAACCACAAAACAAATCATAGCATTCTTCTGCCAGACGATATTTACCGCGATTTTTTTTTTTTTTTTGACTGTCCAACATCCGCAGATTTGACACGAATAACAGTGTCTCGGCCTGGCATGAGGAATTTCACATGCTGACTGCAACTGATTGTACGAATGTTTCCGAGCTTTGGAAAACGTGCTTTTCTCCCAATTTTGCGTTTGATGAAGAAAGTTAGTGGAGCTCATTGATTAGGAGAGGGAGGCAGTTCCATTCCGTCAAAATACAACTGAAAAAATAGTTTATAGGTTCACATACTGAAAAATAAACGTACACACTAAGAAAAAAAGGTTAAATTTTGCACCCTTCAAATACAACACTGGGAGCTCCTTTTATGGGTACAACTTTGCACCCTAAGAAGTATTTTGCACCTTTGAGGGTGCAATGAGTTACATTTTGCACCCTTAAGGGTGCAGAGTTGTATCTATTAGGGAAGGTGCAAATTTGCACCCTTTTGAATGCAAAAATTCTGCACCCTTAAAGGTGCAACTTTGCACCTTTAAAGATGCAGACATTCATTTCCGGGTGCAAACAAGTACAAAAGGGTGCATCTTTGCACCTTTTTCTTAGGGTGCAAGATTACACCCAAAAAGGTGTTGCCAGTATTACATTTAGGGTGCAAAATTGAACCTTTTTTTTCTTAGTGTGTATAATGGAATGTATTCAAAGAAAAGGGTTAAAATTATAATTTAACTCCGGATATGACTGAATTCTAGTACAGACACGTACATGTAAAACTGAGGAATAAATTTAAGAAACGGGGGTTAAATCCAATTTCGGCATTACTTGATTCGCATAATAACCAATCGCATGGACATTATCAAGATTTTTGTTTAAAAGATATATGAACATGATGAATGTATACTCCTAGAAAGGTGGGCGGCAGAAAATGTTCGGGTGGGCGTTAAATTTGCCCCTCTCCATATAAATAGAAATTCCTCTTAAGCCATGAAAACTTCCTTCCCTCACGGTTTCGCAACATGGTAATACAGTCTAGTGCATGTAGATGTAGAACGAGAAATACACAATAATCAGAGACCTAGAAAGTAAACATGACAGAATACAAAGAGGGTTTTCTTATTTTTTCTTTAAAACCACGAGGGGGGGGGGGAGGGGGTGTATTATGTAGGCCGGAGGAGGAGAATGGAAAAAAAAACCGTGATAGACAGCATTCATTAAAGGTACGTGCGAGGTGATTGAAGCATTGAAGAGATCCTCAAGAGGATAATGTTTTGAGGTTTTAGGATCATGAGCCACTCCAAACATTGTTTACTCCCAAGGCAGCATGTCATGATAGCTCTGAATAGTCGGCAGATTATGGGCTCAAAATGTGAAGTAATTACACACTATGGCCGTTATGCCCTTCGGCCACTTTACTTAGAAGGTGGCGATTTCGATATGCTCGAGGTGTTTTTTTCGGGAAGCAAAAAGGACAGAAAATGTGTGTTCATGTGTTATCGGGGTCAATATTGGATGACTATGTTTGCTATGAATAAATACGAGTAATACTGGGTTCAGAAGCACATTCCTCATGATTTAGATCATGTGTGCTATTAAAGGGAACATAATAATGAGCGTCTGATGGACACTCCCTTGAGCAGTTCATAGAGAGCACAAATTTACCACACTATGGTGAAGTCCCATGCCATGCACTTTGAAATAACCACTTCCGAAGTGACGAAGGTGCTTCATGAATAAATCATATATTCTCTGTACTTTGAAAATAATGATAATTGAAATCTCAAATATATAATGTAGTGTATTTTGGGTGACAGAAAAAAAATCTCCATGTTCAAATTTCGTGTTACATGCATTGACATGTATTTATGTATTCATCAGGCTACCAGGAGATCAAAGTATACCATGCCAGTAGTTTGGCTTTCTACTGTTTAGCGGCATGCATGGCTTGAGCCCAAGAGACTCTTCTTGGAGAACATTTTCAGCGAAACAAAAGGAACAAATTTGCTCAGTTGTGACCACATTTCACAACAACGCATATTCAAGCCCTTTTGTTGTCTTCTTGGATAAGGCATTTGTTGCTCTCGTTCACTCGTAATAGATAGGCTTTTGTTGGGTCATTTTAGGACTTATCGTGGATGACCCACTTCGGACAGCAGTGGTCAGTGGTGGTCACAAAGTTCGTCGAACCTTGGTCAAACTCTTGAGCCAATCCTTAAGAGTTCAAGCGCACACTGCAGATTTCAAGTTCTTGTTTTGATTGCTTCTTCTCCAAGCTGGTAGGTCATGCATATTCATATTTCTCTTTGTAAGGTGAAGGACAATAGACAAATTCAAGGGATGAGTGGAGGGGAGGAGAGTGAGGGGTAAGAGGGGTGGTTAGTGAGAAGGTAGAACGCGTGAGAGAACGAAAGGAAAATTAGGAAAGGGGGCGGAGTGAGAGAGAGAGAGAGAGGAAGAGAGAGAGAGAGAGAGAGAGATGAGAGACTGGGAGAGGTTGGGAGCGCCTTGAGCACCTTATTAGTGGATATGTGCGCTATTTAATATCCAATATCATCATTATTACTTTTTTTTATTGGACCAATTAAATTATTCATAAACACAGTCATACTATCTGTTCTATGTCATTCCCATTTTCATGGCGTTCTGATGGAGCAGAAAGAAAGAAAGAAAGATAGAAGAGAGAGAGAGAGAGAGAGAGAGAAGGAATTATGTTTTATGTTCTTTATATATATTAACTCATTCTTACCCCGATATTCTATATAGATGGAAGCGCGCAGTGTCGTCGTCTTTTAGGTCAGTTAACTCTTGTTATATCATGGTTTTCTTCACTTTTTGTTAACTACATTATAAATGATAGCTGTAAGTGATTACATCCTAACAGTAGGAAACCTCGAGAAAGAGTCATCAATTATGCTTTATAAGGATGTCGCTAATGGAGGAATAGTATTTGACCACTTTGCCCACTCAAAATATTTTGTAACTTGTCTGAAAAACCGTCATTGATTTCGGCGTCACTCACTATGTCGACCAGATGAAAACATGAGGACCTTTTTTTTCAAGTACATGGGGACCTTCTTGATTTTTGTCTGAAATTTGTTGAAGCCCTGTATGGCAAATTTGAAAAATTGGAGGAGTTCTTTAAACGTGCTTGCTGGAATGTTTACTAACATGGGTTGGCAAAGTTTGTCCGACATGCTATGGTCTAAACTGACGCCCCAACGTGTGTGTCTTTACCATTTGGTGGGTTTCCCAGTATATAACGCCATATTGTATATAAAAGTGAACGTACTTTGTCTTGGAAGATGTCGTTATATCTCCACTCTTCTTTCTCTTTTGTTCCATTTTTTATCCTTCTTGACGATCATGCATTCCCGATCCAAGATTATTTGTCATCTGTTGAAAGATTGGTCATACCGAGACATTCTGCCTACCTATCCGATTGAGAGAAACGGATTTAGGAAATAATGAATAGCAGGCAGAAGAAAAACTACAAGTATTTCTTGAATTGGACAATGAGTCTCGACTAAGCCTATTGACAAAACACTGCGAAGTCTCCAACGAAGGCGTCTTGGGTTGTCACTGAGAGAAGAAAAGAATAAGACAATCTTTGCTGAAGATCTACAGTTCTGTAGAATTCCTCCCAAATCCCATGTGTTCTCTCGATAGTAGATAATAGACCAACCCAAGAAGAACGCATTGTCCTGAGGGGGCATTGTTCATTCACAAAAAGAATGAATGGTACAATTTTTCTTTGCATTTCAATAGTTTGGAGAACCCTGACAAATCACCTTTTACTTGTACAGAACAAGCTGGATGTTTTCTTTTACTGCTGTTTTTTTTCCAAATCACAAAGGAAAGGTGGTCTGATAAGACAGAGTTGACAAATGTCGTTACATCGGAAACACCTCGGAATATACCTGCACAACATTCAGATATTTTCTTGAGTTCCACGTGATGTAGCTGAAGTGCAAGATCATTAATTATAGTATCTCTCCACATGTACATTCGGAAAACAGTTACACACAATGTCATGTTGTCATGGAAAGTTTTTAATTTCAATTTAGTTCATTACATATCCAATACTAGTCCTATTTACAAAACAAAGTGATATATATTTATAGATAATTTGTGCAGACATCTATTTGAACGAAACTCACTTTGAGTCGTTGCAGTTAGATCTCTGACTGAAACACACAACTTTTCAGCTTATTTTGTAGATTTTGATTGTTAACAACTGGAAAGGAACTTTATTCAAGAGGTTTCCTTCCAGTATCGTCACAGACATGTCATGTACGTCTCCTGGTACAGGAGAATTTGATATCGAATAGGATACCCTATACTGAGACCGTCTGCTCCAGTTAGAAGAAGGAATGTTTTGTCATCTCATAATCATATATGCACCTGAGCCACAGACATGCGTTATTACATGCATCAGACACCGAGAGACTAGATACAAACAGCATTGTTAGCAAGATATGACATTGATACATAGCGTTGTTTGCCTAGTAACAAACAGTCCCTTTTGGTAGATGACAGTGAAATCAAATAGTCCAACCTTGAATGTATTTACCCTTGTATTCTTTATTCACGTTAAGTGGTCTACCCTCATCAGTCTTCAGAGTGGGTAATCAAGCGAGACTACTGCTGAGTATGTCATTGATTCTCTATTTTGATGTTTACATTATCCTTTCTTTTCTACATTATTTCCACTATCACATTTGAGATCACATTGAATCTATGATTCGATAATTATATGATCCAACATGAAAAAAAAAAAGAACCACACACACACACACCCGAAAACAAGCAAACAATCCACAATTATTTTGACATGCAGCATAACCACGCAAGTGAAATACCCCCACCTTTTTTTTTCCTTCGTACAGATAATGTACATGTATTTTCATACCGCCTTTTCACTTAATGGGTGGTATGAAAGGAAGAAGCCAAGGTGCAGGAAAGGAAAACAATCAAATAGCATTTTTTAAAATCTGCAGTAAATTTTTCCACGTTGCACGGTTTACCCACAGAAAAAATTTGAATACTGTCATGTACACTCTGCAGTGAAACAGAGTCGAGAGCCGATAACTACTATCAAGGAGCTTCCTTGCTAATATCATGAGGGCTTTACACAAAGGCAATATTGTCTAAGTTGCTTTTGAAGGTTAAAACTAAATTTGATATGATACAACCATAGGATACAACAATCCATATTTTCTACCGCAGACCCCGAGATAAATATCTTGCTTCACGGTTGATTCACTATCTACTGAATATCTCTATTCAATTGTCTCTGAAATTGTATTTCATATCTATAAGGTTCAATCCACACGGTCGAATCTAAATCAAAACTTAATTAGGAATTTCAGCAGATGAAAACTAAGGAAGATAACAGTGCATGTTGAATCGATTTGTTGATATCATTAGATTGTTACAGACATATATTCAATATGTACACGTATACGTGAGACTTGTGCATTAACACCCCCATCCCCCCAAAAAACAATGAATTATGTAAAAAAAAATCAATTAATGTGAAAAAATATATATATACAAATCTGGAATTCTCATACATTGAAATTCACTAAGACTACAAAGATGTGACATTAGATTTGGTCTCAAGTTGTGACCTATATCCAATCTAATTTTAAACATGAAGATTATTTCAAGCTGCAATATATTCATCAATTAACTTCGTCTGTTTGATATACAATAATCTTTCATATTGCATTAAAGAGAATGATTAAGTTCACAATCCCCTTTTTATCTTTACCGGAACTCAATCTTTTCTTTCAGGACTACAACAGACTAACGTACTGTGAGAATGTGAAGGTTGATATAAACAGCAGTAATGAAGTGGAATCCATATTCTTTTCCTTATTTGATTAGTATGAAATGTCAATATTTGTGAATGGTGAGTGAGTGATTTTTGAGAATTCGATTGTGGGTTCTGTTTGAACGAGTCATGTTAAGGATCATTGGTTGATCTAACGCGGGGTGATTTCACGGCCGGGTTGCTGAGCATGTTTCCAGGCATGTCAGTGATTGTTCCGTGATGTACCCCTTGAAGTGTCGTCTCAAAGTTGACAATATTAATCACCCTTGGTAGTATGATTCCTTGTATGAAATTGATCGTCAGACTGTCAATCATCCGTCCTTCTTGTAAAATAGCATCATCATGATGTGAACCTATGCTCTGCTGGGTTGGAATGGTATATGGCTGTCTGATATGCAGTAGTGACTACTGGAACAATCATGCCATGACTGATTATTATGAATGGGCCAGCATAATTCACTCCATGAAGAGTGGTGCAGCGACAATTCTCGTTCTGATTAATTTATTTAAGAATACCATAAAATCATTGATTCCAGTGGTAAAGCATTTTGTTAAAAAAAAAAATCAGGTGTTGAGAGAAAGGGGAGAAGGAATATCGGGAGAAGGTTTGAAGGGTGAAAAAGGAGAGAAGAGAGCATATGAATAAAAAGTTTGAAAATACATGTATATACAATTCTATAAACCTCACTATACTTAACTACGGATCTTATAGAGCGATGCTTATATAATTGTGCTATTTCTTGATATATTCATATCCTGTCAATAAATTTCTTCAATGATGTCATCTATTTCACTCTTCAATTATGACGGAGTTAATCAACCTGGAGGGTAGTTAAGGATTACGGAAAGTTATATAGAATTGATCGTGATATCAACAGCAACGAGACTTCAGAGATTGCTGCAAGTGAGAGGGAAGGGGCTTGATGGGGGGGGGGGGGGGAACGGGGAGTGTAAGAAAGCTATATGTAATGCTACATGTTGAGGAACGGGAGTGTGTCAGGATATCAAATAACCTTACCAACATTCGAGCCGAACCTTGTTTCCTTTTTCCAGAATCATGCTCGAATATCGCTGACTCCTGCAAAAGTCTCCTCCGTCGCCAATTACCCCGATTCAACGAATGTTTCATCGCTACCGTCATAGCCGGTAGCATGCACGACCCCAGAGGAGTAAATGTTGTACCCCCAATACCCCAAGGGAATTAGTCGTGGCGTCGTAACAAGTGTTGAAATTGTTAGGGGATTGTATCATGCGTCATTAGCGGGTTGGGAGAAGGGAAATATGTCGTTATAATGGAAAATCGGAATAAGGGGGGGGGGGGAAGTCACGTTCAAGAATACTGAGTCATCTACTAAACATTAAGTTCTCCCATTAGGGTGTGTAGTTTCTTCATTAGTTTATTTCATAAACTTTTATTTTAAAGGGTGTGAAAATCGTTTGAATGCAAGGATATAACGATGTGGGATAGGAAATTTTAGTTTTGGAAAAGTCTGCACGTATTACAGATTTACAGTGAGTAGGACCATGTATTTTTGCAACATCTTTAAAAATGATTGCGATTGAAACTGAAAATTACAACCGCATTGTCAAAGACAAATCCTGATACGTATATATTTCACTGGAAAATATATATTTTCACTGAAAGAACATATCCGGATTTTCCCCCAAATCTTTCAATTTGATTTTTGTTTGATGAATTTGAAGTGACAACGAGACTCTAGGTTTCAAGAATGCAGACTTCTAGACAAGACTCCTCGGATAAAATCCATCCTCTTAAGTATGATGGCAAAGAAATGATGTTTAGACACACATAATCTAGGAGCATAACGAGATAATCGCCTGTCAAGTATCATAAGACATGTAAGACATGATGTTCTAAGATTCTGATGGAGATTGCCTCGCATTTCCATCCAAATCCCCGAATGCGAAACACTTCTGTTTGAGCATATGTTAAAGTTTCC
>CM057151.1:45566005-45729546 GCA_029962745.1 Echinometra lucunter | reverse complement strand
AAAGGATAACTAATATCATGAGGGCTTTACACAAAGGCAACATTGTCTAAGTAGCTTTTTGAAGGTAAAACTAAATTTGAATATGGTACAACAAGCCATATTTTTCCGCAGACCCCGAGATAAATATCTTGCTTCACGTTGATTCACTATCTACTGAATATCTCTATTCAATTGTCTCTGAAATTGTATTTCACATCTATAAGGTTCAATCCACACGGTCGAATCTAAATCAAAGCTTAATTAGGAATTTTCAGCAGATGAAAACTAAGGAAGATAACAGCGCATGTTGAATCGATTTGTTGATTCATTAGATTGTTACAGCCTATATTCAATATGTACACGTATACGTGAGACTTGTGCATTAACACCATCCCCCCAAAAAAACAATGAATTATGTAAAAAAAAAAAAATTCAATTAATGTGAAAAATATATATACAAATCTGGAATCTCATACATTGAAATTCACTAAGACTACAAAGATGTGACATTAGATTTGGTCTCAAGTTGGGACCTATATCAAATCTAATTTTAAATATGAGGATATTTCAAGAGCAATTATATTCATCAATTAACTTCGTCTGTTTGATATACAATAATCTTTCATATTGCATTAAAGAGAATGATTAAGTTCACAAATCCTTTTCATCTTTACCGGAACTCAACCTTTTCTTTTAGGACTACAACAGACTAACGTACTGTGAGAATGTGAAGGTTGATATAAACAGCAGTAATGAAGTGGAATCCGTATTTCTTTTCTTATTTGATTAGTATGGAATGTCAAATATTTGTTGAATGGTGAGTGATTGTATTGTTGAGAATTCGATTGTGGGTATGTTATGAACGAGTCATGTTAAGGATCATGGTTGATCTAACGCGGGGTGATTTCACGGCAGGGTTGCTTGAGCGGTTTCCAGGCCTGTCAATGATGTTCCCGTGATGTACCCCATGAAGTGTCGTCTCAAAGTTGACGATATTAATCACCCTTTGGTAGTATGATTCCTTTGTATGACATTGATCGCCAGATGTCAATCATCCGTCCTCTTGTAAAATAGACATCATCATGATGTGAACCCATGCTCTGCTGGGTATTGGAATGGTATATGGCTGTTTGATGTTGAAGTGACTACTGGAACAATCATGCCATGACTGAATTACTATGAATGGGCCAGCATTAATTCACTTCATGAAGAGGGTGCAAGCGACAATTATCGTTCCATGATTAATTTATTAACATACCATAAAATCATTTGATCCAGTGGTAAGCATCTTGTAAAAAAATCAGGTGTTGAGAGAAAGGGGAAGAATATTGGGAGAAGGTTTGAAGGGTGAAAATAGCGAGAGAGAGAGCAATGAAATAAAAAGTTTGAAATACATGTTATATCACATTCTATAAACCTCACTATAGTTCACTAAGCGATCTGTAGAGCGATTGATTATATAATTGTGATATTTCTTGATTATATTCATATCCTGTCAATAAATGTCTTCAGTGATGTCATCCTAAATCACCTCTTCAATTATTACGGAGTTAATTAACCTGGAGGTAGTTAAGGATTACGGGAAGTTTATATAGAATTGATCGTGATATCAGACAGCACGAGACTTCAGAGATTGCTGCAAGAGAGGGAAGGGGATGAGGGGGGGGGGGGGGGAGGGGGTGTAAAGAAAGCTATATGTAATGCTACATGTTGAGGAACTGGGAGTGGTGTCAGGATATCAAATAACCTTACCACCATTCGAGCCGAACTTGTTTCCTTTTTTCCAGAATCATGCTCGAATATCGCTGACTCTGCAAAAGTCTCCTCCGTCGCCAATTACCCGATCAACGAATGTTTCATCGCTACCGTCATTAGAGGTAGCATGCACGACCCCAGAGGGGTAAATGTTGTACCCCCAATACCCCAAGGGAATTAGTCGTGGCGTAACAAGTGTTGAAATTGTTAGGGGATTGTTATCATGCGTCATTAGAGGGTTGGGAGAAGGGAAAATATGTCGTTATAATGGAAAATCGGATAAGGGGGGGGGGGTCACGTTCAAGAATACTTGAGTCATCTAATTAACATTCAGTTCTCCCATATAGGGTGGTAGTTTCTTCATTAGTTTATGTCATAAACTTTTATTTTAAAGGGTGTGAAAATCGTTTGAATGCAAGGATATAACGATGTGGGATAGGAAATTTTAGTTTTGGAAAAAGTCTGCACGTATTACAGATTTACAGTGAGTAGGACCATGTATTTTTTGCAACATCTTAAAAATGATTGCGATTGAAACTGAAAATTACAACCGCATTGTCCAAAGACAAATCCTGTACGTATATATATCACTGGAAAATATATATTTTCACTGAAAGAAGCATATCCGGATTTTCCCCCCCAAATCTTTCAATTTGATTTTGTTTGATGAATTTGAAGTGACAACGAGCACTCTAGGTTTCAAGAATGCAGACTTCTAGACAAGACTCCTCGGATAAATTCATCCTCTTAAGTATGATGGCAAAGAAATGATGTTTAGACACACGTAATCTAGGAGCATAACGAGATAATCGCCTGTCAAGTATCATAAGACATGTAAGACATGATGTTCTAAGATTTGATGGAGATTGCTCGCATTTCCATCCAAATCCCTGAATGCGAACACTTCTGTTTGAGCATATGTTAAAGTTTCCCGCGTGTTTGCATCGTTGATCATATTTATGAAGTTACGTCCTCACTGTGATCATTATGTAAGAGAAATATTCCAAGAGAATTAGAGATGGTGCACATGATGGTTCTCTGTTGCGATGCGATATTATCAAATTTATCAAAAAAGATATAAATAGGCACTGGCATAATGGGGGGGGGGGGGACAACGATTTTGCTGATGGTGGGTGGATACAAATTGGTGGTGCAAATTAACACGCCCTTTGAGGGGAGGGGTATGCCTTCACGTTTTCTTCTCCTCTCCATTTCCTTTCTCTTTTCTCTTTCAACAGTTCAAGATAATTTCATTCATGTGGGATGGGGGTGGGGGTAGCTAAGCCATTGACCACGACATACGTAATTATGAGAAAGTGCTCCCATTGGTGATGTCAATGTTTCGCCCTATGCTACTAGACCAACTTCGCCGACCATAATATGCCGAGACCAGATACCGTACATTCAGACAATTATCAGAAAGCACTTTACTTTTCCCCTTGAACTTAATGATGTAAATGAAATTCGGGAAGGCATTTTGTACAGTATTACCTATAAACATGTATATAGAAATCTTGAAAGGAATTTATTTCAAAGAGATTGAAAATGTTGCAATCTCATTCCTGTTTCCTTGGTCTTAATGTTATACGGCAACATTAATTATTATCTAATCGCCTTTCTTTTCAGATCTGTGGCATCTAAATCAAGTACATAACCCACGAATCTGGTAAGTCAAATTCGTCAAATTTCGTCATTTTTTACATTTTTATATTAGATGTCACTGCATGTAGACATTAAATGATTACCAATCATGTACAGCGCTAAAGGGCGCTATAAGAAACATTCTTAGAGATTATGAAACAGTAAGTATGGTGATATAACATCCCTGTATAATAGTAAAACATTTTGTGCATGGTAATTCAAGTCTCGGTGCGACAGGTAAAGAAATTGAAAGGAGAAAGAGAGTAATAAAGAAAAGAAAGGATGCCATAACTAATACTTCCTCTCCTTCATTGGCTTACCTTGAAAGAAACCTGCAGAGCAAACGAAACAAAGAACAAGAAAGGAAAAATGGTCAAAATTTGATTGAATTGATAATGATACAAATAACGAATGTCTGGAAAGTATTACTGAATACAGGAAAAGAACATTATCAAACATTAAAGTGAGATTTGGCGACTTTGAAGGGTAACGAGAGGAGAGAAACTGACAGGAAAGTGAAAGGCGACGAATAATTCCGACGATTATGAAACTCAAAATGACGAATGCTCATGATGAATTGGTTGCATGTGCTTGGAATTCTGGGCACATGATAATGAATGTTTACATGCGTCCAGACATTCATGCTAGCCAGCGCGTGCCAGCCACTCCCAAACTCTTGAGACGTTTAACCATGGAGGACACAGTCACACCGGTGAACACGACACCAAGACCGACAACAGATCAAACAAAATGCGTTTACTCAGAATGGCCACGAATAGGTCAGCTTGCAATCGGTGTGAGTCGATAGTGGTGTGACCGAGATTTCTTCCCATATCAATTAAGGAGAATGATTATAATCCCTATGACGTCAGGACATTACACCGCTTTTCCTCTCCATCACCTCTCTCGAAACCCGACAAAACATGAATCAAAGCCGCTCTAACAGTCCGTAAAATCACAACTCCTCAGTCAGTTACTAGGCATGCTAGGAGCATGAAGCTATATGCTAGGAGCTAGAAGTTCACTGCATTGATTTTGCTCTTGTAAAAGTTCCAGTATAAAATGTATTGATCATAATCCACTCCGTACATGGGAATACGGAAGCTTTAAAGTGCCATTCTACTTGGACGAGATGGCGAGATATGTCGACTTATCAACTTTGTAAGTCGACATGACGACAGGAAATTTATCTTGCCAAGTCGACTTCTACAAAGTTACATTCGTCATGGCGACATAAAGGTATCTTGCCAAGTCGACTTCAAAACAACAACAACAAAAAAAAATGTGTCGTCATGGCAACATACGTTAGCTTGCCAAGTCGAGTTCTAATTTTAAAAAAAAGTCGTCATGGCGACATAAAGTATCTTGCCAAGACGACTTCTAAATATTACATGTCATCATGGCAACATAAAGTATCTTGCCAAGTCGACTTCCATAAAATTATATGTTGCCATGACGACATGTATCTTTTTAGAAGTCGACTTGGCAAGATAACTTATGTACTCATGACATTTTTTTTTTTTCATTAGAAGTCGACTGACAAGATACCTTATGTTGCCATGACGACATGTATTTTTTAGAAGTCGACTTGGCAAGATACATTTATGTCACCATGACGACATGTAACTTTTAGAAGTCGACTTGGCAAGATAATTTTTGTCACCATGTCGTATTACAAAGTTGATAAGTCGACATGATAAGGCTATTATGTCGACTTGACAAGATAAAATATCTCGCCATCTCGTCAAGTCGAATGGCACTTTGAAGCTTCGTAGGGACAATTTCAATTTCAATTTCAATTTCAATTTTCAAATTTCGATTATTATAAGGCAATGTGAGTTTACGGCCGAGAAAGGATTGAGAAATTCATTCAATGTACTATGCGTGTGCTGGTAGTGAAAGAGTATTTATGAGTAAAGAACTTGGAAGTGGAATTGATTTGTTCTCAGAGAACTATAAGCTAACTGAAGAATTAATTTTCATACTGAGCTGAAGGTAAACCATTTCCTCAGTAAACGGATCCACATAAATCGACTGCCTTGGAAGCAATCATAGCCGCTGAACCCGGGATCGAAAAACGTCTTCTTCTTTTAGTTTTGAGTGGATCTTTTTTTTTTTTGGGGGGGGGGGGTGTTAGATTTACTCGGATCCCTTTAGCCAAATTCTTGGTCGGCCTTTCGTGATATACTCTTCTTTTTCTTCTCTTTTCTTCTGTTTTATCCTTATTTCTATCGTCTCTTCATACGTCTTAGTTTTTGGTTGTTGTTGTTTTTTGTTTCATATGTTGTTTGATATGGTTTTTGTGACTGAAATGGAATTAGTACAAACGTGTGGTATTCTTTCAGACATTGCCATTACTGAGTGTTGGGTTTGAAAAAAATATGAATTCAAAGTCATGGATAACCCTTATTCTATAAGTCTATAACCACTGGATTGAGCATCCATCATCCTCGCTCACCACAAGCCCCTGGTATAGAACATCGTAAGATTACAAGAGATTGATCTCGGAAGGACAGGGATTTCCTAGGCATCATTAGCAGGAAGGTGGATGTAAACTGATAATCATTAGCCTTTAGTCTCTCCAAAGCTAAAAATGAGGAGAGAGAGAGAGAGAGAGAGAGAGAGAGAGAGAGAGAGAACGAAATAAGTCAAGAAAATACTTGACATGTGATACGTTCTCTGAAAGCATTATGCCTCGAATAATTTGACATTTTGACGTGTAGTTAATCATCCCTAGATTCGCAGTTTCCTCTGCTGAAAGAAGTACGTAAATACCATCTAAATTCTTTATTGTATTCACACTCAAATTTACTTATGCCGTTAAAAAAAGCTCATTCCATAACAATTTTAAAGGGCATCAACTTTTCACTCCTGCGTCTTTTTTTTTTCTTCAAAAGATCTGAAATGCGAGTTGCAATTATCAAGTCTGTGTGAAAGTTTTTGGGAACACTGAATAGCTAGAGGGTGTGTGTGTGTGTATTGAGGGGGCTCAACTCGTCAGATTTTGCTTGTAGCTCACCTTTTATATGTTCTAGCTTCTGTCGGTGTGAAAAGTACTTTTTATGGGGGGGGGGGGGGGTGATGATACACTTACAGAAGGAACCCCATCCAGGTGTGATTAGGAAGGTGTACAAAAAAATTCCTGGCACTTTGTAGTGGCGTGAGACATTTGGCCAATTACCTAGGGCATGGCAATTAATTTTTGTGAAATTGTGAAACTATTTTACAAACATTTAGATACTTTAGGCTTACTATAAGTAAGCTATAGCTTAAGCTGTAGCTTTGTACTTTACCTATGTATATAAAACAATTGCCAAGACCTCCGACTTTAATAGAAACGTTTTTTAAAAGAATCTTTCAAAATATGATTGAATATTTTTGTAGCATTCTTTGACCAGTAATTTGGAGGTTTTGGCACAAAAATCATGAGAATGTGGTAAATAGTCGAACCATTCATCTGATGTCAAGAAGATGTAGAGACACAAAAAGGAAATAGAGAAACAGATAAGGGGGTCGGTGAGAGGGGATGACAAAGACAGACCGTCAGGGAGGCACATAAGTAATCCCTTGTAATCTAATATCTCTTCAACATCCAAATAATTTGGGTCATTTGGACAGTCACCCAACAATAAGAATGCCCACAAGTAAGACAGCCAAAAAGTCTGATTATCAAAATTAGGGCCCTCTAATAATCATAATATCGTAATTAACATAATTTTGTGCCTATAATCTCTCTGGAGTCATCCAGTATCAGATTGACCCTTTCCTGTCTTGGCAGGGAAACATTTTTTTCCCTGCCATTCATTGCACCCTCTATAGCTTACATAACACCTCGAGTATTAACCCATGTCAACAGGTTTTGGAAAACAGCCACCTCACCTGATCTCGGGAAGCCGGGAGAGCTTGCTGAGAGCGGACGGAACAACTTTGTAAAGAAATTTCCCGTCATTATTTTGTTGTTTTTCTCGTGTTGCCTCGAGGTAATTCTCTCAAATAAAGGGCTGCTTGGCGTAATTAAGCCTTTGTGTCAACCACAATGGCACATAATGCGACTACTTTGACTCGCTTGGGTGGCCGAATGAGACCCGACAAACGAAATCAGGTGAAGGTGTGAGCGCACCTGCAACAGGCACATGCAAAGAAACTTTCCTGCAGGTGAAATGTTTTATTGAAAAATACAGTTACCTTGCAATTCAGCCTTAGTAAATTGTTTGAAGAAAAAGCGGGTAAATCAGAATATTAGTGAGAGTTTGGACGAAATCAGATACACAATAAGAAATATTTTAATTTCAGAAAGTTGCAGTCACGACACATGGACGTTTCAAGTTGTCGAATCGGTAATGTCACCGTGATGTAGCTAAAATTTCTTTTGACATTTTGCCAACACGGCAACAATGAACTTTTTAAAGTGATATGAACAGCAACGTATCTGTGAAAACGAACAACGAGTGAAACATGACAAATATGAAAAGTTAGGTATTTACAGCCCGAATTGGCAATGTATGGAATAGACGTGATAGTTCCCCCCCCCCCCATGAAAAAAGTTGAAGACAAATGAAATGAAATTCTTAAAAATAAGCAATTCAAGAATGGCAAAGCTAAACGACAATCATGAGTTTTCTTGTCAGTTATGTTTTTCAAATATTTAAAGATAGAAATGCATGTCTTAGGTTATTACAGGATAAAGATCTGAAAAAAGGAACCCAAACTAGAAAATGTACTAAGATACCTTTAAGTTTAGAACGCGAATGGCGGGGGGCTGAAATTAATAGGCCTACTACTTGGCGGAAAAAAAAACGGAGTCCACGACAACAGCTATATGAGAAAAGGGAAATGTCAAATTCCTGTCCATTTCCATTTGTAATGTTTTAATGAAGAAGAAGCGCAAGTAGTAGAATGTTTACCTCAAAAAGTATATCATTTCAATTCGATCCATATTTTTGTTAATGTCGTATAGCTGTGGAAATTGCATGAAATTATGTATCAAGACTGATATCTGAATATGGCTTAGAATGGATGGCAAAGCGATGGATTTCGTGCGAACTTGCGAGTAATTAATGACGCATTTCACCACGTTCCGAAAGAAGTTTGTTATGACTGAAACTTATTTTTTTTCATTCTTGAGACGTGATTAGCATGAAAAGTGCAGTAACAGGACAGGTGAATAATTTTTGTGAAGAGAAAAAGTAAACATGGCTTGATACCAATCGTGAAACGGGTCAAATATGCAGTTCATGATCAGAACCATTGTGAATAATATGTAGTTAGCAAACATTATAAAATGACTTGTTTAATCATGTTAATCATTAATAGAAAAAAAAAATTGTCGGTGAACCATCTCCCGTCGATCCTACCTCAATAATTAGTTCAGATTATTCTGTCATGTGAATGCTAATAATCATTTTAAGTATTTTTGCATAAAAGAGCATCATTTTTGTTTAATAGCCATTTCTATAATAACAATTTTTTTTTCGTAATACATCGAGATCTGATATCAGCAAGGATTTAGACAGATATTCATAAACATCTCCCTTACCCAGGCATGAGAGGGTTAAGGGAGGGAGGCTTAATGTGCCCTCAGCAAACCTTAGAAACCCATTACAAGATCTATTGCTACGGGAGGGGGGCTTCGAACACGAGGGGCGCGCGCCGGCTGGATACGCCACTGTTTAAGTACTGACAGAAAGTCACACAGCAAACGTCTATTATTGGATTACCAAAAATTTGTTCAAGATTTCTTCTTCTATAGCAAAGACTAAACATAAAAAGGCATATTTTATTCTCATCCGGGCGACCTTCTCGAGACGACATGGTTTGGCTTCTCTAGGATCATTCTTGGGTGACCGGTAAAGTTGTTTTACACACACACACACATGTTATGCGGTGTAGACATACGAACTTTGATGACATCATCCACCAGCTTCAGAAAGGTTCTGGTTCCGTGATAACACGAATAGGGGCGTAGTCAGAAATTGTTACTGCTAAACGGGGGGGGGGGGGGTCTCGTCATAACGAGGAGCGCGTGAATGTGCCTGCCTGTGATGCAGAGCAAAGCCCTGTGTGTCGTACACCCATTACAAGGTCATTTTCATTTTTCTTGGACTCCACACATGGGGGGGGGGGATGGCATAACCTGCCCCTCCATCATGTTGGCTGGCTACGCCACCGCATATAATATTATTCGCCATAAAAAATTTAGTTAACGGCCGCCTGATTTAAAGCCAAAAGCATTATTATCGCAGGCGTTATAGGTACATAGTATCTGACTGAAATCATGTATTTTTTTTTTTTTTTGGACAAGTCCATTTTTTGTTTTATGTCATCCACTCGTAGTTCGAACGTTAATATTAAAATTGAATTTACAGACAGCCTTCATTCATGACAAAGGATTTGGGCTTCACTGGACTCTGTCGCCAGAACACATGTTTTAACCTATGGTTTTAACCCTCTGATGCGTCAAGTATATCCTTAACATCTTTAACATGCGGAATTTAAATGTGGTGTTTAAGTGGGCGTCTGGAGACCAACGATCAAAGTTCATTTCGTACCCTGTCTCACCACTATACCGACGCCAAAATGAACTCCAAACCGACCGATTCTTGGTCAATGGGGTTAATGTAGTTTTTTGTTCGAGCTGTTATCGATCTGATCTGATATCGGTATTGTCAGTGTGACATAAATGTTACCAGCTCTTTACCCCCAGACAACTTTGCTGAAGAAACACTGAGAACATTTCCAGATTTATGTGCTCAGTCTTACCATTCCGCGTTTTCTATTACCAGATTACCCAAATTGAGGTCAGAACTTGAATGTTGAATGAGATTTGTGTAATAAATCCCTGTCTTCATGGAAAGCAATCCCAATCTAATGTTCTGGCTGAGTTCTTTTGTATGTTTTATTACGTTCTTTTGTCAGTGACTGACAGAATGATTAAGTTTCTTTGATGAAATTGATCCTTGGTGATTTATGAGTTGTTTGTTGGCAGAATTCGGTCATGTAGTCTGAAAAATTGATGTTGTATAGCTTCATGGTATGGGAGGAGCGAGCCTCTCTTTTCAACTGACGAGGAAGGGGGATGGGAATGGAGAAAAGAGGAAAAATGAAGAACAGGAAGACAAAAGAAGAGGATACGAGATCTTTGTACTCCCCATTTCTAGTCGATAGCCCTGTTTGTGCGCATTTCATCCATTTGAAAAGTTTGATGCCCCTTCCCTTTCCCCTTCCATGATACAAGCGCCCAATGAATTGTTGGACTTAGGCTACGCCACTGGACCAGGGAGTCCAGTGCATGGTCATGGCTTCGAGTTACCCTGCGGTTTATCCTCTTAATGCTTTTTGTTCTCGTCCTCGCTTTTCGGTGGAGAGTTTCACATTTTAACCACCTCGAAGTTCGCACGTCGGAAGGCTTTTATCAAATGGTACAATATCTTGCTTGTTTGTGAGATATATCTTTTGTTTCATTCCTAGAATGTGAACCACAATGAATCTCTTTAAGATTGCCAGTTTTCTATTAAGACAAAACTTTTATAACTCGTTATCTCAAAATTATTTTCAATTTTACTTAAGTCACGTAAATTCATATTGTTACCGTTTCAGCAAAACAAAAACAAAAACAAAAACAAAAAAAACCTCGAAGAGTTTCTATACTGATTTTCTTTTTCACTATTTTGGAATCAGAGTTCGTTACATAGCGGCTCGTTGACCATAGGCACAAAATGAATGAAGAGTGTTTGATACAATGTTGCCTTAAAATGCGTGTTTTCAAAATTTATAGCGGGAACGCCATAATTGCCTGGGCCAATTGCATCTCTAAAGTGTGACATTAAGGTAGAAACCTTTTCAACCCTATACAGCTGTTTGTCTAGTATGATTCTGGTTTGTACTATGAGTGTGTGATGTACAATAATTATGCTAGTATCATAATGCTATCATATCGTGTATCTTAAAGTGATTTTGCAGTGCAAACGAGGGACCTGACAAACATATGAATATGTTTTCGACTGATACCCTATTATTTCATACTAGTCAGGACGTCGGGGGGGGGGGGGTGCAACAACTCCATTCAAAATGTTTGTGGCAACCTTTAAAACAAACAAAAAAAAAACTTACACATTGGGAGCCTTGTTAGCAAATTTACATTCACTTCTCTCGACCAAAGTTTAGCAAGTAAGGTTGATATACTATGCAAAAGAATTGCTTAGAGCTTTTTGATTTCATAATTATGGCAACAACTTGCATGTCTATGCTAAGCTGATGCTTTCTACAGAGATGTTTTCACGAACTTGTTTCCGACTGTCATTTGCAGACTAGGGGCCCGTAACACAAAAGTTTGCGATCAATCGCAAATTTAAAACAACCATTCTGATTGGTCCAGAGTCACCTTTTTGAAGGAGATGCGCATGAAACATGATCTTGACTGGCTGTTACAACTTTGCGATTGATTGCAAATCGTCGCTTTACAGGGCCCTGAACATGCCGTTTAACTAGGAACATGCTTTTTATTATTTTCCCCTCATGAGAATCAAATACATACGGTATACAACGATAATGTTTGCCTTTCTTTAAAGATTGACGTTGATATCCGAATGATAAAAAATGCGATAGACATTGTTGAACATCCTAGAACAATAAAGAGGAGACTCTAATCTCACAATTCATCATAATTATTGAAATCATTTTTTCAATGTCTTCCGACCTATACAATTATTTCCTTTTAAACAGTGGTGAGTTTCCTTTTATAAATGCTTTCTGCCGGGAAAAATATTGCGTTCCTCCCCCCTCCCCCCCTGTCTCCCTCTCTCTTTCTCTTTCTTTGATATCTCGTGGAGCCGGTTTGATGCAAGCCAACAATGATACATGATCTGATATCCGATTCCAGTGAATGGATACAACCGGTTATAAACATGACTTTCCTGTCTATGTTTCTTTCTGTCTGTATTCAAAATCACTCCAGTATGTCTGAATACCTACCTACTTTTATTGCAATTCACTGAGGACCAGGGGGACACGCCCCCACGATATCAAATGGCCCAGGGTAATTTACCGTGTTTCCTCACTCTTTTCTAACATGGATCAGCGCCCCTGGATGGTCCTGATTTTTTTCATGTTTATTTTTTTCCCCAAAAGCTAGGAATAGAAATTGATATGTGAATGTGACAGAATGACATTTGCAGTGACGTCAAATTGTAATTATAACGTAACATCGTCTACACATCATTTCCTTATTCACACATTTATAGCTTCAACTGACAAGTTGAATGGACAAATCTGATGCAATAAGATTTAGACTCCTATTTTAATCGAAGTTGGTATCTGCATATACGAAAAAATTGCGTTACATCCTATACATTGGTCATTCGCGATTGTCTGTTTAGGCCTGTAGGTATAAATTAGGGGACATGAGGCATGTCTCCCCCCCCCCCCCTTCCATGCGTGGCGAAAAAGAGGTGAAGGGAACAACATAAAAGAGAGAGAGGGGGGGGGGCAGAAAGGCCATTCCACAGCCACACCCCATTCACCCAACTGCTTTGTTCCATCCCAGTTTAAATGAGACCAGTACCGCCCCCAATGACACAATAAGGACCCTCTCAGTAACTAGATACACGCTACGCCAGCCAAGCAATGGTCAAAACTTTCAGGATATATTTACCCATAAATATATATTTTTTTCTGCCAGTAGTTTACGGATCGCATTTCAGTTTAGGATATCCCTACCGATCATGCTGGATATCATTATTTTAATAGCAGCGAGGTCATCTATTCGCCGACGTTCAGGCATGACCCGGGAAATAAACCTCTCAAAATTGAAACATCCTGGGTTCCATAAGAACTTCAAGAGAACGAAAATATGAATGTTCCAATTTTTCAGCACCATGGTATCCATTTGGGTTATACCCATGCCAAGAGTTATCATCGACATGGATAAAATGAAATCGAAGCTGACAGAAACCAGTATTCATCTTTTTTATATTCTATATTGATACTCCGGCGACGTCAATATTCTACATACCATTCAAATAAATTCAATTGTACTTTTTATTGAGTTTATGAATTTATGGGACATTATAGTCTTACCGGGTTATGGTAATTATGATTCATTTATTTAGAGGTTGCTAACACACAAAATGCCAGACGAGCACTTATGAAGAGACTTCGAGGAATGATACTGATCCACAGCTTTGCAATGTCTTTATGAAAAGGAAACTACGAGTTACGGAGCAAAGATGCCCGATTCAGGTCATCAAATATATAAATTGAGACCTAAGATATATTCTGATTCAGTTAGTTTTCTTGTATTTGTAGTCATATAGAATGAACGCCCTACACTGGCGTTGTCAGCTGATTTTTTTGGCTTGAATCACAGAATGTCCTTTGGGTCAAAGTAATCATGGAATGATTATCTCGACTAATCGTGCTGATTCAGATTTTTTTTTCTCGGCTATTCCAAGAATATCATTAAAACATAACATAATATCCTGGCACACACATTCATTCAAACCAGTTATGTAAAATCGACCCACATTGGAACCATTAGCTGCATGACGTAGTTACTGTAGCAGAAATTGGAAATGGGAATTAAAATTTCTTGGCAGTCCGCGGGATCCTATGAATAGAAGCTGTAAAATATCGAGAATTAGATTGAACTGTTATATATTCCATTTAGTCGCATAGAAAAAAAACAACAGAAAGTGTCATAAAATATAACTTCGGGTTTTTTTTTTACATTTTAGTAGGTAATATCAAATTGCAATAATGTAGTTATTTTGTTGGGAAGAACAGAAAATATTCGCATCAAATCTCATGCATTCAGTGAAGACTGAACTGTCGTTGGACAGTTATTACTTAATGTTGTACCAGGCACCTTCCATTTCACGTTACTTTTCAGCCATCTCTAAGTTGACGAAGGAATTATTGGTTGCTTGATTTGCTAACGAAGGAAGCAATTCTTCTGCAACTCTGCACAATGTTTTCATTTTCATTTGCTAATTCTATACATAATTAAAGGCATGATTTTATACCATAAGATGATCATGAAACTAAAATCGCTTTCTTCTCTATAGGGCTAATTGGCATTCTGCTATATTATACTGCAGTATCATCTAATGATTAAGAAGTGATCTGTGTTTGTAAATTATGTTCCATTTTGAGGGCATCATTTAAAACTTTGAAAGTCCATGATTTTTCTTTTGGCACCCACATGGATTGTCGGGCACGTTTGGTGAATAGCATACCACAGGCTTAATTTCTTGAATCACTTGATACTACTGCAACCTGTTAGTTGTTGTTAGCAATATCCGATGAACGCTAATTTTGTCTGTTAGCTCTAAATGTTTTCCTGGTAAAACCAAGGAGCTGGTAAAACCTCTCATCGTCTGCAACTGTTCTCACCTCCCCAACTAACACGAAACCCTGTTTATTAATGCGTCACAGATTATGGTCTAAATTAGCTAGACCTAAAATTAGACCCTTGACAATGTTGAAGGTTCTTGTTGTTTTAGAAAGTATTAGGGTCCTGCTGGTTAAAGGATTACAGGTATGTATATTGATGGCTATTGTTTCAGGGTATGCAGGATTTAGAACTATTAACTAAGAAATATACCAGCAACACATTTATTAGTTTTGACGGTGTACGTTTTTATCTCAAGTTGAGGGGAAAAGGACTTTGTTGTTGTTTTTTGTTTTGGGTTTGTTTGTTTTTTTACACACATGCACACGTTGGTATCAATATGCCTATAGCACTTTCATTTATTTGATGTACGATAAAAGAGCAATGTAAATAAAATGCCTTGCTCAAGTGCATAAGTGCCGTGCCGGGGATCGAACTCCCGATCATCGCGTCTCCAGTCACCACGGCACCTCCACTGTAATAAGGACTTGTTGCCTACAATAATAATGTCAGGATTAAAATTGCAAAAATGCAGCATGCTGGGCGGAACTTTGGGGTGCGTGTGAAGATGAAATTAATGACTCGCTATCATCATTGGATGTCAGTATGTGTCTCCGAAACAGGGCCACATTCTGTAAACGTCTTTAATAGTTTCTTATTTAACCCCACCTGTTCAGCGTGTCCCAGAACATTAATAAAAATCCTCATCCACGAAATCTAATTTAACTTTCCTGCCTGGTAATCACGTAAGGTACATTAATGTTGCCTTCCTTTACTTTTGCGAAATCTTGTGGTAAATTCTGGCATCAAATTAGTTGGAATGTCTTCAGCGATCCTGTCCAAAAAGAGGCCCCTTGATCATGTTGATAGGGTGTCATTTGTGATGATAATTACCTTGCTTATAGGGTGCAAAGCTATTTCACAGGCTAGCTAAAAGATCATGCGCGTGGAAAGACAACTTGGAACTACAGCCCTGGAAAAAAAATATTAGAGCAGTTCCATTTAAAAGGGTGCATATAAACAATGTTTGTGAAACATGAAAAATATTACGTTCTAACTTAAGATGAGTGGACTACTACTCCCGAAGACCCCTATGAAATTACCATGGGACAGCTACAACTATAGGTCAACTACAGCCGGCACAAATTCCCGAGAAAATTACCCATCCTTTCATTCCCCTCACAAATATAAGGGTTTGAAATCTAATCAACTATAAAAGTTTGAGAGGACGATTTGCTGGTGTTTCTTATCTTGGTCTAGACACTATATAGACTTCTCATAATTCTATTGAAAACGTTTTGAATGAGCATAAAAATCGGGGACAACAGAAAATTAAAGTTAGGAAAGAAAAGATTCCTGCAAAAAAGTTAGGGCTGCCGCAAGGGGGGGGGGAACAACCATGATAAAAAGCATACAAGGTGCATAGATTTTATCAGCGGTAGAAATTAACCAGAAGAAATGAACAAGCAATACATGCCGACAGAAAAGGTAAATATGGCTTATTCACAGATTCAGACAACCAGGCTGACCCACTGGATGGTTATCCCCAGACCACTGCTGCCTGTCAGACATTTCTTCAAGAAATACCCCTGGAAAGTATCTCTAATATGCCTAGGACAATTACCCTCTCAGTTGATGGTTTTAAATGATATGTATAATATATTTGGATTGCCCTGTGATGTATTGTTCTTTGGGGATATGTTCTGAGGATAATTATTGTCCTAGAGCTTAGTAATTGTAGGGGATACTTGTTTTGGGGAGTAGTCGTCCATTCATATTTCAAAACGCCTAGTAATAATCTAACAAACACTTCCCATAATTATAACATGTATAATTATGCCTAGCTAGAAGAGTAGCTGGTCCCATAATTATTTCCAGGGCTGTATATTGGAGCCTTATTACCACTTAAACGAGCTACCGGACTAACTTAAATTGGTGATTAACTATTTTTTTACACATTGTTAGTTTTGGCATGGAAATTGGAAAAAAAAAGCCGGAAATAAAAATGGAAAGAAAGAAAGAAAGGAAGAAAGAAAGAAAGAAAGAAAGAAAGAAAGGAAAATATCTTTCATTGCAGTGCATGTAGGCGTTTGCTCTACTTTTGAAATAGTTTCCCTGAATTTGTGCGTCAAAACCACTCCGTTTAAAACTACAGCATCGCACTAAATTCTTGAGAATCATAACATTTAGGACATAAAAACGGCCCGTTATATATTTCATGAGCGTACAGATCAAATAAGAGTTTGAATTATATCTCTTCAAAGTACAAAAAATAAACCCGTAAATTCTGGCTTCTGGAACGTGAGAATTTTGACAGACACTGCTTCCATATCCAACTCAGTGGTGTACAAAGCAGACAATAAGATATGAAGTCAATAAATGTCCTTGGCCATAACTTTCCCGCCGAGTACAGCGTCAGGGTTAGAGCATTAGTGTATATAGGGGTGGGGTGACAGGGGACGATTCCCCCTCAAATAAATAGAGAGTTCGTCGGCATATTTAACCCTGTTTACAGTAAGTCGGTAAGTTATAAGGTTACTGATCTTACTTTGTTGACAGGTTGTCTATACAACCCCGCCCCTCCCCCCCCCCCACACACACAATTAAAAAGTTGGCTACGGTTCTGTAGATGTAAAAGGGGCAGGTGGTTGAATGGTAGGATGGATTCATCTTGAATTTACAGAGGCGATCCTCAGGAATAGGCATCTTACTGAATATAGTTTCATAAACCTTTCTTTGTAATGTATGGGTATAACCATGGCATGTTCATTGAGCAAATAGTTCAAAAACAATGAAGAAGAAAATCATGAAATGGAAGGCAAGTCGTTTCTTTCATGTCGGAGGAGGTGGGTGACTGCCAAAGCTTAAAGAAACTTAAACAAAGGAACGATGCTCGGGCACAAATATTGTACAAATCAAATATGACACCCCCCCCCTCCCCCGCCTCAACAAAAGACTAATCTCTAGGGCCCTGCCCATGCACTCCTCGCTTTGGGTGCCGTATGTCTCATTGTTATAATTATGAGCAAGAACAGGAGTGGATGAGGCGGGTTTGGATCACGGAAACTGATGAAAGACAGACACTGCATAGATCCAAAGTGATGTTATCCATGGAAAACTGTCCCCATTGTGGTAATGATAGGGGTTCTTTGGTTTAAATGAACAAGGCACAGAGTTGCACTAGATTGGGAGGGGGCGGGCATGGACACATCCGACCTTACCCCCCCCCCTTTTTTTAACACAAGTGAGGTATCTTAAGTTAAATACTCGACTCCATTCCAGGATTCCCCATCCCTTTCTTTTGGAGTGATGACTCTTTTTTTTTTTCTTTTTTTTTTCTTTTTTTTTTTGAGAGAGAGAAAGATTTGTCCAAATTTCACTAATTTGGAATACATTCTTTTGCCTTTGCCTGTTTATTGCAGAGGCCAGTGGCACAAGAGTTATGGTATAAGCCATATGAATGCGTTGAAAATGTATCTCTCAAAAATAAATGTTTTTTTTTCTTTGAGTTATCGCATTTTGGAAGGGTGATCTTAAACTTTTGCAAATGATGGTATGTGACCTCTCATAAATCCTCAACCTGCCCCTGCAGAGTTGAATATCATGCTTTCAAAGTTTTATTACAGATGAATTGTCTCTATTATTTTAAAAGTTCATTTTTAGCCAGTCGCTTATAAACTCTTAATACTGAGAATTCAGTGTTGAAACTCTGGAGACAACTCTTGTCATAATTCTGTGCAGAAATTCCTTTAATCACATTAATGGCCTTTTGATAAGACTAACCAATACCTCAGGAAGTGAAAGACCAACAACATGCGCTCAAAGGATCAGAACATACTTAGAACGTCGCAAATCAACCCAAAGATGTAGTCATAATTTTCTGACAAATATTTGCCTGGGTTTTATCATCGCTTCTTTTTCGGGGAGTCGGGGAGAAATGGAGAGAATATTGAGAAAACGTGTGGAGATCGTGATTTCGTTATCGGTGTTTTTTCCAGTCCCTATATTGCTGCACTGTAAATTGTAACGCGAAGTCGGCTAAATGTTTGCAGACAATAACAAGATATGCAGTGTGAAAAAAATAACTAAGTGAAGGAAATGGACAAATCAAATAGGAAACAACAATTGAAGAGAAGAGAATTCAGAGAAATGTTTTTATTGAAACATCAAGAACAGTCCAGTGATGGGGAGTAGGAAGCAGAGAACTTATAAAAAGAGGGTTAGAAAGAAAGCTGAGAGTGCAGAATATTTATAATAGAGCCTTATCATAAGAATGAAAGAAAACATATTAAAGAATTCGCTAAAAAGTTTAAAAACGAATATTGTCATTTTATTTTCAGCGTTTGGTCCCTTTTATTCATTCATTTTATTCATTCATTTTATTCATTCATTTTGTTATTCACTAGTGCCTTTATTTTGCAATTATATGATTTATATGGTAAACTGTTTATTTTGAAGATTTGGATATGAATAAATTCCTCCGATGAAGCAAAGAAAAAAATAATGAAGAATTCGTTAAAAGGATTAAAAACGAATATTGTCATTTTATTTTAAGCCATTGCCCCTTTTATTTCTTAACTTCAGGAAGAAGGAAAAAAACCCAACGTAATTTCACTTGTCTTCTTTCTTTAGATACCATTTTTATGGCTGTCCTCTTTCTTAAAATGCTTCAACTGACATGTTTATGATAGTACCAAACGATGGTGTCTTATATCACACTCAAATTTACATTGTTGTCAGACTAAATGGCCCAAAGATATGTCGTGGATTTAATGTAGGTCAAGTACGTGGGTCGAGATTAGATTCTTGAGCGATTCTGAATACCAACTCGAATTATTCTATCTTGTTTTACAGGGGCTTCAATCCGTTTCATATTTTTTTTTTTGGGGGGGGCACTGTAGAAAAAAGGTCCTCGACTTAAAATTTTTAGGGACACATTCAAAAATTTGCTGAGAAGCAAAGAACAAAAAAAGTATCCTCAGCTAAAAATGGGGGCCATATCCTATTGTGTCTCCCACATCAGAAAATGTATGGGACTTGTCCCCTGCCCCATGATATTGATGCACGTGTTGTTTTAAATTAGTTAGTGGAATCCAATCCGGTGGCTGTAACTGACTTTGAGTAGTATAACATTGACTGAAAGTTATCGATAGACTAATATAAAAATCGATTCTGATTTTAACAGTGATTAAAATTCATTGATTGACTGAGAGAATAAAATACTAGTAAACAGTATGTGATGAGGAAGATTTGAACTTATAGTACTTTATTCGCTATGTCTAAATTTTGGGAGAATTATTTCAGAAAAAAGTTTAAGAAATAGATTTTGTTTGTAGGCATTTCTGCTGGAGTTTTCTTGAATTGTTTGGTATAAAAACTGTATTCTTTCGTAATTTGGCGAAATCGTATTGAGATTGATGTACGCCGATATTCAGTACATCACAATAATATAAAAATCCTGAAATTTTATCACCCAGTTCTCGACGGACAATGCCAGTGATAATTCACCCGTCGGATTCAGGATTTTGTAAAGAGGGGTAGGGGCACAAAATACAAAATAATATCTAATATGCCAGTAATAAGTTAGGGGCAAATCCGTGTTTGTTTTTTTTAAAGAATGTTAGGCACTGTTCCAAATAATATCTGTCTTGTTTTAAAAAATATATTGCTCTTTTCAAGTGAACTTTAAGTCGAAAATCGTAAAAAGGAGCAAATTTAGGGCTGTGTACTCGAAGTATGCGTATTGAGCTTTTCAAAATAATAGGGGGGGGGGCGCGGAGCGGTTGAGCTCCCTCACATGCTCCAGTAATAGATCAGTAATACGATTGTGGGATCGACCAGTCGGAAAGGAACAATTACATTAGTCCCAAATTAGCCATGTCTGTCATTAACTGATGATTTCAAAGCCAGCGCCATGACCAAAACAGATATCCATGTCTCACCGGGTAAGCAGGTAAGGAAGGGAATGATTCCGATGTCGGACTGGAATTCCCCCTTTCCACTCCTCTCTCTCTCTCATCTAAACATCAGTGCTCTGTTTTTGTTGTTTGTTTGTCGTTTTTTCGATTTGGCTTGGCATTATGGGCATTAAAATTGCCCCCACCCTTAACTGATTGTTATTTAAGGGGAGGGGGGGGGGGGAATTGTGCCCTCCCACGGGATAAAGTCTAAGATCCATTACTGGTGTCTTCGACCACCCGATTACATCGTCTCGTGACTTCCTGGTGAACTTCCGATCAAATCTTATTTATCTCTTTAAGAATTATGTTTGGCTTGCATGACATTTACTTTTCCCGTATTGGGTGCATTACACATTGCGTATTTTTACATGAGAGAAAAAAAGTCAAGGAGAAAACGTGCTGTGAACTTATATGATATATTTTGTAAATACATTTCTAGAAAAATCAAAAAGTTAACATTTAAGAAATTGTCTCCTGAACATAACACGTTTCACGAAAAAGGGCCCTCTTGCCCCCAACTGAAATCACACAATACATGCAATAGTTACAATATGGAGAAAAGCTTTAATTCTAGGAGGAGGTGTAAGTCTTATATTTGTGAAATTTCTCAGTCCTATTATGTCAGCTTGGAAAATATCATGGTATAGAAATGTCCCTTGGAAAAGATTACCCTTCGAATACCTTTATATTCAAAATAATGTCAAGAAACAGCTCGAGTGTTCTCCCAAACATTAGTTTGTGTTCTGTTCATACTCTACATCTATCTATTTCATCTCTAAAAATTGGGAAAAAAACAAACAAACAAACAAACAAACCAAGTAAACATGAACATCCATTAAAAAGCATACGACATTTGAGTATAAGCATGAAAAAAGGACTTGATATAAAGCCACTTGTAACCTTTTGAACGTCATGTTGAAACAAGTCTCCTTTAATAACTAACTAAGATGTGGAGGCAATTGGGTATATAGAAAGTATCAAAATATAATCTAAGGGAAATAAAAGAGAACAAACAAACATACAAACAAAAAACTTACACATGCATATAAACAATAAACATGGTGAATTTTAAGAGTATTTTACAGAGCTGCTGAGTGTATTTTGAAATAAGGTATTCTTTTAGTTCTCTTTTTAAAAGGGAGAGACAACTGCAAGAACGAATAGATGAGTTCAGACTGCTAGGGAGTCCCATTATATCCATTTCGGTGTAGAGATGTAATTTTCGACAAGACTGAGTTAATTTATTGTCATTTTATTAATTCAGAAACCTCAGAGTATACATCAATTTCTATTCACTACTTAATCAATGTTTCCGAATTGCGTCGAAACAGACTCTTTCAAATCCCTATTACATGACCAGAACTGGAAGTTTAAAGATAACTTATTTTCACATTTCCGCCAGAGAAGTTCCTCGGAAAAGGAACTAGCGGATGTGGTGACATGATTGGAGAAAGTACGTTGTACTTTTTAAAGGCAATAAAGATTTTTTTAAAATGTAGGCCATCTATTTTGACGAACACGTCAAAAATTCATTAGCCATTCAACTACACATCCATTCATTCCTGCACTTAATTATCTTAACAAGATATAGGGATATCATCACTTTTTTTTTTCAAAACAAAAGAGAAAATCATCAGAACATTTATTCAGTCATTACCATTATCTGTTGTTTAAGCGTGTGAACCATAATCGGAGGTTAAAAACATGTTTTTGAAAAAAGTGATGAATCAGCATGCTCTCGGTGAGAGAGCAGCAGCAGCAGCTCTATTGGGCTAACCAAACTAATTCATTATACAAATAAAAGTACAAAACAAAACAAAATATCATATTATCACAGCATCGTGTGGGTATCCCCGTATATCTAGGCTTTTATTTCTAACTTCTAAAATCATTCCAATACGACAGGGAGGTGGTTCCATATCAAAATGAAACGGCAAATATCAAAATAGTGATAATAGTTATAAAAATTGATAGCAAACCAGAGCTCTAATGATTGGGGGCATTTTTGACAGTTTTGAGATTTATTTCCCATCTTTAGTTTGATCAGATTTATTAACATTCATGATATATTACAAGGCGATTGTCCGGAGACTAATAAAGGATCTATAATTTAAAACATTAAGGAAAACAAAAAACGAAAAACACGAATATATACTAAATGATTATTGTTCGGGAGTAAATTAACCAATTAAAACAGACTGCGTTTAAAAGCATTATGCTTGCTTATATGCTGTTCATATATGATGTTTGAGCTCCAAAACTCATTTCCAAAATCATACCCCTTTCTCCCTCAATTAGTCACGTTCTATCATGTCAGTATCAATACCTGTTTATTTCTTGATGAGAGCGATGCTGTTATTACATCTGTCTATGACGAATACAAAAATTTCTCAGAAAAAGGGGGTGTATTTATTTTTAAGAATGTTGAACAAAGAGCCTAGTGTCTCTATTTACGTTTTTATTTTCCCTAACCTTTCAGTGACGACTGCTGAACAGTACTATTATGTATTCCAAAGAATCCAATAAGATATTTTGTTATGTAAGGCACTTATAAGGGTATTCGGACGGGGTGATATTCGTTCTTCCGAAGGTTCGTTAGTCCGAAAATGAAAAAGGGTCCGTTAATCCGAACATTTGTGGCGTTATTTCAAAGGTTCGTTAGTCCGAAAATGAAATAAGGTTCGTTTTTCCGAAGGGTCGTTAATCCGAAAATTAAATAGGGTTCGTTATTCCGAAGGTTCAATAGTCCGAAAATGAAATAAGGTTCGTTACTTCTTTCGGACTAACGAACCTTCGGAATAACGAACCTTATTTCCTTTTAGGATTAACGAACCTTCAGAATAACGAACCTTCATTGTCGGCCTAACGAACCTTCGGAATAACGAACCTTATTTCATTTTCGGACTAACGAACCTTTGGATTAACAAACCTTCGGAATAACGAACTGTAACCTTCGGACGTTAGGGGAAGTTGTACTTTTTAAAATCATGAGTTTCATTTTTCTGCCCTCAACGTCAGTGAAACGTAAGCACATTGGATGAAATGCATTTTTATTCTTGAAGACTCTTTGTAAGAGGAAAGTTAATAGAGAAGATAAGCACTATGAAGATTTTTTTTTCGATCACGGTCATTTCTAAAGTGATATCAGCATAACATAATAAAATGGCACCAATTCAATTTTAAGCTTTATTTAATGGCGCCCCCAGAATTTTTATTTTATTTGTCGTAGAAAACGAAAAGAAAAGGTTTAGTTTTGGCGACACTCCTACATGCCCAGTGGACATACTTATCATCTCCCTAACCTTCAACAGAATTCTACCACATCTCCAATCTAAGATATCCATGGATACTACATTCGTCATCACCCCCATCGGGGTGAATCGTGATAGGATACCAGTCTAGACACAGAGCGTGCCAAAGATGTTATTTCAGCTGCACATGAATGTATTTTTGTTATTTTAACATTAAACTCGATTCACACTCGTGGGAGAATGGGAAAAGTGCGCATGATACTGTCTTTAGGCACCATAGAGACCTAAAATTCCCTAAGATGTGGCCTAATTGAGTGTTTGGTGAGTGACATTGGTAACCTAGGGAAAAAGAAGTTGTTTGTTGCAAATTCTATCTGAAATCTAAGTTCATATAGTGCTCTAATTATCTTATCTTTCAACCAGTTAAATTTAGTCCATTTTTCGAATATTCTCACGTTTGTATCACTTGGAAAAAACAACCCAACCCATTCGTTGATATAATAACTGGATTTTCTTATTTGAATTGGAAGGAATAAGAAACTCAAAATTATTTTTCAACTTTTTTTTTTCCTTTTGCCAATAAACTGAAAAGTTCGTCGTAAGGCCAACAACATGATAATCATGGGTCTACTTTTGTAGACGGAGCAGACGTCGTTTCTTTTCATAAATACTCTTCAACCTGTATCTCTTGTGTCATTTTAGATTTGGTAGAGCTTCATCAACATCACAACAACGATGATGGGGCGCATCACCATAGTAACAACGTTCCTCTTTCTCATCATCACCACATCATCTGTGCTGGCACGCCCTCACATCCGACCTCGTCTCACCTTAGCGGATTTGGACGAAGATGGCGCTATACCACAAGACAATATCGCAGATATTGAAGAACCGGTGGAAAATATTTCGCAAGATGTGCGATTTGAAGCCGTAGATCTCCCGTCGCATTTCGAGACGTATGATAAGAACAGTGATGGCAAGGTTAGTCTGTTAGAGCTGACCATCGTGACAGGAACGAAAGAGATAGACGCCATGGGACCTTTCAAAGCAGCAGATACAAACAGTGAGTTTAACTTTCATAGAAAATAATGGTAACTCAAGAATGAACAGCTGGGGAGCGTTTCATGAAGTGTCTTGTCAGTAATTTGTTACTGACAACTTTGCTTTCAGCCAATCAGATGCAAGAATTTCAGTGGCTTATAGCAGTTGTCAGTAAAAAAAAAAATCCGTGACAAGACATTTCATGAAACGTTCCCCAGCACTGAAAACCATGCAATAATCTACTTGTCGCCTCAGAGTTGAGAAAATCATTTTCCGAACCTAGTTTAAAGTTGAGAGCATAAAAGCTAGCCTGCAAATTATATCTGATTTTGAATGGTCAATCCTGATTAGTATATACCTATCAAAGAAGAGACAACTGATGGGTACCCTCCATCCCAAGTGTAGGCCACTGATGTATCTTGGAGGAGGGTACGGGGCAAGTGCCCCTTCCCACTTGCGAAAAGGGGGGGGGGATGGTAGAGAAGATAAAGAAATAAAGTTGAGGATGAAAGCAACGTTAAAAAAGTTAATACGGCCCTTCCCACACACGCACACTCTTCTCTCACTCTTTGGATGGCATTTCGTCTAAAAAGTAATTTCTCTCCACCCCCCCCCCCCCCCCCCAATTGGTCTTCAAAAGTGTCTCGCCCCCATACGAAATGTGGATATGGTATTGGTATTCGGTATTCTTTACAATGGCAAGGTCATATCGTTATCCCTCACCCCTCCCCCAATTCAATTCCTTGCACCCATAAAACGCTGTCCATTGTTAAAAGTACAGTGTCTGGTTTTTCCATCATCTACGCATTGACTCGAAATCAGTCAAAACAAAGATACTCACGTCCTCAACTAACCACGTAACCTAGAGCGACAAAAGTTAAATTTCATATCCAGATGTCACCAACAATGGGTAAACTGAAAATGAAATATTTGCAATTACAGAACTTCATAACACATTAGATGGGGGAATGGATTTCTGTGGGGTTGCTGAACATTATCACATTTGTCTCTGGAATTAAAGCCCATGTGGCGTTGCTTTCAAATATTAATGAAATTACTCCCCCGCCAGTCATGGCCCAGTTAAACGAGCTCTGACTAAGAGGGGGCGTCCGGACTAATTTTACGCACAAGGTCAGGAGAAGGTGAACGTGTTATCTTGAAAGTTAGAAATATTTTTTTCTGGAACGATCACATCTTAATTTTAAAAGAAGGCTCAAAACATTAATTAATCAGACATCAACATAATTATTATGTTATACTCTAGATATGAATTCGATATTTCATTTGGAAAATTTTAGTTGATAATGAGAAACCAAATCATTATAGCAGCTCTATAAAATTCGTAAAGAAGAGGATGAGATAGGAACCCCCCCCCCTCAAAAAAAAACAAAACACACAAATGAATAAAAAATAAAATAAAAATAACAATATAAATATAAAAATTCATGATAATAATATCCATAATTTGATTTCATCTGCTCTGATTATCTATGCAATGTCATTGTTTTTATTTCTGTTGGAAATGAATAAACCCGAATGTGAAATTTAAAGAGTGAAGTTTCGGCTTTCACTAATATCTGACAGAGGACACACGAAAGGGCAAATGCTTGTAGACTGGGGAGCAATCTCCTTCACCACCACCCCCCCCCCCCCCACCCCCACCCCAGTTGCCACCATGTATTATCACCCCATGCATGCACTCCTTTACATCTACATGACTATCAAGACAAAGACTTTTGATACCTTCCAATTCAATTCAATTACATTACATTTATTTTCACCATCATGATACAATACAAAAAAAGCAAATAGCATTACAATACTAAAACACATATAAATCGACGTAATATGTAAAGTATGAAATACAAAGAGATATAAATGAAAAAAAAAATATTGAAATGGAAAATGGTGCATCCGTAAAAGCCAATGAGGCTTGACAGCTGGATGCACTTGCAGATGCACTACAATATAGTATAGTTGCAAGATAATAGTGATAAGTAAAATTAATGGAATATAGCATGGAAGAAAAAAATAACTAGGGTATATTGAATTATACGTATAAAGAGAGAGAGAAGATATTTCTTATAAAGTCTTTTAAATGAATTGTTGAATCGAACAGACTGTAAAGAATAAGATAAAGAGTTCCAGATTTTTGGACCAACGAAAGGAAGAGTAGTATTTAATGTGTGAGAATAAACATCAAAATGGTGAAACTTATCAGCACTTCTTGTATAATAGCTGTGAACCGTACTGTTTAAAGAAAATGATTGTTGAAGGTTGAGAGGCAAAGAATCAAAACAAAAAAAAAAATCCGCAACGGCATTACACCTGTCAAGGTATTTCATTTATCAGAAAGGATGTGTAATACGTCGGGCAATACTTCTCACCTGTATACACATTTCATGTTTAGGAAAGGTGAATCTATGGTACAGAGATTAAAGGCGAATAAGAGCGGGTACCAGATCTATAAATAGGTGATGCTAAATGACAATGCATTTTACAGCCAGTGCATCGAATACAGGTGAAACGTTGGCGTTAAATATAGAATACGACATTTAGCAAGAATGACTTTGAGGTGTCACACAGGTGTTGATTTAGAATGACGATAGTGGAAATGTTTGGGGTTCTTTTTAATTATGAAAGGATATAATGATATTCATACTCTTACTGTAGAAACTCAGTTTAGAAACTCACTTATCCTTTTCTACTCCCTTAAAAAAGAATGAACGCATTCATTCTGTTAGGGGTGAATTTCAGAAGAGAGTGCATTTATATAGAGTGAATCAAGAGTGAATTAAGAGTAAAAAATGTGATATTCACTCTTTATTCACTCAAAGAGTGACTATCCCATTTTTTATTCTTAATTCACTCTTAATTCACTCTAAATGCACTCTTTTTTAAAATTCACTCTTAACGGAGTGAATGCGTTCACTCCTTTTTTTAAAGAGAGTACCAGAAGGGAAAGATTGAGGGGGAGAAGGGGAGGGAGAGAAAAGGATAGAAAAAGAGAGATAGCGGGAGAAAGAGAGAGAAGGAGAAAGACAAACTAGTCAGAAAGACTGGTTGGCGATATCATGACGATACAAACTGAGGTGATGCGTATTAATATTTTTTAAAAGAAAATAATTGTAACACCGGCGATAGCAAAAAAAATATATATCCCAAGTATTTCCTCAAATATCCACGCATAGCTTTGTCTGCGGGTGGATGTATACATACCTCACGAATACAATTTAGCTACCAGTTTTATGTCACATTGAAAGATTACGGAAGTTTTACTCTGATAATTTTTTCCATGTTTTCTCTCTTTTTATCTCTTTTCTGTAGATGACAACAAGATATCATATAAGGAATTCCAGCAAGCACCCTGGATCTTCGGCGTATCGCAGGAAGTCGAATTCCTCAACCAATTCGCTCGCTAGTTCGTTATAGAATAGATTGACTCAAAGATGGCCAGTGAACGAAAACAAGAATCAGCTGCGACATGGAGTCAGTGTACTTCATCCCTCTGTACAACAACATTTGCTCTGTATAAAATGGAAATATGCCAGATCTTCCAAAAAGCAAAATAATAAACACAAAAATATTTTTTATAAAGCAAAATTATATCATGAAGCAGATATAAACTAGTATTACTTTTTTTAAAAAAAATTATGTTGATAGGACGTCTATGACGGGACTATATTAATTGAAATTAGAATTAATTTTGCGCAAAGCCATCCAATCAGTTTGTCGCCGAAGAAGCTTCTACAACTAGCCTACCGTCTAGACGATACCCTATAGGTACATCCTGGTATTGTTTGTCTGGAGAGTAAATTGTGGTGTAGGGTAGTTTTCTGGGAGGTTGTTGTCCGCTGTAGAGATCCAGGGGTAGTTTCCTGATTTAAAAAAAAGGACAAACTAGGAAGTCTTGATGTCAACTTGTCATACTATTGAAATATTTATAAAATTGTGAGTTGTATGACAGCTGATATTCCCTTCACATTGTCACTGTAGTATTTATTATAGAGAATGGAAAATGTATGCATGTGAAGAGCGAAAGGAAGATTTCTTCTGAATATAAACTTGGGTTTTGGTCATGCAATTACAATTTGAATGGAAATGTCTCCCGGCAAGCGGGAAGGTAGATTATTGTGCATAAAACATTTGTCTAGAGTGAGATTTTCGAATATTCAAGCACCTTTCCATAGATAATGTACTTATTTATTTTAAGAGAAATGATTTTCTACTCCCCCCCCCCTCCAAAAGGTTCAAGCTGAATGCTGTTCGAGAAGTACCATGATTAAAAACAACGTTTAGCTATATATACAATACAACCTCGATTTACTTATTCAGTGCCCTATCGAATTTTTGATAGCTGTGATGATCAAAGGCGTATTCACATTTTCAGAGGTAAAAATCATGGCGTTTTTTGTTTTGTTTTATTTTTGTTTGTGTTTGTTTTTCATTTGTGTTTGTTTTTTTTTCCTTTGGGGGTGAAAAGTGAATGCAAGTGCAGAGAAATGTGAAATGTATTTGATGCTGTTTGCTGCTGCGTAATCTGAACGAGACTTAATTCTTCATTGTAAATTATCCGATTCATTATGTGTCTGTAAATAATTGATAGAGAGGTTGAATAGAAATGTGTGTGCAAACTCTCATAAAGATTAATGAACATAAATATGTCTTCTCTTTTGTAAATCTACCATTTTACTTTTTGAAATAAGAAATTGTATGGCTCTGATCTCATATTGTACAAGTGTTTGATTGAATATATTTCTTGCTATTTTTTTTTCAATAAAGGACATAATCACTGAAAGAAAGAACTCTCCATTGCAATGCTCAATTTAATGTCCTCTCTTTAGAAGGGGTATTAAATGCTAACTCCGCTTTCCTTTTAACGTGTAATCGGTAGGATTATGTTATACACAACGTCAATCTGATTTAAAGGCGCTCACAACTACAAATCAAATGACGTACAGGAATTGTGAATTAGATTTTTGTGCAAACAAGATTAATTAAGCTGTATTTATACATGTTCTTTTCGTAGTTATGACGAAATAAACAAAAATGAATGTGTATGGTGTTTTTATATTGTGTACCAATCAGTACGACCCGGAAACAATATCCTTTGATCCGCAATATCAAGGAAAATAAATTGGATGCAGTTTTAGTTATTTTCCCATCAAATGGACAGAAGACGAGTGATTTTCGTTGGGGAGATATTAATCCAATTTTGTTCGTAATGGACTCGCGTAATTACTGGCATTTCATTCGAAATCCGAAAAGGGATCCGCTAATTATTGTTGCATTAACTGTACATGTATATATTAAGAGCGCTGAATATGATTAAAGTTGTGCTTACATGTTTTATACTTTAGACATAAGTGGTCCTGTGTCCTGATTTTGAATGGTGAGACAACCACTGACCGTTACGTATAAAGCTCAAACTTTGATGGAAAGTATAGTGTTTGCGTGTATGTGAGTGTGAGTGTGAGGTTTGGTCAAGTTTTTGTGTGTGTGTGGGGGGGGGGGGTATGGGTGTGTGGTGTGAACACACATGATGTGTCTATGCATGATGTCAACACATTTCTTATTTCATAAACATACATAACCGTTTATAACATGAAACCAAAATAACATACAAAATAACATAACTATCTAGTGGATACGTTATAGGACTGTGAATCACGTGGTTCGCGGTTCGAGTCCCAGTGCGGCACCATTGTCATGTGGCAAGTATTCATCTACCTGTGCACTCTCCACCCAGATGTAGTAAGTGGATATCCGACAAGGAAGAAATTCTTTGAAATGCTAGAGCGCAGTAATAGCAGCAACGCTTTTGGTCGGGATAGTATCGGTGGAGCGCCAGGAGTATCAAATGTATGGTGGCCCTGAAGTACGCTCGACAACAGGTCATGTGCGACGTGAATTTCGCATCCCAGGTCCTGAACTTCGCATCCGAGGTCATGAAATTCATGACCCGTGGCGCAAACTTTGCATCCCAAGTCGTGAAATTCGAGACCCGCGGTGCGAAATTCAGGACTGGGATGCAAAGTTCGTGCCACGGGTCCTGAATTTCGCACCGCGGGTCGCGAATTACACGACTGGGGGCCCGTTGCATAAAACTTTTGCCGGAGTTTTTTATGGCAAAATTTGAGGAAACTACGCCAAAAAAAATATTGCCATAGTTTTCCAGTACATAAAAATTTGCCAGACTTTTTTCTGCCAGAAAAAAGTCTGGCAAAAGTTTTATGCAACAGGCCCCTGGGATGCAAAGTTTGCGCCACGGGTCATGAATTTAGCATCGCGGGTCGTGAATTTCACGACTTGGGATGCAAAGTTCAGGGCCTGGGATGCGAAATTCACGTCGCACATGACCTGTTGTCGAGCGTACTTCAGGGCCACCATACAAATGCGACAGACAGACACGATTAACGTCATAAAAGAACCCACTGCAGTATCCCTTATTATTTATCATTATTTCTTTGCGACATCATGAATCACAAGTATTTCCATTAAATCAACATAATCTATACGGATTGCAATACCCTGTCTCAATAATTTTCCTCACAGCGAAAATCGTGTTTACGGAGACGTCATGAAAGTGAGATATACTTTTTATGAGTCATTTGACCGTAGACTGAATATTCTTTAAACAAATGTCATGAAACTATCTAAAGATCCCATTACATACTTAGAATGGCCAAAGAAACAGGGGCGGCGCTATGGGGGGGGGGGGGGGGGGGCAGGGGGCGGCCGCACCTAAAAGTGATTTTTCTTAAAAAGAAGAAAAAGAAAAAGAACTTAGAAGAAAAAGAATAACAGGAAGAAGAAGAAGAAGAAGAAGAAGAAGAAGAAGAGTATTGGGAAGAAAGGGCAGGGTTATGTAACTATGTTATAGCCCTAAATGTTCATTTAAAACGTAAATAAAATCACCAATGTGTCATCTTGCCCCCCTATCAAAATACCCTGGCGCTGCCCCTGCAAAGAAATGCCATCTTACTCCTGTTTTTATTTACACATGAGTAATCAATAGAAAGCTGAAAAAAAAAATTCAACATTATTTACCAAAATGTCAAACGACCATAATATGATTGAGGAGTGGAGCATATTTTGGGTCTTATTTCCTGATTTGCTTTACTCGACCCTTTATGACTGCACACCAATCATAAATCTTATCCCTCTATCAAATCTAATAATCGGAAAATGCTCCATGGGTATAAATCCATTTAATTGCGCATTTCATAACTCGGAAATCCACTCTAATTACAGCGTGCAATGGGGACCTAGATCCAAACTAGGTTATACACAACATACAGCGTTGTGATGGGTTTTTTTTTTTTTCACTCGGAAACCCAGACTGGGTTTTCTTGGGCGTTTTATGGGAGCGCAAAGCGCTGGAAGCAGGTCGAGTGGAAGAGCGGACGCCATTTTGGGAACATTGACTCGAATCAACGTGTCGGAGAAGGCCAATTTTCTTGATCATCAATCCCGCATGACACGGTTTGTCAAGGACTGAATGTGCTATTGAATCATTAATCATTTGATGCGCATATAGTAAGACGGTGCAGGGAAGGCTTCATTTAAACCGAATTTTTAAACGTTTATTTAGAGATATTGAGACACACAGTTGATTTTATCCACGGAATAAATCAATTGATAATGGATTTCTGTATACAGTATAATCGCTATACTATAACTATAAAAGTTATCCAAAATAAAAAAAGAAAATATTCTGGAATACAGTTAAATGAATACAAGACAAAACTCTTTGGCTAGGCAGAAACATTCCAACAAATAATATTGGAAATATATCATGGGAGGAGGAGGAGGCTTATGTTAAGTCACTGTGTATCTATTTTTGTAAGAATAAAGATAGACATTAAGTTTGGAAATAAATTGGTCTAAAGAGAGAATATTTAAAATGAAACAACTATTAAATCTATGGAAACAGAGACATCTCACATTTAGAGGGAAAATAGCAATACTGAAATCATTGATAATGTCGAAAAACATTTATACATCAAATGTTTTGTCTTGTCACAGAGAAATAGTTAAGGAACTCGATAAAACATTCTTTGATTTTCTTTGGATGGAGAGGGGGACATGCAAAGGTTAAAAGATCAAATGTAGCAAACAGAATACAAGAAGTATAGGTTTAAATAATTATGTCAGATATTCAAACAAAAATTTTGCATCGTTAAACAAAAAATTGGTTTTGTAAATATTTAAGCGATAAGTTGAATGCAGGTTGCAAATGTATATGTTTGACCATTGGTTTTTTTCTCAACTTGGTGGTATAAATGTCATCATAAATTGTAAATATAATATTAAAAAAGGATTTTTCTGAAAAGTAAGATGCCATATTTCTGTTATGATTTAATTATGACCTTTTTCTTGATTTAAGACGACTACTATTCAAGGAATGTTCGACCAGGTATATTTGATAATTTTCGGAAAGAAATGATTTGGCTGAATAAAAATATTCCCTATCATATGCCTATATTCGGTCACCTCCCTTGCATGCCCAATTCGTTTGCCTTCCCAAATAATTCTTTATATGAGCGAGCGTAGTAAGCGAAGACAAAAATATATACAAAATTCACTATAACTGATCTTATTACGTAACTCCCTTCCTGCAGAGTTCGAGGATAGTCGGACACATCGCTGCAAATATATTACAATATCTAGGCATCTGCTGCTGGAATAAGAGTGATTGCTGATTGAAAAAATCTTGTTTCTAGATTTTATGAGAGAGAAAAACTTGAATGTTTCAATACTGAGAAAGTATTGTTACTCCCATGGTTACTCCCTTCTCGTGATTTTAGTAACGCATTTATCAGCATCTATTGCGCACAGAGGGTATGACAGGAATAGGCTAATAATGGTCACAGGACGTTTTCTCCTGTAAAATCATCTAGATTATTTTGGGTCAACTTGCCGCTTGAATCCTTGCAGTTATATAACTAACATTTCATGATAAAAGAATAACATAAACATTGGATAGAGAGACAAGATGCAAATATAACCGGCATTGGTTGAGATACTGAAAATGTGAGTGAGCGAAGCGAGTGAGCGCTTCCAGTTTTTCCAGTCCTCTTTTTTCTTTCCTTTTCCGTCTCTTTTACAATATCATTTCTTGTTTGTTTGTTTGTTTGTTTTTATTTCCGAAAATACTATAAAAAAACAGTAACACATATAGCAAAATCAATGACAAAATCAATGACATACAATAATAGAATGATTAAACGGATGGATAGCCCATTTCAGAGCCATTAACCTAATGGCTCTGTTCTTCTATGGATGGAGTCCATTGATAATACACATAAATAATAATGTAACACAATACTGAGGCTAAATTAGAATACACTAAACTAAACTCAATCAAACTAAACCAAACTAAAAATAAACATTACAAAATCTATTCAGATTCATCTGTTCTTGGTTAATATAATTATGTCTCAAAAGCAGGATATAGCAATTATTATTAGAGATTGTAGCCAGGATTCAAGCGGACGTAATGGTAGTCACCAAGAAGAAAATTTGTTTTAGGCCTATCAAGGGAAGAGAAAGCTCTGTAAAATTGAATTTGTAGATATTATGTATTTCAAACTTTCTTTTTGTATACGAGTAACAGAAATATACGATATTACAAACAAATCGTTATTTATTTCAAAAAGTATTATCAATGTCACAAAATTTGTATCGAATCCCCAGAATCTCATTGATAAGACATCACACATCGTATCTACCATGGTACCTGTAAGAATTTCACTTCGAAAGCTCAAACTTCGTTTTAGTCATATGCTCATGGTTGCTGTTTCAAACTATATACAGTGTGAAAGACACAACATTTGTATAACAGTTTCGTAATGATACACATTTCTTAAAGTGTTAAATGATCATGATGACTGAGGACCGTAGTCCTAAACAAAAAAGTCGTATTTCAATCTACGCATACATTAATTATGCATTAAATTTGGAAATCCTCCAATTGTTTCATGATATAATTATTTCAGTTTTTGCTAGATTGCTTGAATTGAAATGTTTGATGTGTTTGTTTAATACAAGGACATTGTATGTATATCAGAATCTATATGTGATTAAAATTGCACTTGTCGTCATTTTTTTGGGGGGGGGGGGGGAAGGAAGCTTCAGCCCCCCCCCCCCCCCCCCGGACCCACGCCTGGGTTCAAACAGAGCCCCACCAATAGAAAAAAAAGACGACATTGCATGACAAAATTAAAGAAACTAATTAGATCTAAACCTAAAAGCATGACGAGGAAACATTATAGCGATATTCGTACAAGGAAATCAATGAAGTATGAGACTTCAATACCCTTGCCAACACTGAAGAATGAAAGAGAAGTAGATTTTTTTTGGGGGGGGAGGGGGTGTTACAGTTCGTTTATCCGAAGGTTCGTTATTCCGAAGGTTTGTTTATTCCGAAGGTTCGTTAGTTCGTTAATTATTTTCGGACTAACGAACCTTATTTTGTTTTTGGACTTATCGAACCTTTGGAATAACGAACCTTATTTCATTTTTCGATTAACGAACCTTCGGAATAACGAACCTTATTTCATTTTCAGACTAAGATTGTTCACGATGGGGAGGGGGCGACATCTGAATGAGAGAATTTTTGTATTTCATAAAGGAAACTTAGCGTTTTAGTGACGCTCTTAGAAAATTACTTTCTTTCAGGATGCGCGGTCACGTGGCTATCAAAAGAGACCTTGCATTTTAAAGCACGATCTGTACACTTGTTTCACAGACTGATCTAAGCATCCACTTATTTTATCTCTGTTTTGTTTTAATGGGGGTCAGTACTGCTCAATGTAACTGTGTTATTATCTTTTATACAAGTTACAGATTTTTTTCTTTTCTTTTCGCGGGGAGGGGGGGGGGCCTTGAATATTTCCTTGATTATTGTTAAACCCCTCATTTCGCTGTGTAGTTCCAGTTAGCAGGATTAAAATTTTGCATTCTCAAGCTCTTGCAGGCACAGAATATAATTATGCCTGTGCACTAATGTCCTTTGGCAATTAAACATTAATCTACATTTTGCCACTCTCCACCCAGGTGTAAATGGATACGGGCAGGAAGGAATTCCTAGAATGCTGTGAGCACTGAAATTCAGCCTAGTTGAGCTATATGGTTTAATATTGGGAGCACCCTCGAGCACCTTGTTTAGTGAATACGTGCGTTATATACATATCCAATACTATTATTGTAATACCTTGAAAGTAACTGATTACCTTCTTTACATATGCGAGGGAGCGTAGCGACCGAGAGGAAGATTCTAGGAAAGTCTTCACAATCTGTTGTCCCGATCTGTTGTAGCCTTAGCTCATTATTTTCACCACTTTTGTTCCAAATTTGCGTCTGGACAATCCTCAGAAAAATTTCCGGGGAGCAGCTTTTCAGAGCTAGACATTATTTCTAATTTTGAACTATTTTTTGGCACTATTTCCTTTAAAAATGATTATGTATATCAATTCCATAAATAGTTTTGGGTATTGATTACTGAAGCACTGAAACTAAAAGGTACCATTTCCTCATATGTAAGTGACTCTTCCCACTTTTCCTAGAAAAATTAAAACGAAGTTTCCAAAGGTATTTATTTCTCCCTATCGATATTTGGAAACTAATAATGGGCGTCATGATGTACATTAAATTCTTGCTTTAGAAATGTGATTAAAATGACACTGCTCTCGCTTTTCACCTTTAAAATCTTGAAAGGTATTTGTGACTACCCTCACTTTTCTAAGAAAAATGAAAACAAAGTTTCCAAAGGCATTCATTTCTCCCTTCCGTCTTTAAAAGCTATCGATAGTTGGAAACTAATAATGGGCGTTATGATACAAGTTAAATTATTGCTTTCGAAATTTGATGCCACTGCTCTCGCTTTTAAGCTTTGAAATCTTGAAAGGTATTGTGAGAGAATATTCTCAATCTTTCAAGAAAACTAAAAACAAACTTCCAAACATGCCAAGGTATTTTTTCTCCCTTCCGCCTTTAGAAAATTTCGATATTTTGAATCTTATAATGGCGTCATGATGCAAATAAATTTTTGTTTTTGAAAGGTGACTGATAAGACACTGCTTCTACTTAAACTAGTATGGAAATTTTTTAATGCATTTTTTAGATTTGAAGTTAGATGACTTCATATACGTGGAAATAAAAACAAAAGAATCCTTCAAAGTGTGATAAATAATGGGTGATGGAGCCAGTAATTAATGAAAAGGCATAAAAATCAACTTTTGGTCCATTAAATTATCTAAATCGGTAGTTTCTACTGAAAAGCGATTTCAAAATCGGTACATAGGTGCTTAAATTCCATGAAAAGCGGTAGTCTTCCGCCTAAGTCGATAGAGTTGACAAGTATGCAATACAGAAGTACAGTCACTGTTCTTATTGATAAAGAGACAGTATTGGGAAAGATAGGCTGTCGGACAACATGGTTTATTATGGTTAAAGCATCTCTCTCCATGAATCACGCCATTATACCACTCCTCCGAGAAGCGTTCACTCCGTGTCCCATAAATTACATAATTATTATTCAAGCAATCATGCGTAGTACAGTCTGCATTGATAGTTGTTTAACTAGAGAGGATATGGGCGTGTCATGGCAACTAAAAATCGTCATCGTCATGATCGTTGCGTCCCCAGAGTTTTGGAAGCACACAAAAATCCCTGATGATTCATTGCTGGTAATTACTGTAACAGTTTACACTAGCAGTGTCATATTCTTTGTTGACATTGTTTCAGTGGTCATCGGCGTCACTTCTGGGTCTTTTTTTTTTTTTTTTCATTTTTAATTTTTCATAATAAAAATGCAATTTATCTTCAGCGCTGACCACTGAGCGATGGTATTTGTTGGCCTTTAAGCTGTGATTCCCAGGGGAATCTTTGTTGCTTTTTTGTTAAATCCTCCTCCCCCCTTCCCCCCAAAAGGAGAAAAGAACGTCAAGAAATGATACAGTGATGACCAGTGATCGATTAGATAGCATTCTCGAAGCTGCCTTGCCTTTCCCTGGTTACTTTCAAAATCTTCGAACTTCCCTCATTTCCCAAGTGTTTTGCTGTCGTAGATCAATGTGGCGAGACTTCAATGGACCATGGGCGGACTGCGTTTGGGAAGTTTGAGATTTCTCCCATGGGTCGCCTATTATTTCGGCTTGATCGTGGATTTGTGGTTCAACGGGCCATTCGCATTTAAATTTTCTTACAGAATTTAAGTCTCTGTTCAATCCTGCAATTGACATCTCTACACTCTAAAAACAAGCTAGTCACATTTGACTAGATTACCGACTCCCACAGGCACCAGCACTATTCCATAGTAGAAATTAAAAAAAATAAAAAAATACTGGCACAATTCTGGTAAATATGACCAGAATTCTACATGTTAACGTAGGACCCCAAGTGCACCAACACTATTCTATTCAAACGTGACACAGGTCGAGTGAAAATGACCAGAATTTTAGTATAATATTTGACTACAACACCGGATCCCACGAGCGCCAGCACTGTTCTAATCAGAATCGACACAATTCTAGTAAAAACATTACCAGAATTCTTGTTAAAATGAATGAAAAATTTAGTAGAATTCTGGTAATTTTCACTATAGCAACTGTGTCAATATAGTGTTGGTGCCTGAGTGATCTTGTGTTCCCGTCAAATATTGTACTGGAAGTCTGGTCATTTTCACTTTATTTTAGGAGGAGTTGGTCTAGCGGTAAAGTCCACAGTCATCTCTTTTCTTCGCCTACAAACTATTCTAATTGGACGCAGGTTCGAGTCCGAATCACGTTTTTTTTTTTGGATAGTGATGTAAAAGATCGGTCCCAGACGTAAATAATCATATCTGATTGATACACATAAAAAAAACCAATTCAACAAAAACAACTAGAAAATTATTTCAGTTTTGAGGACTAGTCCGTCAAATAGATTTGTGCTTAGTGTGTACGAAATTTTCTGTCTAGAAGATTGCCGGTGCAGGCCATGTCTCCCTGACGGCCTGACCGTCAATCAAAATGGCACATCATATTTCTGAATTTAGTCTGTTTTAATGAACAACAACAGCGTCAACTTGAATGGCATTTAAACATTTTAAACAGAAAAATCGCTGAAAACAATAAGTAGAGCAGATGTTTATGTCTCCAACTTTCCATAATCACCCATGATTCTTCGCACTTTCAGCTCCCTACGGGTAACAAAACCAGACAAAATCCTTGCCAAAATATGACAGAAGTATTTATTGCTCTAGATACTCGCGTTACGAATGAGAAATAGGATCGAGTGGGCTGACACCCAATTAGTTTGACGATTGATGCGTTGATTGGTCGAAAGCTGTGAAGGATTTAGCTTTTGTAAAACATTGTTTGTAATTATATAAAAGAAATGAGGACGCGCACATGGTTTGGAGCCTGGTGAAGAAATTAAAATATTTATTATGAAGGTGTATTGCTAATTGCTTTCCCACTCCTTTCCTCGTTTTAATCGGTCGGCTGATATTGGACATAAAGGGCGCGTCATCGTGGACGTATAAACTAGACAATTCAGCTTACACCTATTTATTTTTATTGATGAAAATGTTAAAAGAAAAGATTTCTGTGAAACTATGGTAAGCTAACCGTCATTTATTGGTTGTATTCTAAAATAAAACGTTGTCATTATTATCTTCACTCTAAGTAGCAGCATCATATAAGTATTTTTTTTTTGGTACGAATTAGTTGTTTTTATTGGGTATTATACATGACATTTAAAGAGCTTTATTTTTAAAAAATCTTTTGATAGGGGAAATGAAATACCACAACGCACAAATGTAACATAAATCTGTAAGTTTTTTTCTATTTGGAGCTCATGATTCTTCCAATCTCTATTAAATCATGCTTTTAGAACCTATAAACAGATAAAGGATTTTGTTAATAAGACAATTGACACGTCTAACACACTGCTAAAAATCCAATTCCAAACACTCCGGCAATTACCTGGTTATTAAGAGCACGTCAAAGTTATAGCCATTCCATTCCCTTGAGTGGATTGGCAGAAAACGAGTCAACAAAAGGAATACTCGATCGTCTGACTAAAAAAGTCGACAAATTGTAATAAATGAGATTTGAGATGGCCAAGGATTGGGAAGCATTGTGATTTTCACGCCATTTTGAAAGTCCTTCATCATGTTCATCAACTGCCTCTCAAAGTATTACGCGAATTGTCGGATGCGATACATGGACTTTGATGTATTTATTTTTCTGTTTGATTCGGTTGTAAGCGAATGCACTTATTCCAAGTGGAATGCAAAACTAAGATCTAATTTTGAGGATTAAGGACAGGGATCGATTTCCATGAACATAGAAGCTTTTTTATTCGAGGTTTTCTCAGGTACCTGGAAGCGACAGTCCCACTCTAAAATTGTCTGAAAGGCAAAAAAAAAAAAAAAAAAGAAGAAGAAGAAGAAGAAAAAGAAGAAAAAGTATTAAGGATATTACAACGGATATATGAGGAAAAAATATAAAACTAAACGACAATGAAAAAAAAAAAAGAACCAATGTACTCAAGTTTAAAAGTTTGACCGTAAAATGAATATTCAAAAATGTGAAAAACATTGTTTCTCTCTCTCTTTAATAGTCGTTTTCGAGGCCGTTTTCATTAATATCAGAAGACTTGTTACTCAAGCAACAATTTTTGAAATTGGAAAGGAATACAGAACAATAATACACCCGGTTGACGACAGTTTATTGGTAAACTAAACTTGATATTATAGTTAAATCCAGTTTGCAATGACGACACAAGATGCAAACTTAAGATAGAAATATTCTCAGTCACACAAAAGTACTGTTAACCATGCACTTACAAACACGTGGCATAGGTTTTTAAAAAATCGTATAATTTTTCAAAACCTATTCTTAAATCGGTAATTACTTGAAGCGATTAAAAAAAAACATGGCGTCATTTAAGAATAAACTATATATTTGAACTTCAAGAGATTCGTATGAAAGCATGAGAATACATTCCGTTTGATAAATAACAACTAGATTGGGATCCCATTTGGAAAGGAACTAAACCATATATATTTTTTTACTATGAGGGTATAAATCTCCGACACATCCTCCGGCGCCAATTGCTCTTAGTCAATTTCATACACTAACCATTAGCCGAATACAGATCTTCGACCCTGGACAGAATTCTATACCAATCCTAACCCAAACTCCAACCCTAACCCAAACTCTAATCCGAAGTCTGACCTAAAATCCTAACAGCGTATCTTTGGCGAAATAAAGCACGGAGCAATAATCGCTGGAGCATAATGTCAGTTCCCCGTCTATAGACACCCCCCCCCCCCCCATACTGGCCATACCGCACTTTTAAACGCTGATTTTTTTAATATTAATATTAAGATAATGGTTGATGTATTCAAAGTCTGTGAGCATGTACTGGACTGTTAGGAATACAAGAATCACATTCGGACCTTTAATTTTGCAAGCTGTCGGATGCACTTGTATTTCACCTCAATAATACTTTCAATTATTTCTCCACCTTGGTTCATAATACACCTCATTATCTCAAATAAGACTCGATGCTCCTCAGATACTTCTCCTGTCCTCTTTCATCAATCTAGGCACTCCATCAACCCGAATTCATGCGAAACCAGAAAAGAGAATTGTGTATATGATGTGACTTCAGTAATGGTCAACATAATCTCTTTCATTGTCTGATTGTCACGATGAGCATCACGAGCTTTTTCGGTAGGTTGTCAAAAGAAAGCGTTTTCTTTTAATACTGACAAGCTTTCTTCAAACTATATGACCACAATTCAATATTTCAAATGGTCAAGTTTTGACAAGTTCGAGATTTATTTTCTGGCTCTGAAATCTATTCTGTTCCCTTAGGGTCCATGCTCTTACTATGATAAGATATACTTCTCCTCAGCATCTGTGTTCTGAAGTCCATTTACATCAATTAAGCAGTTGGCTTCTGAAACCATGTGGCCCTTGTATACAGCCTATGGGGATATGAGAAATAAGAAGTCAACGTGTTGAGAACCAGAAAACATCTTATTTGCTCGTCAACAATGAAAAAAGCTACCCTGGTTTTAAGGCACTTACATACTGTAATGCATATCAGAATCATAACGAACATTACCTATGTGTATTGAAAATTACTTGGTGTGACATGCAAGTGTTTTGCATTTTTTGTTATAATCATGGAAAAAATTGCCTCCACAACAGCCAGAATAATTCATTCTCTCTTCCTTTTTTGTCCTTTGCCCTTTGTTTTCTTCTCACTCTTCCTTCTCTTCTTCTCCTTCATCTTTTTCTTCTCCTTTTCTTATCCCTCTTCTCCTTCCATTTCTTCCTTTCCCCATTCTTCTTTTCCTTTTCTACTTCTTCTTTTCTTTCCTATTCGTAGTAAAGTTGTATTGATGTTGATCATGTATTTTTATGGAAATATGTGCACTGTTGTTCTGTATATCATTCCAACTTCTAATATGAGATGAAATAAAGAATAAAAGAATTAAAGAATAAAGAATAAGATATGAATCTTTGTAAAATATTCTTTTTAACAAACGAAAACGGCTTGGTGATGATCCCAAGACGTTTCATGACATCTCGGATAAAATATACTGTTAGCATGGTTAGTGTGATTATCCCCTCTATCAAAGCAAAATAGAATTCACGACACCATACCATACTCTTGAAATCCCTGATAGTATCTGAAAAGACATTAACAAGGGCATTAACAGCCTAATTTTCAGTGTAGAAAAGTGTCAAGCAACAGACGTAATGTCACAAGGACCAATCTTGATTTGAAGAATAACTTTCTGGGCTGCGTTTCACGAAACCGTCATAAGTCTAAGTTCATGGACACACGTTTCAATGGGATGTCCAAGAAGTTAGACTTATGATGTTTCGTGAAACGCAGCCCTGGTGTACTGCAGAACTGTATACAATATCACACGGAGGTCTCTCGCTCTTGGTCATTACATACTATGACACGAAGTCACGTATTCAAGACATGACATGGAACATCCTTTTTCTGATTCACAAGGTTTCTAACCCATGCCGGTGAAGCGGCAGATTTGGTTCCAGCGGCGGATTTTGTACCTGGTACAAAATCTGCCGGCAGATATCGTTAATTGATTAATAAACTCATTCAGGAATCAATCCAAGGAATCAATCCAAGTACGGTATGTGTAAGGAAAGGTGCTCTCTCTTTTAAAAAAAAGATAAAAACAATTGCAACTATTCACTCTTCAAGGAGTGAATGTCAAAAAACAGTGAATTTCGAGTTAACATGCGTAATTTTTCACTCAAATTTCACTTTTTGACGATAAATTATAGGCCTACATTCTTGACTCACTTATAAAAATCAAAAGTTGATATTCACAACACTTTTGTGTGAGTAAAAAGTTTCTAATCAGATTTTGTTACAGAACACAATCAGCCGGCAGATTTTGTCACCAAGAACCAAATCTGCCAAGAACCAAATCTGCCGGCAAAATGAAAGAAAAGTGTCAGCCAAGATAAATATGTCTCTTTAACGGAAATAACAGAAAGAGATAGATATGGTCCAAAGGAATAAGTTCTGTATATTGTCTTTCAAGGAGTGATTAATGGATTTGATACGGGTGTAGAAAGCGTGCATCTTTAACAGTCAAATGTGTTTAAAGTGGAGATCACGTTCTGATGATAAATGATTTCACAAAATGAAAATTATGTACATGTTTGCAGGTCTGTCAGGCGCCCTTGAACCGTTGTAGCTAACATGGGCACCGCAAGGACGGGGGAGGGGGGGGGGGGGGGGCAAAAGGGACAGTTGCCTCCCCAATCATTCAAGGGGGATGGGATGGGTTTACTAACATTGCGTAATTTCATTTTTCTAATATCTAACTAACTTTTCAGATATCAAGGAATATAAAGAGAGGGAGAAAATGTGCTTGTGGGGGTTAGGGTAAGGCTGTATGTTAACAGTAAGCTTTTAAGGTGGTCCCCAACATAGGTTTGAGATGGGCCCCTAAGAGTGCTCCCCCTAAGTTGGAAGCCTTCCTGTTTACTTGGTAGCCGAGGGGGGGGGGGGGAGTAGGGGGCAATCAAAATACTTATCGGGTTTGTGACCATTATTATCGTGATTTGATTCGATTTATTTTGGTTTCTTTGTTATTTATTCCTTATTATTTATGTTCAACATTAAAGAATATATCCCTGCATTGCATCGAATTTATGTTTAGAAAAGGCGATGGACAGATTACTTGAAATTTTTAAATCTCGACGCACGTCCCCCTATCCATGGCGCCCACATAATGAATTCTAAGGTCAGAATACAAAATAATTAATCGGACATACAATAATACTTGAGACGCTGGGACAAGGTTTGATCCTTGGATATCTGATGACCGAGGTAAAAGGCATCTACTTTTAATCCCAAAGGGACCTGTAAATGTGATTTTTTTCTCCTCCGAAATTTTCGCGCCACAAAAATGTATGAACACTTTCTGAAATTACTCTAATTTGTTTTTATTATCTGATCATGACTTGTCACAAAAAGTCGACTTGTGCCCTCCCCCCCCCCCTCACCCCTGTCTCCGCCGTAGAATCCTTGATCCGATCTGAGGCTAGAAGGCCTATACCTCGTTAACTTTTCGAGAGCCTTTTGACTGACAACTAATAGTTTGGACACAAGGTTATTACACTCTACAGATCTTCTGAAGTGTTTGATACCTTTATTCTATAATATAGATTACAGTTTTAGTTTTCATTATGAAAGTATCTTTAAAGCCACTAGAGACACTCGTAAGGGCATGGTGTCTGCTATAATATACGTTTTCATAATTTTACCGGTACTATTCAACTCCATCTTCAAAAAGTTCCATAAAAATGGTCAGTTTTTAGCGTCCAGTTGATCTTTATTTTCTTATTCATTGAACTGAAAAAGTTCGAGACTTATATAAGAAAATTTTCTATTTTAGATGAAGACAGTTTTAACTCCAGGAAACCAAGTTTCGTCAATTTCTTTAGAGAATTCCTTTGAAAATGTGTATGAAAAACACACTAAAGCAGTAGCGGATTTAGGGGGGGACATTTCCGACCCGTGCCCCCTTTTGAGCCAAAAGTGTCCATTTAGCCCCCTCTTTTTTTGAAAAGTGCCCCCTTTTTTGCTTTTCTGAGAATTTGTTAAGCAAAAGTCTACCTAAAGATGTGATGACCTTTTTCTTTTTTTTCTTTTTTCTTTTTTTTTTGCTTGTCAGAAAATTTTTCAAGGAAAACTGTACCGAAAAACGTGATTACCTTTTTTTTCTTTTTTCTTTATTTTTATTATTATTTTTTTTTTTTTGCTTGTCAGAATTTTTGGAGATTTGTGTATTCCCTCCTTCATGAAATCCTGGATCCGCCCTTGCATTGAAGAATAGGCATGAGCAAATTCAAAACCAGTTTTCTTCAAACAGCTATTCAGCAACGCACAACTTAATAACCTCATAAGATAATGTGAACATGTAATCTAATACATGTATACGACGAAAATTAATATCCTGCTTAATAGATTAGCAAAACAACAGAGAAAACATGCCCCCTCATTTTTGAAAAGTGCCCTTCCCCATTTCGAAGGGAGAACCTTTTTTTTTTTTTTTTTGCTTGCTTGTCAGAATTTTAGGAGATTTGTGTGTCCCCTCCTTCATGAAATCCTGGATCCGCCCTTGCATTGAAGAATAGGCACGAGCAAATTAAAGAACCAGTTTTCTTCCAACAGCTGATCAGCAACGCGCAACTAATAAACCTCATAAGATAATATGAACATGAAATATAATACATGTATACGACAAAAACTATAAGATATGATATTATTTTATCATTTAAACGTAAAATGAAATTTTTTTTGATGAATAGATATGGCAAAACAACAGAGAAAACATCCTTTCGAACCTGAAATTGAGGTAGAACAAAAACAATGTCCCCGTCCTTCCATCCCTCGCGCTCTTTCTCTGCCTCTCTCACTCTCTTCTTTTCTCTTTCTCCCTCTCTCTCTCTTCTCTGTTACTTAACTCATCAGTTCTTATGATTTGTAATATTATATATATATATATACACCAGTACCACATCCTTTTTGTACTGTAGTCGGGGGGGGGGGGTAGGGTAGGTTAATTTATAGTTTTATAGTGTATATATATATAGGAGCCTACTTAGTAATTACTGGTATCAGAGCATTTGTAAGTACTTTTTTTTTCTCAAAGGGGTTTACAAATTACAAGCTATGCTTTTCAATAGACTCCTCCACTTATGTTTCTTCACTATGCCAAATTTCAATTCTACCGAAATCATGATAGTCTATAGTTGCTTTAAAAATTACCTTAACCAGAGATGTATCAAAGAGCTTCTCTGGAATGCGATATCTCTCTGCACCTCGATTGTACCTGTTGGGAAATTCATAAACCTCGGCTGATAACTCTTCTGCAGTCCTGTAAAAAGAAGGGAAAGGAAATGATGATTTGGTATTTTTTCCAGGCCAGCAGTCAATACTGGGTTTCATTATTACCATAATCAAATCTCCATGACCACCATCACCACCACGACCATCATCACCACCACGACCATCATCACCACGATTACCACCATTACCATCCCTAACATCTCATCACCATCACTACTATCACCACAGCACCATGATTAAAAAATCATCATTGTCACTAATATAACAATATCACTTCTCAGAATTCCTTGAGTATCACCACCACCACCACCACCACCACAATCACCACTACCACAACCATCACCATTCAACCTACTCCTCATCATATGGTGCATCCATGACCTGTAGTGTGGCTGCCTGAAAGTTGTTTATCAACAGTTTGTTTTTGTACTTGTACATCACGATTATCAAAACCATCCTACCACAACTACCACCACCACCACCACCATCACCACTTAACTTAATCCTCATCTTATGGTGAATCCATGACCTGCAGTGTGGCAACCTGAAAGTCCTGTATTAACAGTTTGTTCATGTAGTTCTTCCAAGTCTTTGTGTCATTGGGAAGGTCTTTCTCCTTGAAATTAGGCGGTGCACCTTATTTTACTGTTTCCCGACGAAAAATTGAGATAAATGAAGGAAATCTTGCTATAACCCTTCATTTTTGCATCACCCATGTTTGGGATACAAAAAAAAGCTTAATCTGTATGGGGGTGGTTGGGGCTTACTTCTCTTACTGATTCCTGGGGCAATATAAAGATAAATATTATCGGGAATGTTATATCCATTCATTTTTGCTATTGCATGACCTGTGTCTGGGAGAGAAACAGAAAACTTATTAGAAAACCTTATTAGTACGGGAGGGGTGTTCCTCTTGTTCACAATGGGCAAAACACTCTTTTACTGTTTCCTGAGGCAAAATGATTTCCTGATTGCTTTATCCATTCAGTTTTGCATGACCTGTGTCTGGGACAGGAAAAGAAAAAAAAATCAGTGTGGGAGGGGGGGGGGGGGTTCCCTTGAAATTAACCCATGCTCATATCATACATTCAAGCTATATTTAGAAAACTTTTTTCTAAAGTAATTAGTTCACCTTGATTCAAATCTTGACAAAGATGAAAAGAAATCAGAGCATCACGATTGCTTTCTATAACTTATAAGAACCACTGAATTAGTAATTGATAGCAAACTCATTTCATGCAAGGAGGATGCTTATGATAGAACTATTGACTGTTTTGAAAGGCACGGTTGAATTTATAGACCAAGGTGATATCGAAACATGGTACTGTGTCCCAAGAAAAAAGTAAGGAAGTGGAGTGGCGTGAGATGCAGCGAATCGAATTATGCGCAAAATTGTCTAGCCAAATAAAAGAAAACATTTCTTTCTTTCTTTTTGTTTGCTTGTCAGAATTTTCGGAGATTTGTGTGCCCCTCCTTCATGAAATCCTGGATCCGCCCTTGCATTGGAGAATAGGCACGAGAAAATTCAAAACCAGTTTTCTTCAAACAGCTGATCAGCAACGCACAACTTAATAAACCTCATAAGATAATGTGAACATGAAATATAATACATGTATACGAAGAAAATTATAAGATATGATATTATTTTATCATTTAAACGTAGAATTAAAAAAATTCCTGATGAACAGATATAGCAAAACAACAGAGAAAACATCCTTTCGAACCTGAAATTGAGGTGGAACAAAAACAATGTCCCCGTCCTTCCATCTCTCATGCTCTTTTTCTCTCTCTCTCATTCTCTCCTTTTCTCTTTCTCTCTCTCTCTCTCTCTCTCTTCTCTGTTACTTAACTCATCACTTCTTATTATTTCTAATATATATTATTTGTGTATATACATATACATATATATTTTTCCCTCCAGGCCAGCAGTCTATACTGGGTATACATTATTACCATAATCAAATCTCCATTACTACCATCACCACCACGACCATCATCACCACCACGACCATCATCCCCACCACTACCACCATTACCACCTCTCAACTTGCTCCTCATCATATGGTGCATCCATGACCTGCAGTATGGCTGTCTGAAAGTTGTTTATCGACAGTTTGTTTTGTACTTGCTCATTACGATCATCAACACCACCCTTCCACAACTACCACTACCACTACCACAACCATCACCACTTAACTTAATTCTCATCTTATGGTGAATCCATGACCTGCAGTGTGGCAACCTGAAAGTCCTGTATTAACAGTTTGTTCATGTAGTTCTTCCAAGTCTTTGTGACAATGGGAAGGTCTTTCTCCTTGAAATTAGGCGGTGCACCCTATTTTACTGTTTCCCGACGAAAAATTGAGAGAAATAAAAGAAATCTTGCTATAACCCTTCATTTTTGCATCACCCATGTGGGATACAAAAAAAGCTTAATCTGTATGGGGGTGGTTGGGGCGTACTTCTCTTACTGATTCCTGGGGCAAAATAAAGAGAAATATTATCGGGAATGTTATATCCATTCATTTTTGCTACTGCATGACCTGTGTCTAGGAAAGAAAAAGAAAAACTAATTAGTACGGGAGGGATGTTCCTCTTGTTCACAATGGGCAAAACCTTCTTTTACTGTTTCCTGAGGCAAAACGATTTTCTGATTGCTTTATCCATTCAATTTTGCATGACCTGTGTCTGGGACAGCAAAAGCAAAATTCAGTGGGGGGGGGGGGGGGGGTCCTCTTGAAATCAATTCATGCTCATATCATACATTCTAGCTATATTTAGAAAACATTTTTCTAAAGGCCCCGTCACATATTAGCGAATCGAGCCAACGAATGCCTAACGTATTCGAAAATTTGGACATGCGTTCGTGTCCGTTGCCATTCGTTCGTGACACGTTTGACGTACGTGGTATTCGTTAGCTGTTCGTAGGTGTTCGCAGAGATACGCTGGAGCCGATTTTCTATTTTGGACATGTTCAAATTTAGAACTCTATTGTGGCAAAGAATTTGAGCGTATTTGGACTTTTCCCCCAAAATAGCTGTTCGCTAGGCATTCGTTAGCTCTTTTCGCTAATATGTGACGGGGCCTTAAGGTAATTGGTTCACCTTGACTCAAATCTTGACAAAGATGAAAAGAAATCAGAGCATCACGATTGCTTTCTATAACTTATAAAAACCACTGAATTAGTAATTGATAGCAAACTCATGTCATGCAAAGAGGATGCTAATGATAGAACCATTGACTGTTTTGAAAGGCACGGTTGAATTTATAGACCAAGGTAATCTCGAAACATGGTACTGTGTCCCAAGAAAAAGTAAGGAAGTGGAGTGGCGTGAGATGCAGCGAATCGAATTATGCGCCAAATTGTCTAGCCAAATAAAAGAAAGAAAAAACCCAAAGCAACAACAAGAACAAAAAAAAAACAACAAAACTACAAACAGGAACCCCAGCTCCATCTTAAGCAAGTACAAAATTAGGAAAGTGAAACATATTTCAAAATCTGTTAATGACGTCCTTCATGTAATTTCTTTTTCACCTTTTATTGCTGGTTGTGATTGACTTACATACTTCTACTACAGTGGAAACTCAATATAACGAGGTCCTTGGGACCATCAAAATTACCTTGTTATATCAGAAATCTCGTTATATCAAGTTTAGAAAAAAACATCAACAATAAAATGTAGAGTTGGGACCAGAATGTTACCTTGTTATATCAGGAATATTATTTCGTCAGATCTCTTTATATACTGAGTTTCCACTGTATGAAGATCATATTGTTATGCTCTTGCAGCAAGTGATACTATAAAAAGTAATGAGCAAAGTCACTGACAATCATCCAAGCTCTGGTAACACATTTAGATTCAAAGCGTGGCAAGAAAAGATTGTCGATTTGATTTATTTTCGTTCTGCAACATCTGCAGAGATACTGCTTCAAAAGGTGTTTTAATTAGATGAAATCGACCTCCAACAGTGCACAAAGTAGATGAAATGGACTTTCAACAGTGCATAGATTAAATGAAATAGACATCCAACAGTAAATAAAGTAGATGAAATGGATTTTGTGAACTATCCTCACTAGAAGTTTGGATCTCTCTCTCTCTCTCTCTCTCTTTGACGTTCTACACTTCTACTAGATTATCTCTGAATACTACATTTTATACATGAAAATGAGGAATTGATGGCTCAAGCAGGTTTTATGCAGCGCATGACAACAGCAAGGTGTGGAATACGGAGTAGCTTGGAAGCCAAAGGTGACCTACAGAGCTGATATGAATACTGAGCTCCATCTTCGTTACCCAGGAGGCAACTAAAAACAAAATCTGACTGCAAGTTCATGTGGATTTGTGAAGTACCCTTCAATGACCATCATAAGCTGACTTTGGCAACTGAAGCAATTGCCCAGTTGCGCGGCTGGGAACCATTTAATTCATAAGTAACGCGAGAGCCGTTTGACAGGTATTTGATGCGATTATGGACATAACATGTAAGTGCTGATGTGGCCATGTGTGATACCATCTCTATGTGGTGGTGGTGAACTATGAAATTCCTCAAGCATGTAGTAAACACTAGAGGAGCAGTTTGTATGTTGTGTTGTGTCTTGCACGGTCGCAAAAAAAGTGATTATTACCATATTTATGCCCAGGATCATAGGAGGAACCTCTAAAGCAATGATTCCTTTTTGTTTTGCTTTTGGATAATGTCATTTTTACATTTGCTCTTAATACATGTTGATAGTCATTTCTCCTAAACATAAACCGATGATGAACTATTCTACAGAACTTTCTACAAGAAAATCGCGTAATATGTGGGTGATTACAATTCTGTGAAAGTCATTAAAAGGCAGAAGGCACAGTTTCGAAGTTTGCACAGGTTTTTGTTTTTTGTTTTTTTGGTCGTGGTTCAGTGGTTACAACGCAGAGACAATCATGGTAAAGTTCAGGACATCTTGCACAGCCTCAAGGGTTCTCTTCTCTGTGTGGATTGTGTGCGCCATGTCATTTCTCTCTGGAAGATGGTTTTTGCGGAATGTATCCGGCCATTTGAGCCCCGGTTCATCCAGTGGATGTCAGCTGCAAAACAAAAGCCTCGGCATCAAAGCCATCTGTGCCAATCTGGACCTCAAGTCTGTTCCCCAAGATCTTCCAAACAACACTGTCGTGCTTGATCTGTCCTTTAACAAGATTGCCCACCTGTTCAACAGATCATTCATCTATCTTCCAGATATCACTACCTTAGTGCTTCGACACAATGTACTGTCAGGGATAGAAAATGGTGCCTTTGAACCTCTGGTCCATCTCAGAGAATTGGTACTTTTGGAAAACCAGCTGGTTTCTCTGCCAGACGGTTTGTTTGGTTTCAATCATCTTCTCTCAAGACTCATTCTTTCGAAAAACAAATTTCGATCAATTCCCAGTAACACTTTGCCATGGTTGAACAGTATCACTTTTTTAGAAATCAGGGAAAATAATATTTCCATGATCGATCCTTATGACTTTAAACCCTTGAAGAACTGTTCATTGTCTGGAGTCATACTTGGAAATAATGCTCTAAGTAATCTTCCTTCTCATGTTTTCTTATACTTGAAACGAGTTCAAAATGTGGAGATATTTTCAAATCCCATTCATGAATTAAAAATTTCCTCACTTTTAGGAAATGCTGTGATTGAGTTACTGAACCTGCAAAACTGCAAGGTACATGACATAATTCCACTAAAAGGATCACATCTTGCTGGTATTTCCAAAATCACTAGAGTAAATCTTGCACAAAATATGATAAGCTCCTTGCCAGATTTTGCATTTTGGGGTTTAAATCATACAAAAATTCTTGTACTTCAAGTTAACCGCATATATATCATTTCAAACAGCTCTTTCTGTGGATTAGACCAGTTGAATGAATTAGACTTATCCCAAAATAAAATTACATTCTTATCTTTGCATGTGTTTTCCTGCAATAAAATGCTACGTAAATTAAAGATAACTGAAAACAAAATTAAGACTTTTTCACTTGGGATACCATCAGGTCACTCCATGCTACAACATCTGGATCTGGCACATAACGATATTAAGCATGTTCCAAGCAGCAGCACCTCAACAATGCGTTCACTTGAGTATCTGGATCTTTCTTCTAACAAGATTAAACCGATCAAGAAGAATTTTCTCCAGGGTTTCACCAATCTCAAAGTTTTGAAGATGTCCGACAATGTCATCGCTGGAACATATTCCCCCAAGTCTTTCACAGAGCTTAAAAACTTGCGTAAGCTCTATCTCAAGAGAGGTGGTACCCAACAGCTCAATGAAGTTTTTCGCTTCATGGATAAACTTTACTTCTTGGACTTATCTACTGCATGGCTGCGCATTCATTCAAAAAATCAATTTACAAACGCTTCATCTCTTGAGACTCTAATCATGCAAGAAGACAGATTGAAAAGTGCAGATTTATTTGATACTGTGACAAACAGTTCGCTCTTTCTGGGATTGATATCTTTAATTAGACTGGAATTACGAGGGAATCAGCTGGATATGTTAGCATGTGGTACTTTCCAACCTCTCAAGAAGCTCAGAATTCTTGACCTGTCCAAGTCATCAATTAAGATCCTTGAGGTAGGGGTTTTCAACAGTTTGGTCGCACTCACGAAGCTGGATCTTCGTGACAATGAAATGACGAAGATACCTGCACGTTTCCTTCAAACGCAGCACCAGCTTGCAAGTCTCTATTTAAGCAACAACAAACTAAAATCTATCCCCAGGACTCTATTCAATGGCACCTTTTCTCTGCAGAGTCTGTACATCAAGGAAAACAAAATAACCACAATAGAACGTGGAACTTTGTTTCCAACAAACCTGACTATGGAACTACATGCTTCAGGGAACCCTTTTACCTGTACATGTGACCTCAGTTGGTTTGTCCAGTGGCTCCGCTCTAGCAATGTTGAACTTATTGATCCAAATAAAACACTCTGTTCAACTTCTTCCATTAAAGAAGAAGTAAATTCACCAATCCTCTCCTTCAACCCTGATCAGTACTGTGGCATCAATATTGTGATGATCACTTGCATATCCTTTTCAGTTTTTCTGGTTGGGGTTGTTTGCGTGGTGGCTTACAGAAAGCGATGGTGGTTAAACTACAAATTCTTCCTCCTGAAGCTAGCCATCTTTGGCTATGAGGAAATCAACCAGGACTTTGATGCCCAAGACTATGAATACCAGCTGAACATCATGCATCACGAAGATGACCAGGAGTGGGTGGACCAGATCATGAAGCCAATCCTACAGGAGAGGTTCCCACACCTGCAGAAAGTGGTCTTTGGCGACAACGACCTCAACCTTGGCATGTTCTACATCAATGCTCTTCATTACGCAGTGGACAACAGCTTCAAGACTGTCCTGTTGATCAGCTACAACTCAGTGGACGATGCCTGGTTCCTCACGAAGTTGCGTATAGCCCTAGAGAATCTTAACGACACCAGACTGGACAAGGTCATATTGATATTCCTTGAGGACATTCAGGATGACAACCTCCCGTACCTGGTTCGGTTGTTCCTGAGTAAGAACAAACCTTACATGGTGTGGACAGAGGATGAAGACGGTCAGGAACTCTTCTGGGCTCAGTTTGACAAGAGCATGAGAACAAACAGGGCTCTAAATAGTGTAATTCCTATCTAAAATTACGGTGATATTCACATGAACGAAAAAGTTAATTCATATCAGACATCCTTCCCCTTTTATGATATCATACAATGATGGATAGGAATGTCTTTTGAGCAGCTATCTTGAAAAGCTGAAGACAGAAACTTAGAACCTGTATATTTCTTAGTTCAAGACATATCATGGGGAAATGTATTTGACACACATTTTGTAGAGTTCATCATGTTAAAAGCTGCACCTTGAGTGATAATGGAGAAAATCTGAAATTTTGTGTACAAAACATATTGAGAGTTGTCCACAAGCACCTGTCATTTTGAAGTGATATTGCCAATTTGAGGATCGTTATATAAAGTCAATCAGGACTTCAAACTTCCATAAATTTCTCATTTCATAACCGATTTTGATTAAATATTTTTTGAATTGCTTCTCTCTATCCTCTCTTTTCATTAAAATAAACTTGTCTCCAGGGTATCCTTTTCCTTAAATTAAAGATTCTTCTCCAAGTATAGTCTGTTTTATATTCACAGTATATGCGTCTGTGTATCAACGAACATTGGAACCCTCACCTTCGATGCTATCCTGTTGGCTGGGACGATATTTATCCTCTCATCCTTAAAAAACTTCTTACATTGCATGTTGATGAAGTCATCTCCCAACGGATTCTTCACAGTGACTGTAAGACAAGGCAGTGAAAACATGAATATTCAACAGCATGCAAATGTACCATGAATATTCAGATTGCATTCCGATGTGGAATATTAGTAGAAATGTGTTACGAATATGCAAATACAAAACGTATTAACATCGCATTTTGATGAAGCCTCCAATCAAAGAACTCTTAACAATGGCTGTAAGATACTACAGAGCATTCATGAATATTCAGTGGAACAGAAATTTGTTATGAATATTCAGACTGCATTCTGAGGTCTCCATCCAATGGACTATTTGCAATGGCTGTAAAATAAGACAGTGAAAACATGAATATTCAGTGAAATAGAAATATGCAGATGCAAACGTATTAAAATTGTATTTGGATGAAGCCTACAATAAATGGACTCTTTACACTGGCTGTAAGATAAAGACGATGAAAATATACTAAGTTGCATTAAATCTATGTCATGATTATTCAGATTGCATTATGATGTCTACACCCAATGACCTCTTCACAACTGCTGTAAGACACGACCTAGAGCATTTCAGCCATTGCATGTCTGATGAAATCTCGAGATGAACTCTTCGCAATAATTTTAAGTTTAGACAGAACACATAATGAATATTCTTTTTTTTTTTAAAGAATACTTGAACTTGAATTTGATTCTGGATAGCTGTCTTAATTGGTATTAACAAAGATTTTTTTTTATTCATCCAAAACAAAGATACCATATTTTTTCATGGCAAAATCTCGTTAACAAACGGAATGTGTTATTAAAAAATAGACATCGACAATGGAAAGCTCAACTGAAACAGCGATACTGTAAGTGTTGTGGTGTCGATGTCTGGAAAATTGTAATTGATATATCAACAGAGAAAACCGGTATTGATGATGATGGCCATATCTTTATTTGAACGCATAATGTAAAATAGAATATTTGATCTTTTATTGTTACATGCAATATGTATTTTTTAAGATCTCTGTTACAAACATACTGAAGAGCAAACAGCGGTTGAAAAGTATTGATTATGTGTAAATAAAATAAAATGAAATGAAAATGATTGCATGGAAAGTTGATCATACTTATGAATCAATTTATGTTTTCGACATGCAGAATACATGTATATACTTACCATTTATTGTTTTCGCAATTTTGTTTCATATATCTTATGCCAACCTATATACATTTATGCAAATTATTATCCAGAAATATTGGTATCATCAATGAAATAAAACAAAGTTTTCCTTCAAATGTTTACTAAATTTGTATAATACCCTTATACTCCCTTATTTAAATTACGGGATATTAGGATGGGGCAACTCATCTAGAACGTATTTGGATAGATTATTACTACTGCAAAAATTTATAATGAGAATCATCTGTTTTAGAAATAGATTAGCCGACTCTGACCAATTATTTCATTCCAATAAAATATTCAAAATACAGGACTTATACAAGCTTCGTCTGGGTTCCTTCATGTATCAGTTAAATCAAGGCGAATTGCCAACTCCATTAACTTTATAGTTTTAAAAAAATTCGAGTTTTCACAGCTACCCAACAAGACAACCTTCATCATTCCACCTTCCATTGTTGGGAGCCTTGTATAAACAGAAACTATTCTTTACACTGGTCCTTATTTCTGGAACTCTCTTAATGGGTCTTTCAAACGCTCACCGAGCTTATTCTCGTTTAAATATATCCTTAAACTTAACCAAATAAATAGTTATACTAACCAATCTTAAACTACAGAAGGCTATAATGTCCCGCCTTTGTGCCCGTGTTTGTAAACGTATTGTCCCGTTCTGTGTGGCATAGTATCGTGTATCGTGTATTGTGTATCCTTTATTTCCTTGTACTTTTTTATCATCACTGATACTTTGTTATTATATTTGGGAACGTGATTCACAAGCGTTGCTTTTAAACATTTCCTCCACATTACAGCGAGCATTGTTTAGCTTATACTTGCCATTTATTAATTTGATATACTGTATGAACTGAATTAATATCAATATTTTGTATAAATTTACATTGTTGATTTCATAATGATTTTGAAATGTGAAAGATCTTGTAAAGTTTATTTGCTGTATTGTGGAAATAAATGAAACGAAACGAAATGAAATATATACTAAAAGTTTATTTGTTTGGTCAAACACTGGAAATACCATGTGGAAATAAAGAAACCTTGAACCTTGAACCTAAAAGATTTTTTAAGTCGGAAGTGAAATATTGAAAGTTATTAGAAATGAAAGAAACGGATGTTTTCTCCAGTGGACCATATCGTTAGCAAAGAGACAAACTTAGAGTGACATGAATCATGCCAGCTATGTCAATGGGCGGTTTTCGAGGACTTCCACGGCAAATCACTTGTCATCTACGGAGTTTAGACTATGTCATCAGTTTATCTGCTTGTTGCATCAACATTCAACTGCGTCATGTTTTCCAAATCTCCGTTCGACATGCAGTTCAAACAAAATTGCATAGCCCCATAAGGCATGTCATTTTTCTCCATCTGAGTCCAAGAAAATTCTCTATTTTGCTTGAATAAAAAAGAAAAGGAACAAAGGGGTACTTGTTTCACAACAAAACATACATTCTACGTCAAGATTTTGGAGCAAGAAATATTGAGGACTTTTGATTTGCAAGATGATGGATATTTAGTTCAATGTAACAAAATGTTGACATCCTGTATGTTTCAGAATTCCTCCGTCTCCTTCTCCCCCTTCTCTCTCTTCTCTCTGCTTTACACCATCAATCATTTCTTCCTCGCACTATCCTTCCCAACTCGGTTATTCTTCTTTCAAATCACCCCTTAATTCCTATTGTGCTCCGGTTTATTCCACTCCCTGCACAGTTATGAGACAATTATCCCCCCCCCCCCCCTCTGTCTCTTCACTTCCCCTTCTTTCACGCAGCCTTCTCTCTCTATTTTTCTTTTCATTTATCTTAGTAGACTATCCATTCTACCGTAAACATATTATCGCTCCCTCCTCGGCTTTAGATAATATTCTTTCCTTATTTCTTCCCTTTTCTCATCATATTCCATTCTCTCTCTCTCTCTCTTCCAATTTTTTCTTTCTCATTCTCTCATCCTGTATGTCACTTAAAACTTGGCAATGGAATTATATCGATTGCTTCATGACCTGGTATGACTCCACATCTACTTGAGATGACCCCTGGGGCTTGAACTCGGTATCCTAGTAACCATAACACCCTATTGCCTGATACTGAACTCTCCTCGCTTCACGCTCCTAGCACGGTACCTGCAATGTTTGACTTTTAAAATCAAAGCATTGCTCACATCCAATTACGCAGATCAAGGCTTGTGATTGTTATAATTTTTTTTTTCTGCTACACATTTCTTTTCGTGTGCATGGTGTGTGTGTGTGTGTGTGTGTGTGTGTGTGTGTGTGTGTATAGTTACAACATTATATATTATTTGCCAATTGTAATGAATACTGAATTGATGTGCACTCAACCGAGAGCTACAATACTTAATGTTTGTTTTAATTTCTTGAGTGGCGAAGTTTTGATTGCTTTGAAAGCGATGATTCTGAGTAAGGATGTAAGGCAGTTTTCTTGTTTCACAAACAACAGAATAAACATTGTTCTCCAGAATAATTTCCTCATACACAATTAGACATCGATATCTTGAATCAAAAACAAACTACTGAATTATTTTCTGAGTAAATGTTAAGAGGGAGTGTTGGTTCTTATAATCTTAAGCATTTGCAAATATTACTATTTCACTCGGGTTAAGGAGACTGTTGAAATTAGGGATTAAGGCAGAAAGTCGTAAAATAATTGGTTTTTACAAAGACAAAGATTTTGAAAAGAATGACAAGGAAAGCGTGGCCACCGAGGCGCATCTTTGCTTCCGATGACTATATAACCATGCAAGGTTTCCATCATCTTACCTTTTCCTCACAGCCCCCCCCCCCTCTCTATCTCTCTCTTTCTCTCTCTCTCTCTCTTTCTCTCTCTCCCTCTCTCTCCCCTCCCATCCTTTTTGAGTTTGGTGTCTTTCTATTCTCTTCCAAACAAGTATGAGAAGCAGTGTATTCATATTTTTTTTTTTTTTTTTTTTTTGGGGGGGGGGCGTTTTTCTTTCATATTTCCATTCATTTTGACTGCACTAACTCAAACTCCACTCTCGCAATTTCCTTGTTTGATTTTTCCTCATACCGTGTTTACAACTTTCCAGCATTTGCTATTTCCCCAAAGCATTTTAAGGTTTCTATTTTTTTTTAAACCAGGCAGAGGCGTAACTAGGGGGCATTGGGTCACTGCCCCTCCTAAATCGAAACTGGGAAAGAGCAGGAAAAGAAGGAGACAGGGGAGGGAACAGATAAAAAAGAATATCATAAATCCCCCTTCAACACCCTCTTCCAAGGTACTATCATGACTGTGGCTTTGTTTGATCGCACTTTATCCATCTAATCTATAAGAGCCGCCCCCCCCCCATGCCTCCCATCCCCGACACCATGTAGTGCCCCCTCAAAAACTGGACCTATGCTATACGTCTCTGATTAGATGTATATTTCTTATCGATGATCCATAATACCTCTCTCTCTCTCTCTCTCTCTCTGTCTCTCTTTCTCTCTCTCTGTCCAATATTTTTTTCATTTCGTTCTTTTTCATTCTGATTAAAAATGATGATAGCTTGAATTAGTCCGATTAGTTTACTTAGGGTCTTATTTGGGCACTCATTGAGCGGCGATGAGAGGTTCTACTACAAATATTGACTGCCCTCATCGTGTCCAATGTCATGTATATTTGACGAGGTTGATCCCTTGTTACCTCAATATCAGACAAAAAAAAATTGAGTTGAGATTTTGTCCATATATACAATGCAGGAGACCCGTGATGATATTATTTGTTCATCTTTGATGAGGTTCATTGCAATTTGAAACCAGTGAAATCACGACGATCAAATATAAAATGCTCATAATGTTAAAAATACAAGTTGCCCATTACCTTTTAAGATCTTACAGTTGATCAAAGTGCTATTGGGAACATTATGACACGAGCACTATGTACAGATAAGCAAATGATAGCTCTTATCATACTTTTAGGATAATATAAAAACCTACTTCTGGTTGATCATGTTGATCGTTTAATTCATTTTCTGAGCAATTGCTGAATAGAGTACAAAACAATAATGATGGAAATAATATCTGAAAAGATACGATCTGCAGCTTACAATTTTAATTACAAAAAATGCAACCATTCCGTCCTTTCAAATTTGCCATTTTAACATTAATGCTTTTTTTTTTTTAAATAATTTCTTGGACATGCTTAAAGCCCACCGCAAACTATACGATCGTTTTGCGATCCGATTGTAGAAAAATTTGTTATAGCACTTGATATGAAATTCAAACATGAGCAATCTTAATGATTAAAGTACCGAATATTCATATGAATACTAAACTTGAAATTCCGGGCTATTATGATCCTCCTCGTAGAAGAAAAAGCAAAATAAAATTGCGAATCGCAGTGACGTTATATAGTAGTCTTGCGATTGCCTACGATTTGAAGCGGATTTGGACTTTATTCAGACTAAAAGGCTTGCAGTAAACAAAATTTTAAACATTAGTTTTCCTATCATTATTTCAAACCTCAGTCAGGATAATATTACTTTTATGAAGTTTCACATTTAATGCAAAAAGCGATTTCATCCAAAATGGGATCGCAGACAGATCGCACAGTGTGCGTTGGGCTTTACACGTCTGATGAAACATTGACAAAATCAAGAAAAAGAAAAACCCACCTGTTCTGAAGAAACTGCATTTGATGTAAAATACGAAAAATAACAGGATCAGTTAATCAATCGTTTTGTCGAATATGCGCTATCAAGAAGATGAGCATCTCCTGTAATTTACATTCTCCCCCCCCCCCTCCGAACAATGAATGCAACTGTTCCTATGATATACATGGTGCAGCGATTAGCGAGGGTCACTAGGCGTTCAATGACATTCAATCATGACAGTTCTCATGATCAACATTATCAAGGTATGAAGTGATCACGTGATACCATGGGAGGGCGCCACGGTGACCCTGTTTCTATTATAGCTTCCATGGGGACATGGAAATCACGATCGTATATGATTAATTAATAACGGACTCGCAGTTGTTTTGTAGGAAAATACTTTAGTGTAGTGTTATTTCATGTAATTCTTTTTTTTTTTAAATACGATTTGGATAAAGATCCCCAAAGGCATGTTTTACCTCTGAAACATAACAAAGTCATAACAATAGACCTCATTTCTGCCCCCCCCCTTTTTGACAATTGGTTACTCGTTCGTGTGGTCGTTTACATCTTTACCTTTAAGTGCTAAGTCTTTTCATCATAGAAGGATTCCACCTTTTCTCTCAAGTGATGGAGAAAGTTTTGTTGATTGGTATGTCAAAGTCCAAACGTTACTCGAGCCCATACAAACTTCACGGTCTACTAATTTATATTTTAAAAAGCAAGTGACTACCGATCTACAATTATCCTTTGTTGCATATACATTCTGACAAAGAAAGGAAGTCCTGTCTTGTATCTTTTATTGATATGCAAATTCTATCGTTTACGGTCAAGTGAAACTTTTATGAACGCTTCAAATGGATTTCAATGTATCACATGGCGGATATTTCCCCCTCCCTCAAAATTCAACTAGCACTTTGCATGTGATCGTTCTAGTAGAACTGAAAACAAAGCCTGCTCCACCAGTAATCATTGTTTGCCTTTACAATCATTCTTCTTCATTTGTGACTGCTCTATTTTCCCGCGCTCTCCACACATCGTGTCGTCTGCTGGTCGGTGCAAGCGTGGAGTGATTAACCATGGCAAGGTTCTCTCCCGGTTGGTCGCTGATCAGTCGAGCTTTTGATTACCCTCACGCCACTTGGTCCAACTCCTCGCTATGAACCGTGTAGCGTGCCATCACGTCACCACTGCCAAATTGTCATCCCTCTAACACCCCCCCCCCCCCCCACACCGTCATCAACAGCTCAGGACTTCCATGGACAATGTACCACTTCGAAACCCATCCACACAGGCCAAGCAACTTTTTTTTTATTCGTGGTGGTGAGTGAGTAAGTCGAGTTGAGTGGCGGAGGAGTCCGTGACAGCAAATTGGACTGTAAATTTTGATTTCTAATCGCGTCACGGCGGGGTAAACAGGAGGGCAATTCTTGGTTGCAGAGATACGAGGGACCATCACTTTGAGCGAAGAAAGGCAGGCACCCACACTTTCCGATACGTACAAGTTGTTTACGTAATCGTTCCTTGAAGATTTGATTTATAGCGTGGTTTGATGAGATGGAATCAGTTGTTTCATATCTACCGGAGAAGCTGTTTTGATGTCCACTTCTTGGATTCGCTCCTGACTAGGCAGCCTTTATTTTTCCAGCTCTCTCTGTTAAGTTTCACGATAAATTGTCAAAGCAAGCTCAAGGATTAGAAGATTTATATGTAGGATTCACGTAAGACGCATTATTGGAAAGCAAGCTGCCACGTGAGTGGGCAAATCATCAGTTTCATGCCATCTATCATCTGTTTGAATCGCTTTTAGGATTTTAAGCCGTCTATTGTAAGCACGCCCTTTTTCTTACTTTCAAGAACATCAAACTCAAATTACGAAGGTAATGTTACTGAGTTGTGCTCTTTTGCAGCAACTGATGAAGTTTTTGATAAACTCTAGCATTCAGTCACATTGATGCCTTATTCCTTTGCATCCTGCAACAACTATCTGCAAAATATTATTAGCAGAACTAATGATCCAACTCGAGTACCTCAAGGAAATACCACCGTTGTTCAGGAATTTTACACTTGGTTTAGAGTCAGTCCACTTCAGCGTCGTATACCATTCCCATCCGGGTTCGGTAGATTTACTTCGTAGCTTCGATTTCGGTTTTTATTTGAGAGCTTTGCCAACACCAGAGAGCAGAACAAAATGGGGGTATCTCGTTTTGTGATGATTCTTCAGGGAATGACAGTTCGTTGCGTGTTTTGTATCGCGGCGATGATCAGTGTCTTTGGGGTTGTAACGGTTAAGAACCAGCAGGCCTACTGGCTACTACTCAACTTGTCTTTCTTGCTCTTCCTCGAGGCTGCGATCACATTTACGAGAACGAGGACAGGGGAATGGAAATGGTAAGTTTATCCCTCTTTGAAATGGATGTTGAAATCAGGTTCATGTCTTGTTCGACTGGATCACGTATAAATGCTTTTACCATAAATACTCGGCAAGACTTCCTTCTGTGCCCCACCAAGTTGAAGTTAATATTTTATATATGGGTTAGGGTTAGGGTATAGGGTTAGAGTTCGCGTTAAAGCTTGGATTAGGTAGGGTTAGGGTTAAGTTTAGGCTCTTAAGTGTCAGGCTAAGGGTTTGGGATAAAGGGGGGGGGGGGGATGAGGAAGTCTTTCCGACTACTAATGTACATTGAAGGAAAAATATCCTTCTGACAAAATATCGTTCATTATTAACGACGTGAACTACTATAAAAGATATATGAAAACGAATAGCTTTAAATTTTATCATGTTTTCGCTAAATCGTATTAATTCCGCTCCTTCTTACAATGCCAACAATGGCGGGAGTTCCTTTTGTACCCCCGTAGGGTTAGAAATAGGGGTTAGGGTTATAGGGTTCGGGTTCTGACTTTAATTTCTGGAAAGAAACACACTTTTATACATGTACAAGATTGATAGTGTGTAATGTAAAATATCTGATAACTTTTGAAAAACATGAGTTATAGCTTTCTATGCTTTCTTGCGTATTCTCTCCATTTCATCATCAGTAAAATTGACATCAACTTTCATTGGTTGTCAGAATAATTGATACAACAGATTCGTATTATTTTTGGTAGTCTTCATTAACGAATGGTTTGTGGTGCAACTCACGCGAGAACTACCTGGGGAAATTCCTGCGCTATTCATTCAAACTTCATTATGAAACTCATCCGATTCATTTCCAGGAATATGAGGTCATAAAACCGTAGAGGATATGTCTTTTTCAAAGTTAGGCAAGGTCAGATGCATGTCCACTAGTGTCCACTTCTGTAATAATCTATCTCATTATCAAGGAAATTGTCATAGTTTGGGGTTCGCTGCTCTTCTAACTGGTCTTAAATCACGGTACATTTCATGAAATGACACTTCAGCGAAATGAATTCGAAGAAAGTTAAAATGTTGTTTTGTTTGTGACGATTCGTTATTACGTAATCAACATTGTCGCGACAAATGAATGTGCCCATCAACATTCACATTTTCAGGTGGCGGCGGTCATCATAATTAAGATCAAAGAAAGGCTCCCATTATTAGTCCATCTCTAGTAGGGTCCATGATTTAACATCACTTTTTCTCTGCACGCCAAAATACCTCTCCAAGTCCAATTATCATTGTCGGATCACACTTCGCTATATACTAAGCATAGGCACCGGAATCGGGGGGGGGGGGGGTCGCCTCTCAAAAGAAAATGTGGAGGGGCAAAACGCATTTTCGCCCACCCACTCCCCCAAAGGAAAAGAATTTTTAAAAAAAGGTGAGAAAATTTTGATTTGATTTGATTTGATTTGATTTATTTGTCAAGTTCAGATATAAAGAGCACACAGTATACATAAAGGAGAAGTTCATGAAAGCTTGACAGGATAACCCATGAAAGCTCAAAAGCTTATTTAATGGAGTCCTAAAGAGAACAGAACAACTTGACAGCTGGTAACATGGCTGGTAGGTATTTAGCACTATATAATGAAACATATTAACGTCGAACGAGAAGGAGCAGACAAGGGACAATGACAAAAGAAACACTTCGCGCGGGAGGGGGGAGTTTATGATATGTTTTGTGAAAATATATCCTCTTTCTTGATGTTGGTGGCTTTCGTTGATTTGTAAACCAGTTCCTTACCAATGTTAACTTGTCAGACCATAATTTTTGTCCAGTGATATCTTGTACATGTAGCTTTAACTACACAAAATTTGGTACTTCAATGTGCACAACTACTTTCAATCAAACACAATATTTTGTCAAATTATGTTCGTTGGGATATGACCGATTTGCTAGATATAGGTGAAGACGACAGAGGCTTATTTTAGTAAATCCAGGGATTTGGCAGATCTCTTGTTATTTTTTATTCCAAATAGCATAGCCGCCGGAAGCGGGGAGGGGCAGGAGGGGCGGTCGCCCTCCGAACGAAAAGTGGAAGAACAAAACGCATTTTGCCCCCCCCCCTCCCCCAAAAAGCTCCCCTCCTCCCAAACAAGAAAGAAAGAAAGAAAGAACGAAAAAGAATAGAAAAAGGTGAGAGAACGTCGGAAGAGAAGAAGCAGACAAAGAAACATCAAAGCTTCCGCGCTTCGTGAGGGAGGAAACTCCCCCCCCCCCTCCCCTCCCCGCACCCTCCTCCTAAAAAGGAAATCCCGGCAACGCCGGTGCTTTACCTTGCAGGCATCTTTATTAGACATGTTAGAGAAATATAATTCGAGTGGTGTTGCGTGGAGTGTATAGGTGTGTCTGTGTATATTTTTGTGAGTGTGTTGGTGAGCGTGTTTGTTTTATACTGGGGGTGAGAAGACATGAGCCCCTAAAAAGGTGAGCCTCCTGAGATGTTCCCCCCCCCCTACCAAACTGCTTCTGGTGGGCCTGATACTAAGTGTGTTCTTTATAATATACACAAGTGATAAATAGCAACCTTATAAAGTCTAAAGCTTTAGGCATGCTCCTTTTGCCCCCCCCCCCCCTTCTCATGAGCGTGCATGCAAGCTCGACAAATTATTCATCAATACCTCTCGAAAAGTGGGATACTCTATTTAAAAAAAAGTAGCAACAAATTTAACTTTTCATCAGAGTATTTATTTATAGTCAGGATATAGTTGCCTTAACTGCTCATCTATCGCAAACTCTGAATAGAACCATCTAAAAATGGATATCTTGATAGAAACTTGCTGTGATTAAACAACTACCCGCATCTGAGAAGGTGTTATTTTTTAAGAGGAGATATTTATTTCCCAGTTGGTCAATTAACAGAACTTGCTGGGATTAAACAGCTATCTTAAAAGTTTTGTAATTGTTCAGATGAAAAATGGAGATATGGTTTGATAGGGTTCTATATCAGTTTGTAATAAAGAAAAGACACCAATATCTTTTGTTTTGTTTTGTTACTTTCAAGATGAAATATTGGTTTCCCAGTTGGTCATCATAAAAATATGACACCAAATGACAACAATTGACTCCTTACGCCGTCATAGAATGTGACTCAAGTGACTCCTATATACAGAATTTTGGTCCCGGATTTTGGCCAGGTGAATAACTAAAATCTGGACAATGATATTGTAAAATGAGAACACAGGACTCGAACTGGATATCTATAGCGACGAATTTCAGCTATAATAGGGCTACAATTTATTGCAGTGATAACTATGAGGCTCTCTTTTGCTGAATTAATTTCATACCGACCTATATAGGAAAAAAAGGATGGTGCAACTGGCCAGGCTCGTACTGCGTGTTTTAAGATGTCATATTTATTCATTAGAAAACACAACCATTCATAGAATCGATACTGTTTTACCATCAAGTCTGCCCTCGAAATTTTTACCATATATTATCATCATTTTGTATCTCTAAGCACATTTATAGCTTTATTCCCACGAATCCTATCCTTGAGGGGGAAGGTGGTGAAATTTTCTTAACTATGAGGCTCTCTTTTGCTGAATTGATTTCATACCGACCTTTATAGGAAAAAAAAAAGATGGTGCAACTGGCCAGGCTCGTACTGCGTGTTTTAAGATGTCATATTTATTCATTAGAAAACACAACCATTCATAGAATCGATACTGTTTTACCATAAAGTCTGCCCTCGAAATTCCTACCACATATTATCATCATTTTGTATCTCTAAGCACATTTATAGCTTTATTCCCACGAATCCTATCCTTGATACTGAGGGGGGAGGAGGTGAAATTTTCTTAGAAAAACAGATTGTGTCTCGCATAATGCTTGCAGAGAAATGTTATTACTCTCATGGTTACAGAAATTAAGTTATTATGAATTACCATAAAATACTTGTAGTCGATAGGAGTAAAGTTGATTGTGGTATGGAGACGTTTGTTCATGTCATTGGGCCATCACCAATAAGTTGATCTACAGAGGGAGAGAAATGCATGCTTGACAAATCATCGAACATTGAAATATTAAACACTATCAGGACTCAATACATTTTAGCCATATTTCATTTCAGCCTTTGGTTTATTCCCATGTACAGCACCGTTGCATGACATCTTTGGTACAATTCCTTGTTGAATTAGGCTTTATTTATGGGAAGAAACGGTTAATCAGTGTAAGGTTGCGTGTTTGATTTGGTAAGCACTATATAGGCACCAATCCTGCAGCCGTAAGCTGAAACCCTAATCCTAATCCTAATCCTAACTCTAACCCTAACCCTAACCCTAACCCTAACCTTAACCCTAACCCTAACCCCAACCCTAATCCTAACCCTAACCCTAATCCTAATCCTAATCCTATGAATATTTAAGAATATTTATGAGCTTACGGCTGCAGGATTGGTGCCTATTTAGTGTTTACCGGTTGATTTTCATTTTCTCTTGCGTTGTTTCGTGTTTCGTATCGTTGAGGGCTGCCTAATATGCTGTTAGTGCGTGGTCGCATAGTAAATGAATCGAAATATTTTCATCGCCTATCCATATAATATTGAAGCACAATCCGCAACAAAGGGCTCATACAAATTAGAAAAAAAATGGCAATCTTCGATAAAACAATTAATTTCTTCGGGTTGAGTAAAAGGGACCATTCGTTTAAAGTTTTTCTTCTTCAGCTAACTGTACTTATTTACAAATAAACGGGTTATTAATTCATTATTCACTCTGCTTATATGTTTGATTTGTGCACATGAAGCATTCTAGCATAGAGTGGAATTATCTCGAGTATCGGAAATAGAGATTTCAGGAAAGGTAAAATATCCCAATTATAGGGATATATAAGAATGATTATTTGGTAGAGTTCCCCTTCTTCAATCTATGATTCCCTTTCATCTTCAACCCCTCTCTTTCTTACTCTCTTTCTGTCTACCTGCCTAATACATTTCATGATGATATCCTCTTTCTATTTAATAAATTTGCATCATTATGTTTGAATGTTGTTTATCTATAATTGATTTTCTTTTTTGTGGGGGGGGGGTCTTCATCAAGCACTTAACAGAGCCTACAATGTTCCAATCATGTTTGAATGATTACATCATGTAACTCATGATCTATAATTATGTGATGCAGATGTAGAATAAATATATCCAATCAAAATATCAATCCAATCAGTGGAGATGACTCCATTACGATATTAGACGATAGATAATTGATACGATCTCCATGTCGTAGAGGAGATGTTAAATTAGCATGATTAATGAGTCTATGTCATTCTCCTCCTTCTCTCTCTCCCTCTTTCTTTCTGTCTTTCTGTCTTTCTCTTTTCTCTTAAAGGAGAATGGGGGAGGGGCACCCGTCATGATTTTTATCGGAATCATTTCAATTCAATTCAAATAAAAATGGTTTAGGCAACATGTCCGGCAACAGCTGATTGTTCATGTGTTTATACAAGGTAGAGTGACATTCAAAATTAAGGTGTCATAATTTCCACTTAAAAACAATTAATGCTGGAAAAGGCTGTCAAACTCTTTGTTTTTCTGCATACGTGTATCTTTTTCCATTTTCCCCTCTATCTCTCTCTCTCTCTCTCTCCCTCTCTCTCCTTTTGTGTCCATTTTCTCTAGAAGAGGGTTGTAATCAAGCAACCTCCCCATTATGTCAAAACATTTCAATGTTGCAATGTTTGATTTACGTTTCTCGGTCCCCTTTCCAAACCTCATGTTCTTTCCCTTTCTCTTCCACCTGTTCCATCCCATCAATCTTAGCAGATCTTTTTCTCATCCATCTTTATCTGTGACCATTATAGTCATGGGCTCAGAATACTAAGGTGCGAGGATGTAGATAATAACTATTCTCTTTTGTTGTGTATAAGAACATGTCATGTGTCGGACTGAATGTACCGACAGACAAATTTTCTCTCCATTTATTGAGCCCATCTCGCTATTTATAGGTCATTGAAGGGACCATCATTCATAGTTAATACGCAGAACATAAACGCCGCACATACTCATCGCCAACTCAAAATCTCACATAACATGCATACAAAGCTGATGGTTCAAGTATAGCGTGAAAGTGATACGGAAGAATTTTGATTTTGAAATCTGTGTTTTTTTCTTAAGGAAGAACTATAGCAACTAAGTAACTTCTAATTCCATACACCCTCCTCATGTAAAGCAGATTGACTTACCACATTTTCCAATAATCCAAAAAATCTTTTTATGTTTCTAGTTACTCTATAGACTATCAAAGAGAGGTTTCACAGTGTAAAGTTGAAGGATGTCAAATCAATCTGGACTAGGTTTTCTGAATTTCCTTCATAAGTATCCATAAAATAATGCTCTGAATATTCAGTTAGATGTTTACTTTTTGAAAAATTGAGGACATAACTCTGTGTGTGTCAGTTCGCAATGCAGAACACAACGCTTGTGTATCGAACCTGTCATTCCTACCAACCTTTTGCTATCCAATATCACCAATGATTTCAGATTCAATGAAGGAGTGCGATACACAATTGCAATTGTTAGGCTCTGAGTTGATTATTGATACACACAGATTTTGTGGCCTCAATATTTCGAAAACTGAGAATCTGACTCAATAAAGAGCATTGTTTTACAGATATTAATAAAGAAAAATCACAAAACTTAGCCCATATATATTAAAATCCTTCAACTTTACAATGCGAAAACCTCAGTCTGATACGAATTATGATTTTTAGTTAAGAACGATCAAATGCGTAAAGAAAAAAACATTTTTTAAAACAACTATTACCTTGTGTATCGTCTGAAAGGTGAGCAAGAGAATGACTAATTGTTAATTTGGAACCAGTCTCCAAATATCCCATTCGAACAAGGATAAAGGCGTGGTTGTATATTAGTAAATGGCCTGCTTTTCTTCCCTAAAGATAAGATTTTGAATAACAATAGGGTTCTAAACGTTTATCCTCCAACATTCAGAATTTCAGTCATTATAAAATAATAATTCAGAGAAATTGGAAAACGTTAATTGCAAGTCATAGAGTAAACACTTTTGTCGTCATTGTATACGTCTATGGATACTATTTTCCGCTTTCATTCTATAGCACTGTGGCTAAAATGTGTAAACATTGCTCGAATTAATTTAAGGAGCTATACTTAACCCCTTTTCAAGTGAAAATTCAGGTGTTTCATCAAGCAAACACGTAACCTGAAAAAATAAAAATAAGTGATATGTAAATCTGTCTAAATGATTTTGGATTTTATTTTGTTTGTAATTTATGAATGTGTTTGTAGATACTAAAAAAAAAGCCCTATAAAATTTTCTTATTTCGAAATGAGTATGGCCTTTTCTTCTTGGTTACCCTACCATTCATAAATGCATTCATAAATGTATGCCTTTAAGGCGAGCGTAAATCACTGATGCAATGAAGCTGATTTAGAGGTGTTATTGTGTTATGAAACAATGAATGGTTCGCTGCAAATCATTCCTAATGACTTCTGTATATCATTTTTGTCTTTTTTTTAAATCTTGACATGTATACGGAAGGAAGGAAGGGGATGAGTATTAGAGATTGACATCATCGTGTAATGTGGTAGCACTTGTCACCTCTAGCGCATATCAGTTACCTGTCTTGTTATTGTGTCCCGTTGTTTCAATAAACAAACCTAATGAAAAATCAATGGTGATGATATTGGACTATATAGATTGACGTGTCGATTGTTATACAAGGGTGTACCGCTGTCATGTGAACAAAACTTGAACAATAACTCTTCAATCGTCGTAAATATGGAAAATAATGACGACGACGAGGACGATGATGATGATTGTAGTTATTTTCGACGTTGATATTAGTGAAATTATTACAATGATTTTAATGTTATCTTCATCATCATCGCCGTCGTATTCATACCGTCATAATAATGATAATGATAATAATAATAATAATCATACGAAAAACAACAACAATAATAATGATAATAACAATAATAATAATTATAAGAACAACAACAATAATAATAATAATAATGATATGGTGGAGATGATAATGATAATCTTAATCATGATAATAATAAAATCATAATCATCTCATCATCATCATCATCATCATCATCATCATCATCATAGTAATGGATAATTTAATTTTCGCTCCTTAAAATGGTTTCTGCACCTACCAAGGAAATAAAATGAACAACTCTTACCGAAGGAAAGTCAAAATTTTGCCAGGCCTATATGGAGAGTCGTCATAATTTTAAATGGGCAGTGACATAAAATTCTTTTTAAAAATATTTTTAAAAGGAAACGCTCGATAGTGATTAGGAATAATTATTTGACATTTAATCATAAATATTTGCCACATGTTATCTACAGAATTTTTGAACTTACAGCTTTTGCAGAAAAGAAAAATCACTTTGAATCAAAATATGATATTTTGCGTAGGTGAAAATTCATCAACAGAGAATTATCCTTTTCAATTTTCTATGAAGTGATCTCCTTGAATGAATACCTTTTATATCTGTTGGCAGTTAATTCCCAGTAATAGGCCCTGCATGATTATGACAATGTTTCCAAACATTTTGGCTATTTAAAGAACAGCTTTCCCTGCGTATTCTTTTTTTATACAAATGATTGATAAATGAGAAATGATCTGAAAATATGTAATGCTTTAGTATATCGAGTCCTCATTTACTCCTGGGTGGAGAGTGGCGAAAGAGGATCAATGCCTTGTCAAAGTGTGGAGGTAGGATTTGAATCCCAAACCCTTTGATTGAGGGTCCAGTGAATAAGCCACTATACACCACAACACCTCCACCTCGTATCTCTCTCTCCCTCCCCCCCCCCCACCCCTCTCTCTCTTTCTTTCTATTTCAGTGTCTTAAGGAAGATCGTTCATCCCACATGACCATTAACATTTTTCTCAAGGAAGAAAATCACTCAGAAATGGATCACGGCATCAAAAACATTGCTGTTTCTCGACCAAGGATGAACCAATGTCGCAATCGTCAAAGCAGCATCTGTCGCCTATTATACACAAATGCACACGTGTAGAATATAACAATATTTGCAATATCCATTGGGGCAGAGTCATTGAAGAATGCATGATGGAAATTGAGAGGTATATGATAATCCACAGACAGTACTGGACATTGGAGACGAGAGAAGGTTAATTTGTTTCATGCTGTTATCTGGTCATGCTCTACAAGAAAGAGCGACATAGAGAGTAAAAGTCGTTTTTAGGGACAAGACCATATAGCAATTATCTTGCCAATTGGCGTTGGTGTCTTAATCACAGTTGGAAACGGATTTTGTATGCATGCAGGCAGAAGAAAATAATAGCTACATGTAAGAGGAAGAGAGAAAAAGACAGAGAGGGGAGGAGGAGAGAACGAAAGAGGATAAGGAAAAGGAAAAGGAAAAGGAAAAGAGAGATACAAATAAAAGAACTAGAAAGAGATTATTAGAAAATGAAACACATCTGCACACTAAGAAAAAAAGGTTCAATTTTGTACCCTTCAAATGCTACACTGGGAGCTCTCAATTTGCATCCCAAGAAGCATTTTGCACCTTTAAAGTGTGCAGTGAGCTACATTAAGGGTGCAGAGTTGTACCCTTTTGGGAAGGTGTAAATTTGCACCCTTTTGAATGCAAAAATTTCTGCGCTCTTAAAGGTGCAAAGTTGGACTTTGCACCTTTAACATGTTTAAGGATGCAGACGGGCATTTTTCTGGTGCAAACAAGTACAAAATGGTGCATCTTTGCACCTTTTGTGCTGCCAGTGTTGCATTTAGGGTGCAAAATTGAACCTTTAATTCTAAGCGTGTGCAAACGACAGAGAGAAGAGAAAGAAATATAGATACAGAGAAAAACAAGGAGAGAGAAAGAGTGTGAGAGAGAGAAGAGAGAGAAGACTGATAGATGAATAGATAATGTGAATAATGTGAGGATAAGGATTAAGGTAAGTGTTAGGTTTTAAGTTTGGCTTAACGTTCAGATTTTCTGTGGGAACAATTGTCACTGGAGCAAATGTCACGCATGGATCCGAAAATGATGAATAGCACTTTCAGAAACGAAACCCAAACTCTGAATTCATAATAGAAATCAAATAAAACTTTTAATGTGTCATCAGTTTGTTGGGGTTTTTTTTTCATGTAATTATTTGATGTGATCCGGATAAAATCTTTAAACGCATTTAGAAAATGCACAATTTAATTGAGAAAATGCAACATGTTAATACAATTTTTTTTTAGTGGATATTAATATAATTGGCAATTTTTCTCTTTTAGCTTGTGGATTGATGGATTTTTTCGAAGTAAATATACTACCAGTGGAATGTGTCTATTAGGCATACACGTCTACGTGTGATGGTGTCAATACATGTAAGCCTATAATACATCATCATACATGCTGTAACGTCCATATCATACTGTCCATGCCGTGGCGTTAATGGATGAAGTATGACCATCGAAGCATGATGATAAAAGCGTATTACAGTACTGTGACCGAGTTGACCCTTGTGACATCATAAAATGGTTACGATCAGGCAAGTGGCTGTCTGATCGAATCAAACAAAAGTATCTATTCTAATTTATCACGAATTAGTTGTGAGACAATCTGCGACTTGAAGTGCATGTGCATTTCAAGAAAAATCCAAACCTCTCCCTCTCTCGATCTTTTTTGTTTATTTGGCCTTTCTTCCTCATTTCTCCTTCTCTCTCTCTCTCTCTCTGTAGTCTTGGTTCCATCAGTTCATCTAATCGTTATCCTGTAAGGGGACCGGCTTCCACCCAAGCCCTGCTTTTAGGGTCGCTGACATCTAAAACCGTATACCCGCAATATTCACCCATCATAATACCATCGCATGTAAATCGTTTCTGTAGTTTTATTTCAATAGTTCCGCGAGATGTAATGAACAATTTTGTTCATGTATTTGCAATTTAGATTATAACTTTGTTCATTGGGATGGATTTCGATTTCAATTAACTACCTGATCTGACCTAGCTTTACATATCTTTTAATATAAAACATGGGGAAGATTACAATACCAAATGTCCGGATATTTGCTTTGGCAACTAATGCTTCAGGGTTTGTTTCGTCAAAGACAAAAAGTTTAGAGGATGGGTTGCACTTGTTTTTTGTTATTTTTTTTTTCGTGTTTTTTTTTTTTTGGTACATTTTTAGATTAGGGTTAGATTTATTGCGTGATCCAATGTTGAGAATGGGAATTACACTCAGTTGTGTTACGATCTGACAGAGGAGCAATTGCCCTAGCATTTGTCGTAGAACTCCAAAAGGAATATATTTTACTGTAAATTACAGATCACCTGACATCATTTTATATTCGTCTGTGTATAGAAAAAAAGTTGATCTTATCACTCAAGCTTTTGTATCCACTGTCAAATAATAACGATAGTCATCCTGACATTTTCTAATCATCGGGTCTTTCAGAATACATGAATAATTCATTAATCTTTTGAGCATCCTAACAAAAGTCAGCTCTCAACAGAAATATATCGATGATCAAAGCGAATTCAGTTTTGAAGCTTATATGAATCATTCACTTTCATCCATGCAAAGGATGCCATTCTAAAAAAAAAAATTATTGGACATTATTGGACAATAATGTTAACGGTTTATCTGATCTCAACACTATGGGAAACCGGTAATTGATTTTATTATTGGCAAATTTCACGGAGGATTATCACGTTTAAAGTGTTAATAAGACATTAATTATTCTCAATATTAGAAGTGTCGAACATTATATGACATTGTTAGTGATATGCCGAATAATAATTGACGTCAGACGGAGATAGGGATTGTGTTTTAAATCCGTTCTGATAGTTCAAGAAATATGAATCCAACACTAAATCACTGCCTTCAACCATGAAATCCATTCTTGATTAATAGGATGATGCATGATGTCCCGCCAAATAAAAAAGGGAACAAAAAGTCAGTTTCACGATGTGAAGATCAATCGGTTCAGCTTAAGGTTTTGGAACATTACTAAGAAGAGATCAAAACTCGCTCGTTCATAAGCATTGTCTGTGTGGGAGGGAGCGGTCCTTTACTCTGATAATATACATTTTTACCATAATACCATTTTTTATCAGGATTTTCAGCATTTTTTTTTTTCTTTCTTATTCCCTTCATTCAAACTCATAACTTGTAAATATTTTATTCACTAAAATATCGAAGGATCACACGTTTCAGCAGGGATTAATTGACACACACTTTCTTTTACAAACAAGTTCCACTGATAACTCTAATATGTAATTATTTTTATCATTATTATTATCATCATTATTATCATTATTATTATCATTATTATTATTATTATTATCATTATTATTATTATTATTATTATCATTATTATCATTATTATCATTATTATCATTATTATCATTATTATTATTATTATTATTATTATTATTATCATCATCATTATTATTATTATTATTATTATTATTATTATTATTATTATTATTGATATCATTATTATCATTATTATTATTATTATTATCATCGTCATCATTATTATTGTTATTATCATTATTATTATTTATTGTTATTTTTTTCTCATTTTTTGTTTACCCAAGGAACCCTCATCAGCATAATTGCTGTTCTTCCTGAGGGCCCTGAAATTATTACTACCCCAGAAATTGCCAGGTACCCATTTACACCTGGGTGGAGAGTGGCAAGTGTGGATTAATGTCTGGCCAAAAGTGACGGGCTGGATTCGAACCCTCAACCATTTGATTGGGCAGAGTCACATTTAGCTTGATTAAGAGTCAAGTATAAGAGTCCAGTGAATGAACCACTATACCACGGCACCACCACAAAACACAAGGTGTATTATCCTTGTTAAGAAGAGGACAGTGCCCTTCCTGAAAGTAAACAGATTATTTTTGGAACACAACATACGACCATTCTGAATAATAACTCATCCATTAAACAGTTGAGCGACCACAATCATCTCCATTGCAATATGTTTATGATTCATATAGCCGTCTTTTATCGATTTTACACTAATAGCACATTATCATGAAAGGGGAGTCCTGGTGGTGATAGGAGGGGGGGGGGGGAGTAAAACGCGTTGACCCATGATACGTGACAATAATTAATGCGCGATGGGTGGGGGAGGGGAAACGAATGAATGGGGAGGGGGAGGGTATGAGCGGAGTATGGGCGCAAGATGGATGGGGGAAGGACGGAGACGTTGGGGGTATGGATGAGGGATGGAAGCGAGATGGATGGGGGACTGAAAGCGGGGTTTTGGATGGGGGCAGGTCCAAAACACCATAATCCTGAAATATTAAAGATAAGTCCAACAACTTTCAATTCCTTGATGAAATTAATGATTAACTACATTCACAATCGCAATCTTGTTTATTTACATGCATTCATTTCTTTCAGTAAAACCAGGGAGGTGCTTCATTCAAAATTTGATGTATCCGCTTCGTTGCTGTGTACTAATTTATCCAAATATCGGTGTCCAAATTTAGTGATATTATCCGTCATCCTAATTGTGTGTCGAGAATGTATTCTGATCATATCCCACTTCTAAACCCAACTCAAACGTCAATCAAGATGGCTAGATATGAAAAGTTATATCCTTCATTTAATTTCCGAAGATGATCTACATATTTCACTCTATTATACAACCCAAATGAACCTGGGATAAAAGACGGTTTTCGAATACCAATACCCATGTTTATGGTATTTCAACATTATATATATATATATATATATATATATATATATATATATATATATGTATGTTTATATATATATATATATATATATATATATGTATATATATATGTATATATATATGTATATATGTATATATATATGTATATATATATATATATATGTATATATATATGAGGTAAATGTGCTGTTGGCTGTGAGTTGAATAATTCTTCAGGCTGTTCATGTCGCGTCGCTCTATAGTATAGCATGTAGTTGGCTGCAAAAAATCAGTTATGATTTATGACCACCTTTAATAAATCGCAGACGGAACATAATGATGTTGATATTAGATTGCAATCGTTAAATGTTTCTCCAGGTAACAAACAAGTGTTTTCCCCTACTTAGATCATAGATAATGAAAAATGTCTTTTGCTTTCTATTATATGCGGAACAGTCAGTTTTGAGGACAGGAGCTCTTAAGCGGGACCCTGCCTGCGCGTATATTCTCGTCATTCGCTTGATAAATTCTGGAACACCCCTGTGAATTCGTTTAATCAATCACTCCATGCAGGCAGGCTGGAAGGTAGGATGAAAAGGTGAAGTTTATTACCGACTTTGTGATGGAACTTTGAATTCATCAGGCGAAACGAGACACGACGGGCAGGCGAAGGCAAAAAACGAGACGATTTGTGATCTCTTTTTAAAGCCCGCCAAAATTATCGGGCTAGGCTTTTAGGTTGGTTCATCTGCCGGTTATCCATGATGATTATCTCATTAATTGATCTGTCCCTGCTTTAAAAATCAGTATGGCCTTTGGTTCTACATTTATCAAGTCATGTGGTATATTTTTATTAAAAGCATGAGTGTCTTAATTATAGATGGAAGAAAGAACAATATCTCTAATCAAAACAATCTAGGGGTCAATGTTAGTTATTGCCGATTTTTCTGGCAGCACTAGAGCCACGTAAAAATTGAATCCCACTGGCTGCTGAGGATTTTTCTTAGAAGAGATAATTAAAAAAAATATCAGGTAATATATTCATTGTCATGTCTCAGTGGTCACTTCTTCTCACTGTCCTGAATTTCAGTTCCCAATATACATGATAAAAGTATAGCTGTGAATTGCCTTCTTTCAAGCCGTTGGGAAGTTTTCCCTCTGTCTGTTGCCCAATTGCAGTATTACAAAACTTAAATCTCTCTATTCCTTTCATTATCACGCAGTAGACTCATTTATTGACTGAAATGATGGAATTTTAATTTCCGTGATACGTGCTTTGCAAAGACAGATGATATAAAGTGAAAATCAATCAGGCTGATTTTACAGTTGCTTGCGTTATCTTGTGGTAGGCAAAAAATTGTTGTTCGCTTGAAATGAAGGCTATCCTCGACAAAGCGTGTCAATGCATAAACTGTCCCTGATAATTCATTGACGAGAGACGCCCAGGTGCTTTATGGAGACTTTTTTTAAAAAACTTCCGTAATATCATTCTCCTTGCCATGCACGGATGCATTTGATTGTTGCCTGGTTTCCATCACACAACTGTCGATCTTTGTTTCATTCAAAGAAACTATTTCATTAAAGTTTGATTGAAACAACCTCTAAAAATCATCCACGTTTCATTATTACTCTCCTGAGCGAGTCGTTATGTCATGGACTGGCTTGTATCAGAGAGAGATTTTTAAAACTGATCTGAGGTGGTGATGGTCACGTACATGGTTGCGATGCATTCAAAGATATCATTGTAGCTCCGAATGAAATAACGAATTAATCATTGGTAAACTTTCACTCTAGTTTTTCATTTTATATTGCGTTGCTTGGGTTTGGTCAGGACGATTGATATCAGATTGATACGACAGGTGATGTGGTTTTACTATAATAAACAAATTTAAGGAAAAAAAACGAACAAACAAACCTCACTTTGGGTCAGAGCTTAGGTTCGAACCCTATCATTGCCAACAGACCGATAAAAGCATATGTCCAGTGTATATCAGACAAAGAAGTCATGAAATGCAGATCACAGTACAGGTCATCTTACAATAAAATTTAGTATACTACTAAATTCATGATTAGCATGGTGTAAAATGCTTTGAAGATCCAAACAAATTAGATCTTCGGAACTAGATTGAGTGGAAAATTTCTTTTTTTTATAGCTAAAAGGGTTGAAGGTGTTTAGAAAACGTTCTGCATACGAGTGATTAACGAATAAAAATGTGACAAACTTGCTTAAAATGTCTTCAATTAAAAAATGTTGGAATGATAAAAATAATGAAACATTTATGGAAAAACTCTACATGGTCAACAAACCGCTTACTGTCTCCATTATGCTCGAATAACATGGGTTCCTTAGTTTTCACAGGGTATTCGTAATATGCTGCACGATCGTCGTTTATTTCCCTACATGGTCGAAAGAAAATGATCGCTTTATTAGGGTTAATGATGTGTATGGTGTTTGATTAGCGTATCACTGACCATTATCGGCTGTACTATCCATCAAAGCTATATAGATAAACCATTGATAAGCACTGAATTTTCCTTCTTTCTTCCCCATCTCTGTCTCTCCTCCAGCTCCGCACCTCTTTTATTTAGTTCATTTTATATTTTACACTATTACTACTAAATTACTACTACTGCTACTGCTGCTACTGCTACTACTGCTACTACTGCTACTACTGCTACTACTGCTACTAATGCTACTACTGCTACTGCTGCTACTGCTACTACTGCTACTACTACTACTACTGCTACTACTGCTACTGCTGCTACTGCTACTACTGCTACTACTACTGCTACTGCTACTGCTACTGCTACTGCTACTGCTACTGCTACTGCTACTGCTACTGCTACTACTACTACTACTACTACTACTACTACTACTACTACTACTACTACTGCTACTACTACTACTACTGCTGCTGCTACTGCTACTGCTGCTGCTACTACTACTGCTACTGCTACTACTGCTGCTACTGCTGCTGCTACTACTACTGCTACTGCTACTGCTACTGCTACTGCTACTACTACTGCTGCTGCTACTACTACTACTACTATTACTGCTACTACTACATTTACCGCTATTAATACTACTATACTTTAATAGTTGTTGAAATGTATTGTATTTGATAATCTTATTCCCCCTGGCAAATTTTGGAAAGCTTCATCAAGTTTGTATTGTGCGCAAAATACATTATAAGTACTTTAATATCTACTGAAAATAACGAATTAATGATTTTAAATGTAAGTTATCCTTTTTAGTTTTGTTCTTGTCTGGCTAATATAAAATAGAATGGACAAAATAGAATAAATGATGTAATTTTCCTTCCAAGAAATCAGAAATATATAAACTTCTTGGAGTACTAGACCGTCCTCGGATGGAATTCTATGTGGGTCGCCCAATATCATTTTGGAATCAGACACCCAGTGTCTCTGCAAAAAAACTCCGTAACTGTACAACGAATACAACTTATCTTTCTTCCTCGTCCATGATATCGTTTTGTGGATTGATTTACTACAGCCATCAAAATTGTTATTTATCAAACGGATTTCGCACTGAAATGATGATTCTGATATATGTCACTTGGCGCCCCATCATCTGCATCATAATTTTTCATTCAGATACTACAAAACTTTTCACTGTAAAACGTCATAAATAGCTTAGTAGTGTATAGCATGGTGCTGATCCAAACCATATTTTCCCGATATTTTTTTTAAGTTACAAAAGCGAAACATCCCCCTTAATTGCTATGGTCTTTTATCCACGGGGGGGGGGGGGGGGGGGGGGGGGGGCTCTTAAAGACTGAAGTATAGGTCTAGCTCTTGATCCAATCACGCAGTAGATAAATGTGATTTTTGATCAAGGTTGTGACCTTGGATGGTTTTCATGAAAATATGGCTGCAAACTTCTCCTCCCTAATCCTCCCTACCTTGCAGATGAGGGACATAAGCGGCATGAAATTGAGCATCAGACGGGAAAATTGGGTGGGAAAATATGTTATGATGTTAATGTTTGCCGCCTTTTTTGAAGGGTAGTTGAAGATGGCCGTGAGTATGTCTCTCTCAAAGTTGCGAACATAATAACAGCAGTTTTGTTTTGGTGCACCAGACAAGAAAAAAATAGATGGGAACATATATCATGATGTAATAAATGTTTGCCGCTTTTTGAAGGGTAGTTAAGGATAGCCGTGGGCGTGTTGTATCAAGGTGCTTATTAATGATTTTTTTTTTAAAGAAGAAATAGGAGAGTTTCAAAATTTCTTGATAGTATTCAGTTCTTGTGAAAGATGCGCATACGGCTATCAGTTTTAAAGTTTAAACATCACGTATTTACTTATCCTCCCGATTTTTTGTTTTGTCGTTTGATAATTATTGTATGACTACATTATAATCTTTACATTCTCTCAAAAAAATGAAAACAGCTAGGCCAAAACCTAAACCCTAATCTCTACAATCTTCGATAATTTCATATCAGTACAGCTTTCTTTTCAGATACGTATATTCCTTTGTAATTCGGGAATGGTATATTCCGATACTTTTTGACATGTTTATCGATTTCAGAAATTGTTCTTAAGTCTAAGCATGGTGTTTTTTGTTTTCTTTCAGTTTCGTTGCAGTACATACATTTCATTGTAGCTGAGACGTTCTTTTAGTTCGCATGCAGCTATGGTCTGACGTGGAAACGAAATCCCTGTATCTCCTCCCCAGTGTTTAGACAATAATATTATCAAATCAGTCTATAGTTCAATAATCTCATTTTCCCCATAGAATCGGATTTGTAATCTTTAATGTTGTCTCTTGAGATAAGTGGGAATGGAAACTAAAAATATCCGTTCAACTGACGCAATATAGACACTGATGATGAGACTGCATGGGACTAGTAAGACAGAGAAAGATATTAAAAGAGAGATAGACGGGGAAGTGGTGACGAGTGGTGACGAGTGGTGATGGGAAGAGGTGTAAATTTACAGATAGAGATACAGGCAAATGTTGAGACAGACAAAGGGAGAAGGACAGAATGACGGAGAGACTTACGTGACAGCTTCAGAGGATGAAGGGGTGGAGAGAGAGGGAAGAAAGAGGGAGGGAGAGGGAGAAAGAGAGGGGAGAGAGGGATTGAGGGGAGAGGGGGGGGGGGAGGGCGGGGGGGGGGTGGAATAGGGTGGGATAAACCAGAGAGTGGTTGAGATACATTGGTCATTACCAATAGCGAAGAAAAAAAAGGCGGTATAGTTATGTCGAATCAGGCATAATGATTCATGTGAGATAATATGTGAGAGAGAATAGAAGTCAAGAAGTGAAACCGATGTTTACCTCCCCTTCTATCAATTTCTTGAAAATACACTAATGAACTTATATTAATTCATTGGTCTAATATGTTGCCAATCGCCTTCGTGGTTCCATGGATCTCGATGTGCTGAGTTTCGGCACATCCCATTTTGGCAAGTCTTACCTAATTTACTTTAAAATTGTCTACATACAGCATTGTATTTTAAAGTCAACTTACCCCTCCACTTCCCTTTCCACACTTAAATGCCTATGGTCATCATGCGCGCGCGCAGATGAACTCTTAGTGCCATCGGAGTCGGACTTACAGGGCACAGGAGGGGGGGGGGGGCATGTGCTCCCCCTTTCAACTCATGTGACATAGCCTACTTCATGTACACCAAAATATGTGCCCCCTATAAAGTGTGTTTTGAGTATATTATCACCTTATCAAGTTGTGGTAATTTTGATCATATCAGTATATTTTGCTTGACAGATTTTCTCAGACTGTGTCTCCTTTTGAACACACAATCCTGGCTTTGCCCCCGACTTCCATGACCACTTTACTACCCCTCAGCTCATCAATGTCACCAATAAAACCCCTTTCCTCCCTCCAAACATTGCTCGTGGTTAAGTCAGGGCTATTCGACACTGCGATGTAAATGCATCCTATTACTCGGATGCTTTCGGGGTCACTTAGCGGTAATTGGATAGTTCAAGTTTCATCACTGTCCGTGATTATTCTGTTACGAGCTAGTAACTCATCCAACTGTCTCGATTTTACCTCATTCCTTTGCCTTCGCAGTCCGTTTTTCTATTTGCTTACTAGGCTACATACTCTTTCTAAATTTATTATTCCTATTTTTGTTCACTGACCCTTTCTATGACACATCTTTTTCTTTAAATTCTTTTCATCATTGCCACCACTGCCCGTGTTCACCCCATGTTTTTATATCTCCCTATTTTTATTTTATCCCTTTCCCCTTTGCCCTCAATCTTTTTTCATTAAAGTACTAAGAAATCATTCCTCAACTAATTATTTTCTTTTAATTCTTGTTATCACCAATTTTATCAGTCATTATTCTGTTAAGAGCTATGGATCTTTTTTTTTTATACCAATATTTTTGTTTTACCTTATTCCTTTACCATTTCATTCCATCTTTTTCTTTGTTTCCTGGACTGCCCTTTTCATAACTCTATCATTTCAGCTCCTTTATTCCTTTTTGCTAACATTAACCTAATAGCTTTCACTTAAATATGTTCATTCCTTCTATTGTGTTTTTTACACTGCATGGTTCATTCTCTACTGATACATTTCATATATTTCTGTTGTTTTACACTTCATTTATTTCTGTGCTATAAAAATGTACATTTTCATGTATTTGAAAATATATATATATATAAGTCAGTCACAATTGTGAAAAAAAAACTTTCTTATGATAAGGCGCCGATAATGATACGTGCAGCATATACCTAAAAAGGGGATTTTACCTTTAAATATGACAACAAAGCCAGAAAGAAGAAAGAGATAAAAAATTGTAGGATCGGGTGCATATTCCAATGAGCAGATTACTTTTTAACGTAAGAAAAAAAAAAACCAAGAAGAAGAACACTTCTATGTAGATGAAAATATTAAACAATCTGCAACATTTCCATAAGAAGAATACTTCTCTTTTTGATCCCACGTACAATTGCACCCATGCTCTGAAATCAATAAATGAGACACTCTTTAGGCCCAGTCTTTAGGGTTTTTCCAATGTCTGAATCAATCTTCAATTCGTTCCATTTCCCACTTGAGGGAATCCACCCACACCGTTATTCCTCGATCGCTTTGAAAGTGGATAGAATTTTCAAAATACTCCTCACTTAAAGCACCCGGAAATGACACCTGAAGCGATGCTCCGTCAAAGGAAAATACAGATTTTCAGTTCGAAAGAGACGTTATAAAAGACCCATGAGATTTTACACTTTTCCCGAGTTGGACTTAAGCATTCCACCTTGGCAGTAACCGAAGTACATAGCTTTCTCCTTTTGTGGCTATTTTTACACGGCATGGATTCGTTACATGTTTTCATTGTCTAATATACCCATTGCGGGGTAGATGATACACTTGTTATATATGAACGGAAACGTAATTTGTCATATCTACTTGCAAACGAATATTCTTCTAAATTACTCATACTCAGCAATCGCGATCTGCTATTTGTGCATGATCAAGGCATTTGTTGCGTAAGTAATTGAAATTAGAATGACCTTTAAGAAGGTTGCGCAAAATGCACAAATTGTCCGACGGAGAATTGCCGACATTTCCAGATTGCAGACAGGGCAGTTCTTTTCTTTTACGTTCCACTCATACAGAGGAGAACATTGATCACGTGCACTATGTTTGCTTATTGTATGTTCACACACTGAGAGCAACATTTGCACTTATCAAATAAAGTGAGCACTTAGACTTGCACAAGTGCCCCACTGCATGAAACATAACCGGCATTCTCTTTCCGCCAAACAGTAGGATGATATGTCAATAATTATACATGACTCACTTGAGTGCGAGGGGTTCAATGAAATTTAGATATTTTATTTATCATAGTGCAAAAATGACTTTTAAGCTTACGATCATAATGATAAACAACTATTATCTAAAAGGCAGAGAGAGAGACATGAGAGAGAGAGGGGAGGGGTGAGGGAGTGCTAGATGATATTTACAATTACGTGATTCATAAAATGACTTTTAAGCTTACGATCATAATGATAAACAACTATTATCTAAAAGGCAGAAAGAGAGACATGAGAGAGAGAGGGGAGGGGTGAGGGAGTGCTAGATGATATTTACAATTACGTGATTCATAAAATGACTTTTAAGCTTACGATCATAATGATAAACAACTATTATCTAAAAGGCAGAGAGAGAGACATGAGAGAGAGAGGGGAGGGGTGAGGGAGTGCTAGATGATATTTACAATTACGTGATTCATAAAATGAAAAATTTCCAAAAGGGAGAAAAAGACAGAGAGAGAGAGAGATAGAAAGAAAGAGAGAGAGAGAGGGAGAGAAAGAGAGAGAGGGGGAGGGGTGGTTACATTTACTATAATTATCGTTAAAAGTTGTATAAATTGGATCACTAGATTGCCTCAATCAGATTCCAAGGCATGAATACTGGAATTCATTCCAAACCACGACTCTGGCTCGAGCGATAGCCAGTCACACCAGTGATAGTGACTATAGATCGAACCAAATATCACTTTATCCAACATGACCATGAATCGATCGGTTTTGGAATCGATTTGTAGTGTGACTGAGGCGTGACATAGCAGAGGCGAATGCCCTTTACATATAATCAACCGCGATGAAATTGGACGTACCAGTCCATATCATTAAAGTAGTATCCATTTCTCCATATCCAAGTGAGTTTTAGGAGTTGAATTTGCTATGCCATATCCGTTATTTCCAGTTGAATGTGACATGGATTCCCTTTTAGCTTTTCATTTTCGTTGCATGTGATTTCCTCTTTTTCCCTTATAAGAATGATTGTGAATTTTCTCCACTCGATATTCTAAATCATCATTATTGTTCAGATAGAAGAGTGGGATGAACGTAGAAGCAAAACATTGGGGCATTGGCCCTTTACTGCTTTATTTCATTGTGTTTCAGAACTTTGGGTTTATCCTTTTATCTACTATTAGTAAAGATGTAACAAAAAGCAATATTTTCAGCTATGGAATCGAAAGGTTTGTTGTTAGACTATTTTCCAGTAATGTAAACAGATGCATTTGGGCTATTAATAGCCCTATAAAGAACCCTAATTACAAACCATTTATTATCAACTAAAAAGAATAAAAACATTATGATAACTATCGTAAGGTTTATGGGCGAAGCTGTCACTCATTTTTTTTTTTGTTGCAACAATAGGATGATTTTTCGCATCCATGTACATGTAAACTCATCCCATGTTCTTTCTGATACCCAACGAGAAATGGTTCGTTGGCATTAATCATTTCGAAACAACTATACCTCTGCGCCACCGAACTGCGGATAGAAAAAATATATATATAAATGTACCTTAGGAGCATTGAAGAGTAAAAGCAATCTTAGGAAAATTGACATTGTTCGTTACTGTTACTATGGGTAGCTGAAAACGGAACCGTAAAAGTAAAAGTTCCCGATTTGTTTCTAAATCCTCAGACACTTTTCAGACGTCATCGGGTACATTAATGTCAGATATCTTGTCATCTACAAATTTGTGAATCTTCTCTGGAATTGGTAATGTTGCCTTTTATTTATCAGTCTATGTAAGTGCACTTTCCAGATGATCAATATCTATGTACATTTTTCATGTACTCGGATATCTTTCTCAGGTATATTCATACGTCGTTTTATATGTATTACTTTGAAAAAAAAAAAAGAATTAAACTTACACCCTTGAAATTCAGTTATTTCAACATTTAAAAAAAAACACGATCGCAATTGCTCCGAATAATTAACACAGGGGCAATACTATCAGTACCATATGCTGTAACAGTCATGTTGGAATTAATCATGTTATAATACGTCATTATACTGTCATGACTGTGGCTCATTTCAAAAAAGTGATGGAAAGGCTACTTGAATTGCCTTAGGTTGATTTTGGACAGTATTTCCGATCGTATGTGAAAACATTTTATTTCAACTTTTTGTCATTTTTAATATCTTTATATTGAGCAGTTGTAAAGCTACCGAGACTAGAGGCACGTGCAGAGCCCGATGCACTCACTCTACCTCACTGATTCCAAGATGATGAGCAATAATCCAAACCGTTTTAATGAGCGATTCGTCAAACTCTTAGATGTTTTGCGAGAACTATTAGATCAAAATCATTTACAGCATCATTCATCGTCAGAATAATTCAAGCAACTATCGAAAAAGTAAATATTTTCATTACATCGATATTTTAAAGTATAATCTATTGTCCATATGAGGAAGCAAATGCCCTCGATTTGACTTTATCTAAGCAGTTGCGATCGTGATTTGTTTTTTAAGTTGAAATAATCGAATTTCGAGGGTGTAAGTTTAATTTTTTAAAAAGTAATATGTGTAAAGCGATAGATGTATGAATATACTTACAGAGATATCAGAGTACATAAAAGCAGAATTATAAGTTTCTCGGTTGATTAACAAATTACTTCAGTTTTTTAAATTTCTCTTTATTTTGTTAAGATCTTGTGTAGGTTTTTACCAGTTTTTATCATAATAGAGAGTTATAGATATAATCAGTATCTGAATCATCGACGTTCGAAAATATGCCATTCTGATGGTTTGCGATCATTTCTACCAGTTGCTTCCAGTAAGGTCTTGCCATTGATGAAGTACCTCTCTTGACTCCTATGATATAAATATATCTACTCCATTCACTGACGTTCAATCTATGTCAATTGCCTCGTCACCGAGGGTTACGATTTATACCGCTAAAGAACTATAATTTACCCTGGATTCGATGGATCATGGTTTTTAATTGAGGCCAGATTTATTGGGAGCACGATTGGAAACCGAGAGGAAATATCGGTCAAATTGAGCCGCCGTAATTGATCCAATGGTTTTAATTATCATGAATATATAGCCCAGCGAATAAATTATGAAATTAAGATGGAATACTTTGGTCAAGCAGGCACCGGCCTCGTCCTAGTTTTTCATGGCATGACCACATGCAGGCCATCTGTAAATTTACTATCATAATCATGACTGTGATGGATTGTTTCCACTCAAGACCAACTAGATGACGACATTTTTCTTATTTTATTCAGAATGACTGAGAATGAGACATTGAACAGCAGAGATATATATATATATATATATATATATATATATATATATATATATATATATATATATATACTTAAAGAATGAAATGGTCCAAGTTGGGGGGGGGGGGGGGCACATGGTCATTTAACTACGCCACTACCGACCTGCCCGATGGAAACCTCTTAGCTTCTTGCAAAAGTTAAGCAGTGACCCCGAGATGCTTGAGATGGAAAATGACAGTTCGTAGTAGGAGGAACGAATATGAAAAGGATGTGAATACAAAATAAATGAATTTTGTCTCAAATTAATCAGTGAACACCATTTGAAATAATGTTTTCTTCATCAAATGTTTTCTCCGACAGAAAGCAATTTTGATGTTAATATCCTGAAAGTCCATGCTCTGATTCCTAGGCTATACCGTGTCGCTTTATATATTCATTTTTTAGATGAGCTACTCATACATGCAGTTGTCGGAAAAATGTGACATTATGACGAAAAGATATTTCACACGGGATATAGATGAATGATAGTAACATCATCATATTTCTAAAAAATCTTAATTGAACTCATGCCTAAAAGATTTATCTTCAATCATAGGCCTGTCACTGACAATAACGAATGAATTATGTATAACCATTTCACGAAGCCACCCTCCCACGCCTCTATTAAAAGACATGCCAACGACTTCTCCGAAAATAATCACTGATATTCGTCTAGTCCGTCTTATTCCAGGCAGCCATATGATTAATAATAGGAGATTTTACTATTTTTCGAGAGCGTGTTTGGAATTTCATATGCTCCGCTCATTTATGTCTTCGTGTAATTTATTCTTTTCATAAATGGGACATTGCGTCATGGTGTGCGAATGTATTTAAGCCTTTGCACGCAGAGTCATCGCTAAAGCATAGGCGGATAGGGAATACGCCCCCCCCCCCCGAAAAAATATGTGAAAACCACCCCTTTTAGTGATAAAAGGGGTCGGCGCCCTCTTTCTTTCCATGCTTTAGAAACACCGCCATGGCATGCTTGCTTTCGTGCTTGTTTGATAACGTTCGTTATGTGAAAAAAAACACCCTTTTTACCCAGATTCATGTTAACTCAATCATGTTTTCCTGGTAAAATGACTGTCGGGAAATATTTCGTCACCCCTTTCAGATAACCCCGGATCCGTATCCCATCAAGAAAGGAATGAGGGTGTAAAGGTGTATGACTACTTTCCTCTCTTCTACTGCAAATTAGGCCTAGGTAGCCCATAAAAGCTGATTGAAAAGAGAAATTAGAATACAGGAGTTAAGCATAAAGAATTATAATTTTTTTCTCTCACCCTTAAGATAAGGGAAAACTCTGATAGAAGGTCCTGCCGGTTGATGTCTATGGACTGGACATTGGCCCAGAAAGGAAAGGAGGGGGAACGAAAATTACAGTCTTACCAAGGGACGTGGCGTAGAAAAATCGAAGTCACCTGTAACTGATGGGGCATAAAATCAGGAAACTCTTTTTGGAAAATGTTGATTATAGAGCCTCCCACCATGCCCAAAGTGTAAGGTCTCGCAACACAACTATGATAAAATGGATATAAAGTGTAGGTACGCATTTTCTTGTTAAAAGTGACTAAAATCTTGTTACATGCATTTTTCATTGCCCCCCCCCTACCGTGCAATGCATACATTTCGCCGGTAATATACATTATGAGGCGAGTAGCTCTGCTTCATGAATCATGCGTTTACCGACTCCCAGTAATGCCGATTCCGTTCATAAAATTAGAAGCTACACCCCTCCCAATGGTTCACTTGATTACACTTCAAACTGATGATCGCTCTTTATTGATTACTGATTGACAGTGGGCAAATTTAGACTGAGTTGGTGGGTCTCAAAAACAATGAAATCCACATTAATTTATTTGACCCGCCTGACCGAGTTCGAAAAGCTGGTGAGATCGAGAGCCGCCACATTCGATTCAGCTTCACTAACTCTAGGTTCGTCTATATAGCGCAGTTTGGGATGAATGCATTCTGAGTATAGGGAAAGAGGCATTGTTTACCATACACCTGGAAATCGATTGTGAGAAAAATATACCATAAATGATTGGAAATGTCGGTAAAAATTTAATGTAAGCTATAGACGTCTCTTTTTCGATACATCTGTGATTTGTCATAGAAACTTTTAGCAGAAAACCTCAACCTTATTTTCTTACTACTTCTATGTTTACATTTCCCTTCACTTTCAATTTCATTTTTTATCCATAGCAATTTGCATCACTCACATTTTACATAAAGATCTGCATATTGGCCTATAGACATCATGTTTTAGGTACATTTATGTTAAAGATTATTTCCTGTTCGACAAATTGGAAAATTGCAATTATAATATAATAGACTCCTGAAGACGGACAGTCAAGCTGCCTGAAACGTCGAGTCTTCTCTCCTCAGTCTTCCTACCCTTGCCGACTCAAGCCTCCTCATCTCTTCACCAACTCAATCCTCTCACCTCTTCTGGTTTACAGTCCTTTTTAGGACTTCACCCAGTTTTCGAAAGATACTCTGCCCTCCAACTTTCCTACTTTCTCGCCTCTCTATTTCACCTCCATCTCTATCCACTTTATCTATAGTTCCTTAGGACTTACCACATGGTGAACCGTAAACCCTTTCTATGAATATAATATTCGCGTTATGAAACTTGATATACTTGAAAATATATTTTGGAGGCCGCCCTCACCCGTTGTCATATTAAGGAGTCTATCATCACCCCTGAGTATATATATATAAAAAAGTAAAATAAATTAGTAAATAAACGAACGAATGAAGGCATAATTCTAACCTTTTTATGTTTATATGTTTATTGCTATTGTTTTTCGTGTGTTTCTTTTCCTATGAGAACAACATAATCTGGTGACATTTTTTTGTTCCTTCTCAGGTTCTGTCCCAGTGTTTTGTTATTTCTTGTCGCCACCGTTCCGTCCCTTTGGCTTATTGAGATGACGCTCCTCAACGATAGAATGGAATATGCCGAGATGCATGGCGGAGACTGCGTTTCATTGGAGGAAATTGAAACAAATAATACTCAGCTGGTAGCCAAAATATCCGGTGTAAGGACATAGAGTTTATTTCCTTTTTAAAGTGATAAATTAGAAAACAGTAATAACAGAATTATTATTCCATCTGGTTGTAAGGATTTTAAATTGTGGTAATTTTTTTTCAATAATTATATCTTTGTTTGATTTAGATATCTCCCCATTTTACTTCATGACGATCTGCTTATATGATAGCTGATCGAGTCTCAAACTTCTTTTTGAAAATTCATCTCACTATGTTGTTAGAAAGGTTTTAAAGTGAATTTTTTTCAATAATTGCCATTCCTCATTTACTAATTTATTATTTATCGATTAAAATAATCATACATGTACATTCAATTCGTGATAAGTTGCTAACTGTTAATTCTTCTGGACAAAAAAGGGATCCAACGTGATTTATCAAAACGTAAATACGGATGAGAAATGAGTCATCATTAATAGTACTACGAAGGCCAGTATTTCCCATAGTAGCTTGGTAATTGACCTTAAGCTCACAAATTATTGTAGAATTGTAAACACTGCAAATACAAAATAATCTTCAATGAATGGAACGATTCATTCATTCATTCATTCATTCCTGTTTGTTCGTCTTTTTTTCTTGTTCAATACATAGGTGAACTTGCCACTAATTCTGACCACACAGAGCTGGTCTATAGCCCTTCAACAGGCTTTGCTGTTTGTTCTTATCCTCGGTCGCTGGCTACTACCCAAAGGAGAGCTAACCCGGGACCAACTCTCACAACTTCTGTTGGTTTACATCGGCATTGCAGCGGATATTCTGGAGTTCGTGACCGAAAACCTTAAACTCGAACAGGTTAAAACAGATAATGGTTATTCTCTTCGGAACGATGCCATGCTTTCATTTCTAGGGGCTCCTGGGAACGATGCCATGCTCCCAGGGGGCTCCTGGGAACGATACCATGCTTTCATTCCCAGGGGGCTCCTGGGAACGATGCCATGCTTTCATTTCTAGGGGCTCCTGGGAACGATGCCATGCTCCCAGGGGACTCCTGGGAACGACACCATGCTTTCATTCATAGGGGGCTCCTGGGAACGATGCTGTGATTTCATTCCTAAGGGGCTCCTGGCGTTCTATGAAACCCACCACCCTACTATCCTCATCACAACTCAAAACAGACTCGAAAGCAACCGCTAACCGACAATATCTTGTCCATTCTCGATAATTTGATTATCTGTTTGGTTTATTATCGGATTGGTATCGCTCTTGTCGTTTGACTGACGTAGGACCAATTTCAGATTAGGTCATAGGAATTTTTTTTTTTAAATTAAGAAATTAACTTGTGATGAACTTAAACCTGATAGGACGAACTAAGGACCAATGATCTGTAGAACCGGGGGAATGTTGAGTCCCGAAACGCTCCATAGCATCTGATCGATTTTCATCACATAATATGGCTACCGCCTTTGCGAATCAGCTGCAGAAATTAGCACTTTCTCTCAGTTCATGAAATTAAACCAGTTTTAAAAGCTTTATTGGCGCATTTTCAACATACCTCCCTCCGTTCGGTATTTGGTGGGCACGCGGCACTAATTGATGCTGTCGTTATGGAATGGAAGCGAACGTTTAAACGCCGTCTCACCCCTCTCTAAAATGAATGATCGGCTTCCAGTAATGTACTCGTATAACTTGTTCCTCTCATTGCGTTAGTTTTTTTTTTCTCTCTCTCTCTCTCTTTTTAAATTTGGAGAATGTTCGAATAGTAGCAGTCGGTTATTTCATTTACGCCGGTAATAAGCATCCCGATCGCAATTACACGAGGGTTTTATCAAGTAGGGCTTTTCAAAGATGGGTAAACGTTTCCGGCTACAAGGGTAATCATTAGTGAGGGAGGGGTGCTTGCTGTTAGGACGTGCCATGTTCAAGGGTAATGCCCAAGGATATATGGACAAATTATGAAAAGCCCAGGCTTGAATAAGAGATAATTAATTAATGATTGAAGATATTAAGCATAGAAATGGAGGGTAGTGTACTATCATTGGTATTCTACTTTTTTCGGTACGGGATTAGGGGAGAATTTTAAAAAAATAATTCTGCTTTCTATTTATGGTGGAGCACATGCCAATAGTACAGCTGAGTGTTAAGGAGCACCGGGTGGGGGGGGGGGGGGAGGGATATGTCCCCACTGAAACTGTGGATATTAAAACTAGATGAGAGAGAGGGAGAGAGAACGAGAGAAAGCAACAAAGAGAGCGAGGGACAGAAATTGATAAGGGAAGAAAGGTAAAAGACAATTGTAATCTGTTAAGATATCTAGAGTAGTTTTAAAATAGATTACCGTCTTGAAACTTGATCATCAAAAAAATTGATTATAAAATCCAAAAATGGAAATAAAATGACCGAAAAGTAGAATTTGTTAAAGCATGAGCAACCGCAACAGTTAGCTATACACAAATTGAATTCAAATATAATTTCGTCATGATTCCTCTTTGAAGGCCAATTTTTAGGCCATTCCATTCAAAACTTTGTCTACAAGCGCAATCAGTAATTATCTTGGTCTTCAATATTCAGCTAATTAGTTGAGTGAACTGACCTCTAATTTTCACAAATCGGAAATAGATTTCACCTTATTTTTGTCGTTAAGCTACATTGCACTTAATTTTACCACTTTTTGTATTAGCTGTCGATGAAGTGTTCTGTTTAGCTTTTTAATCTCCTAAGTTAGAAGTCCTAACTATGATATCATGAACAATTTTGCAATTAAACTACTTCTCACTCAGTTTTACCACTTGTGGATATTGATGAAGTGGTCCATTTAATTTTTAAATCTAAACTAAGATTGTCAGGAAACTATTCATTTAGGATTTGGATATGAAATGAAAGAAAAGAAAAAAAGAACATTATCTTATATTGCTTGGTATAGTGAATATGTCATAGAAGGGGCATTTACGTCCTAGGCATTATCTATTTTCATGCCGCTCTCGACCCAGGCGTATGTCACTCGGCAACATAAGCTTTAGCGCATTGTCATGGAAAGTAGGGCAAGGACGTTGTAAATAATGTAGTCAGTATGATGCTTGCTGATCCTCAAGGATCTTGTGCTCACGAAAAATTTTCTTGCTCTTTCCACCACCACCACTACCACACCACCACCACCACCACCACCACCACCACCATCATCATCATCATCATCATTAATCATACTTAATATTTTTCTCATCGTCATAATCATCTTCATTTTCATCATCGGTACTACTGTTATTGTTTATTTTTCTTTTATTATCTATTTATTTTCTTATCTATTACCCACAGGTGAGATGTAACCCCATTATGGTGGTGTGTATCTTGGGTCTATGGACATGGAGTCTTATGCAATTCACACTGGGTTTAACAGCCACCAAGGCCCGGAAACCTCGTGTCGCCGGTACGAGCATGCGCAAGAAAAAAGATGAGGGACCTCCGAAGGTAAGTGACAGGACGGGGGGGGGGGGGGGGGGGGGGGGGTGTTCATACCAGGATGGTGTTGTATACATAAATTACACTGTTTTCGCTCAAACCCATCTCCGTCGATTTTTCTGGCACTGACTACGTCATTTTGGGGTCTATGACATTTTTCTTTGTTTGTTTGTTTGTTCCTTCATGTGTTGTTCTTTCAAGTAAAATAAACATTTTAGACGAATGAAGGCTTGATGTGATGTACAATGTACATCACATCAAGCCTTTATTCGAGATTTTAAGAATGTCATTCTTAAAATCTTTTTTCCCATTTTCTTCTTGTTGCCTGCCAAGGTCAGATGATGCTCACAAATTTAAGCCTGAAACTTGCATGCCGTTTGTCTTAACCCAAACTTCAGATTTAAACATTCATTTTGAACTAATGGGCATAAAATAAAATTTCCCGCCATCCATACTGTTTGACATTCAGGGGTTTTTTAAATAACGGGGAAATGCTCTTTGGATAAATAGCTGCACTCTCTTAATTCCTGTGCCTTTCGTCCCTAGATATAGAGGCATCGATAGGGACTTTAAATTCGACCATGAAAATTTGTTAACAATTTTGTGAGATAAGCGACGAAAAATGGCGAGAAAAATTAGTGTAATGGATATATTTTGGGTGGCTGGTAATACCCAGAATATAAATCTGACCTTGGGTTATGACCGTTAATTCTGTAAAACGACATGATATAAGCTTGTCCGAGAAACGGTGTTTATTTGCTTTTAATGATAGCACCTTATTGAAATGGCGAGATGACGAGATGACGAAAATGTGATAAATCGGAAAAACCTCCCAAGAAGAGAAAATCTTAAAATGAAAAGGAGAAATTGATTCTCCAAGTGTTCATTTGACCTAAATGTACATGCTCTTTATTTAGCTTTATTTCTAAAGTTAAGGGGACAAGTATACAAAATTATTGTTTTGGGGTGGTATCGTTCTTTGTGGAAGCGTCGTGGTCTGGTGGTTCTGACTCTCGTCTTTCAATCAGAGGGTCGTGGGTTCGAATCCCAGCCATGGCGTTAATTTCCTTCAGCAAGAAATTCATCCACATATTGCTGCACTCAACCCAGGTGAGGTGAATGGGTACCTGGCAGGAATTCATTCCTTGAAATGCTTGCGCGCTGTAAAAGGCTGCCGGGCTAAATCTGGGGTAATAATATCCAAGTCCTTTGGAAGCGCACAGAGACGTTATATCATAATGTGATATGCGCTATACAAGAACTGTTTATTATTATTATTATTTATTTATTATCGTTCCGTGCACAAGGGGCAACAGTTTATTTGATCGTAATAAAATTCAATTCTTTTTCCCCGAGGAAAGCTGTATAACTCGGCTCCCAAGAACATGAAATTGTTCACATTTCATATCGCTTACTGTAACTTGACATGAAACTATAAAAAATTACATAAAGGCCAACCACATATATCTTTAAAGATTCCCACATGCTCGCTCACATGCTTCTTTTATAATCCACGTCACTATCCAGGTAACATTCTGCTGTGAAACTGAGGTCTGGGGCATTATGGCCACCGTGTTGATGCAGGACGGTCCGTTCCTCACCATGCGTCTCTACCTCCTGACGGTAGAAGAAGCCGTCAATCACATGATGATCTTCTTCACCTGTAAGAACATGCTCATCATGTTGCTCCAGGTGTACCGCCTTCTAGTCATCTGTATCGAGCGGCCAGGAGCGCAGGAGTCCGCCATTGTCAAGACCGTGGTGAGATACCGTGACGCAAGTCGACGCTACGTAAACGAGCACACAGCAGAACGCCGACGTCAGAAGCAGCTTCACCACGATCTCAGGTGGGCATTTTAGTTGACCGATTTCAGTTGCACACTTCGGTTGCACATTTCACTGGAAATGACAGGCCCAAATAATATCGTCTCCAGGCAAAGGAAACAAATAGTGGATACTAAGATCGGCAACTCTGGCGTAACAGTTTACTAAATCTAAAAGCAAACCAAAGAGTGTGCATAGAGAAATACTTTCACCCCCTTGTTTGCCATGTTTACAGTGGGTCCCTTGTGTATGACTCTCAGTTTATGTAAACAACAAAAATACATACAAAAACAAACGCACAAGTAGACAAGAAGAGGAGACCTAACTTTCGGTGGCGTTATGATGAGAATATAAGAACAAGAGACAAAAGGAAAGCTAAAAGACGAGATAACAAGGAGAAGAGATTAAGAGAAGGTGAAATGACGCGTGGGAATGGACGAGAAGGCGAGGCGAAATCACGCTATGTCTCTTTTTGTTAAACATTTGGGTTGTATAAGGAAATCATGACTTTCCCCACGTTCACCAGATGTTTTTTAGCTCCTACCTGTAAACAATGATTTCAACACCACTTTCTCTTAATATTAAAGTGTCTTTAGATATTAAAGTCTCTGTCATAAATCATAGTGTGTATATCTACCTATTTCATTCTTGTATAGGCTTCGTCATGGGGATCACAAGTCGAGTCCAAAGCACAGTATGTCTCAGCATCGTCTCATACCCGACGTCGGAGACGCCTTGACTCCAGGGCAGGCTATGCCCCTCCTACCCTCCTTTCCTCTCACCCTCATCACCGGCCAAGAGCGCGGCATCGGCGATGGCTACGACGACGCTTCCAACAAGACAAACGATGTCGAGAAGCAAGCGACGAAACCCGTGGTCGACAAGCGGGAAGAACTGTCCGATTACGACAACGCGACCAACGATTTTGACATACATCCCATTCCATCACCCACCCGCGGAACACCGACTAATGCAACGATTCATAACGCTCCGAAATTAGCGTCTTTTTGACGTTACGTCACATATGCTGTTTGATACAAGTTGTTATATTTTAGGAGAGAGAAATATCAAAAATCCTCAAAGAAAACCCTATTTTAGAAGGTGTTACTAAAGAACAGCATTTTCACCAGCCTCCTATATTTCTGTGACATGTGAACTGGTTGGTTTGTTCTTAGTAACACAGATTTACAACCCTAGCTCAAATTAAATATAATTATGATGCATTTTGTAATGTTGTTTTACACCTTTCAATTTGTGTGCAATATGCATGCATAAATCACTGTTAGAACAGATGTTTAAAAATCATTAGGTTGTTTAACATATGAACCTACCTTGTTTAAAACAATTTGCATCTAAAACATATGGAGATTTTTTGAAACAACTGCTGGTAGGTTGATATTTAAACAACCTAATGATGTTTAAACAACTTTCGTGCAAGTTTCTCACTTGGCAGAAGCAGTATCATCGCCAAAGCTTTTTATACGTAACAACGTAGCTTAGCAATCTATAAGTAATTTTTTGTTTTGTTTCCACCAAGGTTTCACTAGATATTCATATGATCAATAGACATGATAGACTGTGTGAAAGAATTATTGGAATACGAAAAAAAAAATATCAACATTTTTGGTAAAGGCATGTAGGCGTCATTTCTTGACATAAGGATGGCGTTCGGTCTTTTGCGAACAATAAAAAGAGTGATATGGTTTAAAATATGATTGTAAAATGAACAGTGTAAGCCACGTTTTCAATAACTAGCTGGTATAGGTTAATTGCCTTTACTACATGTGAGAGGGACTTTTGATCTAGTGCCACAGTTTAGAGAGCGTTGTGAAAAACGTAGATGGCGCTCGCTCGGCATGTAATATGCGGAACATGGATGCTTGCTACTCTGAGTCTCTGAGACCGGTTTGGTCAAATGGTTACAGTTCATTGTGTTCTAGTGGATAAGTCTCCTGAATGTGAACCATAAGAAAGGATGTCCGAATCCCTGGTGCAGTTCTAATGTCCTTTGGCAAGACGTTAATCTACATGTGCCAGAATCGGCCCCTGAGAGGTATTAAAGTGGGGGTACCTGGGCTGCGTTTCACGAAACCGTCATAAGTCTAAGTTCATGGACAACCCATTGAAATGAGTGTTAATTCTACAACACGCGTTTCAGTGTGATGTCCAAGAAGTTAGACTTACGACGGTTTCGTGAAACGCAGCAGTAGCATCAATTCTTTAAATGCTCGAGAGAATGGCCTGTAGCTTGGCTAACGCCGGAGTAATAATGGGGTGCTAGGAATATCAAAAGGTGACAGACATGAGTGCTAAAAAGAATCTCTCTTATTGTCAATATTGTAAAAAAATGACAGGAAAACATCTGTATTTTCATTTCAATTCAATTCAGTTCAGTGCTATTCCATTTATTTCTTTTTACTGATGAAATATCTTGTTTAAATTTTTTTTTAAAAAGCGTTTGAGAGACTAAAGCATGCAAAGTAAACATAGTTGCAGCATAAGAATAACATAATACATTCGCCATTACTTGAAAGGAAAAATTAAATCAAGATTGCAAAAAAAAAATGGAATTGAAGAATACTAAACGTTAAAGAAAATATGTAATTTACTGAGAGATAGAACAAGAAAAAAAATCACAGTTGCTATCCCATTTTCCATGCGAAGCAACTAAGAATGAAAGTTTGTGTATTTTGTTGCAGAGGGTAAATTTCTTTGCCCCATGATCAATTTATTCTAAAATTGTCGATGTATTTGGTTTGCAATAGAGTTTTTGGTGTTCACATTGATTATTTGTCCATTTACTACTTGTGTTTTTCATTTGATATTCGAAATGCTGTAGAACAAAAAGGTGTTCATAACTTCACTTGTGAACTTTTCTGGATATTTCTGCGTATATATTCCACGATGCAATTGAGTAGTTTTCATCTCTACACATGTACGCTAACTTGTAAGAAATTATTTGATTCTTCTTCTCTCTCTCTCTCTGAAAATAGCAGAGAGAAAAATTGCACTCTCTTTTCAGTCCTCGGAAGTCTTTGCTTAGGAGTAAATATCGAATGTTTTCTTTTAAAAAAAAGAAAAGAGTGAATTTCCATGCTATTTTTTCAATTCATTTGTACCCTTTCGGGGAGTCACGTCAGCCATCGCTTGTGTTTTGTTTTTTGTGTGTTATTTGTGTGTGTGTGTTTTCCTTTCCTTTTTTTTTTTTTTTTTTTTTTGAGAGAGAGAGAGAGCATGGTTACAAATCTGGGGAGTTTTAGTATTGTGAAGACAATTTGAATTGTCATCAAATGCGATGGCAGCAGCCGTGTGTCAAAATTACTCTGTAGATGCGAGGAACGTCAATCGTGGGGAGGGGATTGTAGGGAGGGGGTGGTTAGGGGGTCACTTTCACACTTAGGTATATTGCCCTCATCGTCCGATCATTGTGCGACCCCATTTCCCCTATCCCGAAAATATATTTTTTCTGCCCCTGACAGACAAGTCAGGGCAGAAACAAGTTGCTGAAATTATTGATGCACAAATTTTACATAGCTAGAACTCCTACAATCATGTACGTTTGTACTTGTTCATTTCTTGAACGAGCTTTTTTACTTTACGATACTTAGCTAGACGCGTTCAAAAAAGAAGAGGGCTTGTGTATGTGCTAGCAATTCGCATTTATATTCTGTCGTGTAAAAGCTTTATTTCATTTACGAGACGACTGATCATGATAAAATTATGCAATTTATATGTATATATATATCATAATATACAATTTTAAGAAAAGTTATATTTCTTTTCTCATACGGTGAAGTGTAGTCGTATTACGATGATTTACTTTAATGGTTTGGGACTGCGAATATGTCAATGTTATACTTTGTGAGCAAGATTTCGTCTCTGATTGTTGATTGCATAATCTCATATTTTATGATTGTTCGGATTATTTATGTCTTCGCAGATATGTATTTTCAATTATCGAACGTGCTGGTGTGACAAACATAATCTGATAAGATATTGATAATGATATGAAGAGAAACATACAGTAATTTGAAACAAAATTTCCGGTATTTTTTTTTCCTGTGACTTCTTTGAAGTTTAACAAATCTGTGTCATGTTATACATGTATAGCGAAGGATGATCATTTAAAATGTTAGCTTTCAGAGTGTGTCTGTGAAAATTGTGGATCTGTTTTATGTTGGTCTAATTTGTAATTTTCGTTAACAAAGTTATACTTTTTGTTTGAAGTTGAATGTTTGCAATAGTACGTGTACAGTTTTCGCTGATTAGGAAACTGTATTTGTGTAAAACACTAGTCTTTCGATATGGAAATCTTATTTGGTATTTCTATCATGTTAACTTCAATCATAATGAATTTAGAAAGACAACGATCTTTATCGTCAACGGTTATGTGATATCGTAGTTAGTCTAAGAAATGATATTTTTAAATGTCCACCTCAAGTACTAAATAGATGGTGTATTACATAGGCTGAATGAAAAGCCATTTCTATCTATATACCATCATTTAAGTTGCTATTATAGACATTAGGCAATGCCTGGTTTTCAAGTGCTCCTTGTTTGGTTCAAATCTTCACTGCAACCTACTTTGGTCGAAGCAAATGTCATCTAAACTTTAGAAACTACTCCTAATAAATTTCACGCAATAGTTAGGTGTCATTTTATATTTTTAGAGAGGATAATTTGACTATCTTGTGTCGCATTATCGAAAAGTACCAATATTTTCCATAATGTACATGAAGATGTATTCTATGTGTGTATTTGTTTATCTCACAATAAATGAAATCGAAATGTATATTAGTTCCACAAGATTATCTCAAAGAAATTCTTTCTAGCAGAATTTTTGAAAGGGTTAAAAGAGTTCAAAATGTTCATAATTACATAGTCAAATATGAATGAGTAGGAATGATTAATTTTCATGACGAGTAATACGAATTTTGAATAAAATTATCATGATTCAAGAATGATGAAGCTGAATTTTAGTCATGAGGTTTGATGATTGTAGTTATTTTGAGTTAACGTTCTTTCTGTTTTATTTCTTGTCTCACACCAGTGCATGCTGAATGGAAGCCTGGGGGTGTTTCATCAAGCTGTTCTTAAAGTTACGCATGACTTTACGAACGACTTGAATATGAAGAAAGTTTTTCCTGATGTTTTAACAACGTGTGACTGCATTTTCCATAATTTCAATTAAATTGTGGCAATAGAATACACTTCACAATAAAAATGTTTAAACACGTCTGTATATTTCACCTTGCGGCTGATGCGATTTATAATGATTGAGAATCTCATTTGCTTGCCATATTCAAGTCGTTCATAAAGTCATGTGTAACAATAAAGTTACATATGCACTTTTGCGGATTGTGCGTAACTTTACGAACAGCTTTATAAAACACCCCCCCCCCTGGTTTGGCAATTGAGAATGCGTGCGCATCGAGGGGGCAATTTGCTTCTCATGATCCACCCCACCGGGATAGTGTGGAACAAAGGAGGGGGGGGGGTGTACCTGGTGCCCCCATGGGGGAACCGAGCACATTTCGTTGATATTTCAGAAAGCAAGGTCACAGAGTGATGGTAGGGTGTGGGAAGGGTTGTATTACCTCTTTTAACCCATTCATAACAAAGTGTTCACATTGAGCAGTTTGGCCAAATAACTGTCGATGCAGAGCAATAAAAAACATACCAAATAGAGTCAGGAGCAGAAAGAACAAAAAACATATACACATTGTGCCCATTTAGGTTGCTCCAGGATTTGTCGTTCAATGGTGAAAAATTTAGGAAGCAAAATAACTGCTGAAATCCGCAAATTGGCAATGCGATAGAAAGTTCAAAACTACTTCCATGGAAATTTTAATTTTTAAGATATTTTCCATTAAACTGGGATACATGACTATTTCATAGGATTATGTGGCAATGAAAGAAAAATAGTGTTGCCAATTCGAAGAAGAAAAGCTGATTAAATTAGCCTTTAAATAATTCCTGTCCTCATTGCGTTAATTTTTCAAGTAGGATCCCATCTCCTTTTCTTCGCGGTCCTCGTTGTTTGGCAGCCGATGAATCGCTTCCGAAAGCATTGAGCATTGAATTGAATTGAATTGAATTGAATTATTTTCCATTAAATGAAAATTCGTTGCTCACTGGTGAGCAAATGTACAAGATACAATAATCAATAACAATGTAAAGTTACATCAACCATAATATGGAAAACAATAAACAAAACAGTTGCGGTTTCATGAAAAGTAAAGAGATAAAATACAATACAATAGGAATGAGGAAAGCGATATAAGAGTGCTATAGTGTATGATGTCGTCGTTGATGATGTCAAGGATGTCAGAGGCTTCTAGTGTTTTTGGAGAGTACCAGCATTGTTAATTAAACCTTAGACCTCATCGAGACTTGTGCCCTCTACCGGCGAGTCAACATTCCTAGCTGCCACTTATTTCAGAGGGAACATCAATAATTGTTACATCATTCTACCTCTGTCCAGGCACGCAGTGTGAAGTTATTCGTTCCTCAAAGCCTTCCTAGAACAGATGATTTCACCGAACCTCCCTTTCGCCACTTTTTGCAACTGCAACCCAAAGGCTAAGTTGTCAGCACTCAACAAGGTTTATCTGCGATTGTGGATTACTGAGACTTCTGCACGAAGCTGAGATTCTGTTTTCTCTTCAACAAAATGCAGTTCCTTCTTGCTCTTTTGTCACTCTCGGTTGTCATCACTTCCAGTTGTAAGTATACATCATCCTTTCATCCATTTACCAAGGTGACGCATGGATTGTTGAGCCCGTTGCACATGGGGCGTCATTTCAGATGCGCTCTTATATATACATATATATGCACTGATCAAGCCTTTGAGCAATTAGCGTATGTGCCAGTAAATTCAACGCACCGGTCTTTTTAGGCGATTTCACTTTCACGTGACACGTCAAAATGTGCTAATCGGTGACGCAGTCTTTACAACGACATCTCGTGTGCAATTTGTAGCATTCAGGCCAGTAAGATAAAAAAAATAATATTATTGTTTTCCAATAGGAAGACTTTCATTCAGTTGAATTACTGCAAGGATGTGACTGAGCATCAATTTTAATATCTTGGGGGGTAAAACGGTACAGGATTGAGGATTAAGACTCATTTTATTTTAATTTTTTTCCACCTTAATTGCGTTGGGGACATTAAAAACGGTCTTGTGTTTTCTTCCACGTTTCATTTACCCATCAATTTTTCTCTAGACAAAAATGATATTGTGAAGTTATGTCTTTTCCCACGCTTTCAGCATTTTCGTCATCCCACCGCCATGGAATCGTAACCATAATAATATAATACGGAGGACCTTTTGCGATGTCGTGTGCCATTACAAATTATACCTTATAACATACCGTGTCTGAGAGGTGTAACTAATATCGCTTGAAATGATGCGGTGAATGAGTCGTGTCAAAATAGAATGATGATATGACATGACAAGCAGACGACATCAGAGATACGAGGTCATATCTTACTGCATTGGACAAGTTTGTTATAGGTCACCTCCTTTACTATTTTGTTCCAATTAAGAGCAATTATATGGAGGTGTAAAAACAACCGTTATGATATGGACTTCCAGTGGTGCAGCTAAAATTGTGTACAAAATGAAGCTCTAAAGGCACAATATGACATTCGGGGGTCACTGTAATTTTGATATGAATGGGGCGGATGTTAGGAAAAATTCGATGACATGTTTAAACACAATATTTCAAGCAGAATAGAAATTGTTACAATATATTTTCAACTACTCGCAAGGGAAAAATGTTGTCACAAGATCTACTGAGAGAGCTCAGGAAAGCTTCTAAATCTTCACATTAATTTTGACAAGTATGATTAATACAAAAGCAGCGGCCTAAAGACTCATGAGACAGACAGAGTTGGTCTCCTGGCTTTTTGAAAAGTTTTCCAAAATAGTCGCTTTCGTGGGCCTTCAGAGAAAACTTATTAGTCTAGATGTTAACAAGACTGACATTGTCGGTCTCGTTGGTTGGCAGTCTACTATTATCAAAATCACCTCACAAAAGTTGAGTTGAGATGTCCCACACACTTTTTTCCTTCTGGCTAGCCCCTTCCCTATATGCAAGGGTTTCCTTTATTATTTCTCATTTACTAAAAAATATATCTACCCCGTTCGTAAATTTAATGATCTCAACCTCGTAAAAAAATGATTTTACAAACAAAATTTTGTGTTCTACTTTACGGTTTATTCCGAAAGCCAAGTCAGAAATTGTATATTTCAAAAGAATTGTTGGTAACTGACACTAATACAACATGGGACTGACACGATCTATCAACCAACTATCAAGAGTAGTGTAAGGTCGCGACCCAAATTATACTTTATAACATTAGTACAATTTTAACACGAAATTGTGTCACTAGACACTTCTCTTTTACTGAAGACATTTGAACCCGTATTTGGTTCGAACGAAAATATTTTTGTGGAGATTGTGTGTGGCCTTCATGAAGGCATAAAGCTAAAAATCAAACAGCAATTTCTCAAATTCTCTTGAGGAAACTAGGTCGCGAGAGTGAACTGAATCAGTTGTCTACAAAAAAAAAAGGAAAGGAAAGAACGCATTTGGACAACTTTGTGAACGTGAAAACTTTCACTGAAGGATGTTTGAACAAGATGCTCATGGGTGTCTTCATAAAGAGAAACAAATATTTTTGTGGGAAAGAAATTCTGTGGTGGTGACACTGAAGGAGAAAGTAAAGAAATAAACTTAAGATGAGGGATGTGGAAGAGTAGAAGGAACGAAAGAAGACAGTCTCAAAAATCACTCTATGATAGAAATAAAGGAGAAACCGTGGCTGATATGAACGTCACACAGTAGAATATAACAAAGGAAAGGGGGTGATATGATTACAAGTGAATCAAAATACCTTGATTAGGAAAAAATCAACATAAGGGTTTTTATTATGTCATTCCTAGTCTATTTGCAATACACGAGGAATGACGACGTTTTAAACACCATCTTAAGATGCTGTGTCAAACTCAGGCAAGTGTTTTTATCTCAGCGAGAACGAAATTGTTGAGGAATCTCTCAAATGTTGTCAAATCCAACCCTTAACCTACTTAACCTACTTACTCGACTTCTCGTGTATACATGTAGGACTCTTACTTTGCATCACTACATCAAAAATAAATTCACTGGTTGATTCAGGGTTTTAGGAGGGAAATGCATGAAATATTGTTACCATTTTCTTTCTTAGAAATGATTCCCCGGGAATAAAGATTTCTATACACAAATTTCATTAAATTTCCTCAGAGGGAACCGTGCTCTGTAATTATAAAATGAAATTCTTTAATCAGAGATCAGACTTCTATTTAATTTTTAAAATCTTGCTCAAGTGAAACATTTTACAGTGAAAGTACAATGAAAATGATATTTTTGACGAATAGTACCCTATCGTCTGCATTCTATTTCATATTTTGTCGGAGAAATCCAACACAGTTTTTAAATGTTTTTAATTCTAATAATTTTGACAATATGTTACTAATCAATACTTCCCCTTATAATGATCATGAAGAAATAGAAGAAATAGAAAATACTGACCATTAGCTGCAATGGCAGACATTTCCGACTTTATGATTGGGTAAGCTTTATTTAGTCGAGATGATAATAGGCCTGTTCATTTCAAATTTGTAAATCATCCTAAAACAAAAATGCATCTAACGAGTAAACGATTACTGTATTTGTGCTTTCATTTTCGGTGAAATATCATGACTTCAACTTGTTCAACACACTAAGAAAAAAGGTTCAAGTTTACACCCTAAATGCAACACTGGCAGCACCTTTTTGGGTGCCATCTTACACCCTACATGAAAAAGGTGCAAAATGCACCTTTTTGTTCTTGTTTGCACCAGGGAATGCCCGTTTGCACCCTGAAAGGTGGAACTTTGCAAATTTGTACCTTTTCTATAAAGGGTACAACTCTGCACCCTTTAGGGTGCAAAGTGTAGCTAACTGCACCCTTAAAGGTGCAAAAAGCTTCTTAGGGTGCAAAGTTACACCCAAAAAGGAGCTCGCAGTGTTGCATTTGAAGGGTGCAAAATTGTACCATTTTTCTTTAATAGTGTGAAGGTACCACGGCTGACATGTGTTCGAACTCTGAGGAGACTTTTTATTTATGGTTAGGAGAATTATATGAAATTCATGCATGCATGTATTTTATGATCACTTTTACTACGTAAAAGGAAAGCTACACGGTGTCAAATGTCAGCTCAAGTTCACACTCATAAACCCAGTGACGTAGCTATGGTGCCACAGGGGACCGTCCCCCAACACTCGAAACTCGAAGGGGGTGTGGATTCAGGAGAAAGAAAGGGGAAGAATTTTTTTTTTAAAAGGAGAAGAAATCGACCTCCTCTAATATCGACCTCCTCTAATATAACATTTCCTAATCGGCGACCTTCTTAAAAAAAAACAAATATAAGGAATGCAGTTCATGCTTCCTGTGAAACCGGTGCCACCCCTATATAAGTTGAACGTTCCCCCCTCCTTTCTCGGACCGACGCTATACGGCACTGATATATATTTTTTTAAATTCACTTATTGTACCAGCTCACAATTTCTGTCCGGGAGATCTAAGTGGTATCAATCATTTTGTCGATAGCATCAGTAATTTAGCTCATAACTTTTATGATCGTGTAAAGAAATGTGAGAATTCGAGAGGTACTGGGTTTAAGGTGTTCACAAATGTGTTAAGTAACCAAATTCGGGAGCCTCGTAATACTCGGCAAATCTGCTAGAAAGGTGGATTCTTTCAAAGAAAATAATCGATCTCCTATATCATGCCAAGTTTTCAAATTTGCTTGAAAAAATAGATGTCAAATCCAAAGCTATAGACCAATCCCACAACGCAAGAGGGCAGCAGACTGTTCGACACAGTTCGACATGCTGCGGTGGGCGCTCCAACTTTTATAGTACACAAGTCAATAGCGCATTATGTACATTCGTTCGCTTTTTGTCTATTTTGACCAATATATGCAGATTAATTTTAATATTTGCAATGAAAAATTATCAGGGAAGTTCAGGTCGCAGCTGTGCGGTGCTCAAATGCCACAAGAATTGGAGAGAATTTAAAAATTGGAAGCTAACTGAGTGCGAAATTCACTCGCTTTTGACTCATGAAGCCTGTTTGTGTGAGAAGCCGTACTCCCTACACAGGTTTCCGTAAGCAGTGTGCAGGAATTCCTCGCCAGAGAGTAAAAACATCAACAGAAAGGACTTTAAAGTCAAGAAACATTATCATTATGTATTTTGGCGCAAAATTTAATGAGTGAAACATGACTTTGTAAACAGGGTAAGATTTAGGGCTCCCGTTTACTACGGTTTCTATGCTGCAATCGAACTTTTACTGACAAAACTAAGTTGAAAAACCATCGAAAGTACAAAAATACATCATACCTTCATCTGTCAGATATGGCCATTGTCTTACCTCATCTACCCATATATCCATGCTTTATTTTATTGATCTAGAATAAAGTAAATGGAACAATATCAGGGCATATCTCATATCTTACATTCATTTTGTACACAGAGCCAATCGCGGTCAGCGCGCTTGCCCACTGCAGCAATGGCGTCGCCGATAGAGGGCCAAATACATAAGCCGGAGGTGAAATCGGTCTATACTGTGATGACGGTAGGTGAAACACAGCTTTGCCATTGTTCTATTTTCTTTTTTTTATATAGTGAGAGGTCATGGCAAAATATTTCATTTGAAATGTTTGGTTTCATTATTAGACTTCAAACATGCATGTTATAAGTATGGAATGATCTTACTGTGTCACTTTAACATGGTTAAGATATCTATCTATTCATTTTGCTTTCTCTGTGATTAACAAAGTCCTAATGAGGAGCGATGCTTTGTTTTGAGGATTTGAGAGTTATTTCTTCTTCTTCTTCTCCGTATCTTCTCTTGGTTAGCTCCATGCATTGGCTACATAAAATTTCGTCTTTAAACAGCAGTGCATTATTCAGTAAACCACTTTATTAAACTTTTTGTGACACCTTTGCTCAAAAGGAAGAAGAAAAAAGTCATAGAGGTTCAGTAATATTTTGACATTTCACGTAATACATGTATGTATTCACAAAATGGATAGTTCTATTGGCATGTTGCAGTTAGTAAAATTCTGTGCCAAAAACTGATCAAAGTATATTGAATTTTAGAGTCACCTGAAATATCTGTTTATTGGGCTTGTTCCCAAGATTTAAAGGCAATAAAGATGGATGAATTATAAAGATTGTGCGCAATTCTATCATAATAATCATCAATGTTTGAGGGTATCTTCTTATCCTACTTTCCGCATGATTGGAAAACTCAATCGTTTATCTGAGCTTTCATCAACCACAATTTATTGATAGTAACCTAGAAAGAAGTATGAGCCGACTCAAGCTTGAAGTTTATAGTGAAGATGTTTGACAACAAATATGACAAAGTTCAGCAAAATAAAGTCGTTACAGTCATCAGGAATCAAGTTGATTCTTGACGTTCAGATCAATATACTTATATTTTGCTTAGCTCCGTACTAGGGAAAATCCCACGTAATTGGGGTTGATTCCCCGGCTATAAAACCGGGTCACCTTTCTCTTTCATTTCAAAATGATGATTATTTCCCTAAAAAGATGCAATTCCGCAGACGCCTTGCCGATATGTTTTTGCAGTTGCGCGGCTCTTCAGAACATTATGAGGCAGCTATCGCAGCGCTGACATCTTATTTATCTACGGGGGAAGCAAGAACTCTTTTTCCAACACTGGATAGAAAGAAATAGATTGGTATCAAAAGAAAAAAAAAGAGGAAAATACCCATTTGGAGAGAGAGAGAGAGAGAGAGAGAGAGAGAGAGAGAGAAATATATATAAATATAAAAGGGGTAGGGAGAGAACAAGAGAAGAAAGAAAGGACTATATAGAAAAGGATAGAATGGCAGATAGATAGATAGATAGACAGAGAGAGAGAGAGAGAGAGATAGAGCGAGAGAGAGAATGAGACAGAGAGGGGAAGAGAGAGAAAGACAGACTAACAGGGAAAATAGAGAAAGAGGATACGTGCACTTGGGATGTGGTTTAGAGGAGACAGAGGGGGAATATATAGAATATATTGTAGTGAGAGTGAAAAAATGAAGAATGTGTGTGTGTGTGTGTGTGTGTGTGTGTGAGAGAGAGAGAGAGAGAGAGAGAGAGAGAGAGAGAGAGAGAGAGAGAGCGAGAGAGAGAATGTAAGTGAGATAGAGGGAATAAGTGAGGCCACCTTCTAAATTTTGAATAGAATGTGAATAAAGCAAAGGGAGTGAGAGGAGAGGAGAAGCATTGACACAGTTTTGGGAAGGCCGAGAGTCAAGATCAAAAGATGCTGAGCTTTATCGTGTTAAGTTTCCCTCTGTATTTGATAAATGATGAGGAATCTGAAGTCCGCGATTCTCGGCATGTTCCTCGTTATCGGGCTTAATCAACACCTTGGTCGCCATCTTGAAAGCAGTATACAAAGAAACACAACAAGCTTCTAGCCTTGAGCGGAAAGTCTGGATTCCACTGTTAGATTACCATGATTATGCATGTCTTGAAATAAAACTTCTTAATTCTCTAAAAGCGACCCAGTTTCTTGCTGGTTGGTACCGGTTTACTGAGAAAACGTGATTTTCATTGGTGACTGAAGTATCGGTGCATTTCCCCTATCAATTCTTCATCGTCTTTGCTCTTCTTTGAACAGGGTTATACCCTTTAGGGAAGGTGCAAATTTGTACCCTGTTTGGATGCAAAAAATATGCACCCTTTAAGGTGCATTATGGCACCTTTAAGGGTGCAGATGGGCATTTCCGGGTGCAAACGAGTACAAAAGGGTACATCTTCGCACCTTTTTCATGTAGGTTGCAAGATTGCACCCAAAAGGTGCTGCTATTGCATTTGGGGGTGCAAAATATTACTGCACCTTTTTTTCCTTAGAGAGCGTATCCACAATATTTCAAAGGGGTTGACTTATGAAACAGACACTGCAGATCAGAAGTGGTGGCTAAGTGGTGGCCTGATAATACCAAGAGCTTGCATTTAAGTCGAGTTCCCTCTGGTATACAGAATCCATCAGGAAATTGAATGAAGCCGTAACCCCCCCCCCCCCCTTGCTTACCTGTAAGCATAGTATGCTTGCTTAGCAGTCAGTAGAAATGGATCACCAATCAAGAAACGTGTGTTTCATTGGGGAAGAGCAGGAAAGGGGAAGGGAACAGTCCCCTTTTACGGCATTGTATCCCCAGAATACCTCAGTACATCTTCATCCCTGTATCATAGCCCTGCATCATGAGAATGGATTAAAGTCCAGGATTGTTCAGGACATAGCCTACAGCAACTTGCAGTTGTACCAGGTGAATATTGTGATTTGGGGACCCTTCATTCATTTCATTTCATTTGAACATGGAAAAATGGTTTCGGCAATTGGTGCTGCAACAAAATCCGCGCCAATTCTATCACCTTGTCTTCCAAAGGATGCATCAGCAGATCAGATAAACTTCATTACCTCACTGGTGAGGATAAGCGGGCGAAACGACCCTTTAAATTCGGCTTGAAATTGAGTGCAAGAAGTCATGGCTATAGGAACATGACTCTCTGGGTGACAGCGTACTTTCTATAAATATAAAGTGGATTGTCATGTTGCATTAACTAATACACACAATTATCAAGACGACCTTTCCTGGCCTCTGGCCTAGGGCAACTGCCCTCGGACAACCATCTTTCTGCTCTCAAGGACAATTATCATGGTTCAATTTTTTTTCTAATGCTTCTTTTACGGAGGGGTATTTTCAACTTAATTTTACAAGATCTGACGATGAGCTGTTTTGAAGTTTCCTTTTACGTTTGAAATTTCATTCAATTTAATTCTTTTTATTATTATTTTTTTTTGGGGGGGGGGGGCATTGGACTTGAGTGGAAACCATTAGTCCTGGACCTTGTTGCATAAAGCTCTGCCATCAATGGTAACTACCATGGTGACATTGCTCAACAGCCAATCAAATTTAAGGTTTTCATGGAAGTTACCACTGATGGCAAATTTACCATCAATAATTTTTATGCAACGGGCCCAATTCTGAGCTTAGCTCAATGCACGTATTATTAGTATAAAACAAATTGAATACTGGTAAAGATGCTTAGGTCATTTACAAACCATTGGTCAAAGGTTTTTGACCCTGCGTTACGATGTGTACTCTCAACTTTAGGTCCTATATCTTTCTGCATTGTTTCCGGCGTTTGCTTTATCAACATCAACAGTATAGGAAAGGAGAGGGAAGAGTTGTGAGGCAGGTATTCCTGTTATCATGAATCCACAATTTTCTGCTGGTGCCGAGAGTACCGAAATACTAATTCTTTTTCTCCGAGTTTCTACCTGGAGGCTGTTAGAGCACAGTCCCGCTGTTCGACTCTCGCTCAGGTAGCCCACCATGAGAGCGGGAGCCAAGGTTAATGTCATGATCGGATAACGGGTTGTCCAGTGGCGTAACGTGGGCTCAGACATTGGGAGGGCACTGAAATCATGGGGGGGGGGGGGGGGGAGGGCGGCCTTACGAGAGGATGTTGGAGGGGATCATATCTTTCCCTCTCCTTTTTGCGCTCTCCATTTCCCCTTCCTTTTCTCGCTCCCCCTTTCCTTTCGCTCATTACTATTCTTTTTCAATGCGATCTGGAGGGGCAGATGCCCTCAGTGCCCCCATATGACTTTGCCATCGCGGGTGACCAATATTCCCTTGCAGGGATCGTCTTCACTAACAAATACACGGCTTCTAGGTTTACACTATTTGATTGGCAGGTAGCCATGCCAAGTTTTTCTTTATTTTTCTTTGAAAGTTTACGGAAGAAGGATAACCATCTGATTTGGTTCTTTTAGTACTGTGCATACTGCTGTTAACTGGATAATTCAATAACGAAAAACTGGTTTGAAGAAGTTTGCAAAACAGAATACTTCCGTTTCTATTTGTCAGTTCGTCGATTTCTCTTCCCTATAAAAATTATGTTCCAATCCTAAGTTGACTTTGCCAATTTGAAAGCAAAAGAAAGGAGGGTCTTTAATCACGAAATATACAAAGAAATACATTTTATTCATGAATTTGCGCAAGTATAGTAATAATAATAATAATAATAATAACAATAATAATAATAACAATAATAATAATAATAACAATAATAATAATAATAACAATAATAATAATAACAACAATAATAATAATAATAATAATAATAATAAAATAATAATAATAATAACAATAATAATAATAATAATAATAATAACAATAATAACAATAACAATAATAATAATAACAATAGTAATAATAATAATAATAATAATGATAATAATAATAATAATAATAATAACAATAATAATAATAATAATAATAACAATAATATGTCTTGTTTACCCAGGGTAGCCTCTTCAGTACTATGTACTGTTCTCCCAGAGGCCCCTGCAAGAATATTATTACCCTGGCTTTAGCTCGAGCAACCGTAGCCGTCAGACATATAAACCTTGGAATTTGGAAATCTAATCCGATCTAATCCAAAAGGTACTTTGATATAGTGCCCCCCCCCCAATTTTCTACAGTACCAGGGGGGTGCCCTTACTGATAGTACCAAGATGATGTCAGTGGATTATTGCACACATAGCACAATGTAAAAGATATTAGTGAAATAAACTCAGTGTCAGGAACTAGACCAGAGGTAGAGAGGGATAAGAATATCTTTGAAAGAATACCCGAGCGAACATTTAAACCAGGAAATAAAGATGTGATCGATATCATTTGTAGAGTTAGCAGCTTGCATGTCCGTCTGGAGAAGCGCTTCTAAAGTTTTTTGTTTTTTTCTTCTTCTTTTTTTTAACCCAAGTCCCACTTTGGCACTCAGAAATTTTCTAGGTCTATATCTTACAAATATTTACTTTAAAGTTTAATTAAATCAAAAATGACAACTAGACATAACACAAGAAAACAGAGAACAATTTATTTGGTAATCAATCTGGACTACGACACTACCTACCACTAAATTTTCGTGAAATAATATTTGAGAATATTTGAAACACCAAACAGTATACCTGTTCAAAAGACTCAATATTTTGTTACATCCTGCTACTCTTGTGTTTACGAACTCACGCTGATTTGTATTTTTATTCGTGTAACATAACATATTACAAAGGCCACCCTTTTCCTTTCCACTGCAATTCCTCTACCTTTATCTCTACCTTATTTCCTTCGTTCCATTTAACGTAGAACAATGTTTGAGTATATATACATTTCATGTTCTAATTAGTATTGTTTATTTTGTCTTCGGCGACCCCAACACAAGCTACGCTTTTCGGGTGTGCGCCACCTTCTCTGTTTGCTGTATTTTATTTATTGCAATTTTGTATTATATATTGTTATTGACTCGGAAGGAAATAAATTGAATGAATTCAATTCAATTCAAAAATAATTTCCAGTGTCATGGATTATCTTTAGTTTTAATCTATTTTGAAATACATTTTGGGCCGACCTTGCGGTCCACGGTTTAGAAGCGCTGGTCTAGATGACATCATTAGTGTTCCAGATGTCAGTCAAAACTAAAAAATGTTCTGCCAATTTTTTTTTCTGAATATTTATTTTTCTTTCTTTGAACACTTCATGATATCCCAGGGTTAGGAACCCTGTGGGAGGCATGCAGCATGTTCATGAGCATGTCAAAATTGACATGGTTTCCAACATTCTTGTAAACCTAGTTTGTTTTTATAATTATTTGATAAAATCACATGAAATCACTTTATCCTCAACTCCTGTACGAAACTTTAAACAACTAAATTATTGCAAACATATTTACTCGAAAGATGAGAATCATAGTCGCTGTACATGTAATTTAGGGACATTATGTAGAACATGGTTTTAATAAACTTTCTGGCTACGATGCAATGTCTGTGTGTTTGCAATATCAGTCTAAAGATAGTTATTATCGATCAGTCTGTGAGACTTCTGGATATTCTATTGATAATGATGTTCCGTATCATCAAGGCCTACCCTAGTGGTCTTATGGATGGAATTATGAGTAATTTGACTTTTTAGAATTTCTAGGTCTTTATTTGACAAACAAACAGCTCTAGGAAAGGAAATTTATATTGAAAACTAGCAGCTGAATACAATTGGAATGTCTGGTGTGTATGTCGCCTTTTCGGTACAAGAGGAAATCATTAATTGAAAACAGTCACCTTGTAAAAACAAAAAAATTACATTGTCACGCGGACAAGTATGACTCCTATATAGGTCCGAATAAAATGAGTGTTACAATGTCATGCATGTAGCAAGTCCCTATGATGTATCAGCAATTTCCGTAGAATTCGGTCTGTTATCACGAATCTGTCATTGAACCATAATAAGCATCTTAGTCATTTAACAAAATGCATTGCATTCTCTCAATCAAGTCGTTCTATTGCATAGAAGAATTTTTCCATGTAAACGTGGGACACAAACAACCACTCCTCCTTTCACAATACCTTTAAAAATGTATATTTCGTGAGTGTAGTGAAATTAGTAGCAGGAATGTCAGATGAATCCTTATCCCACAAGATTTAGATTATTCTGAAATTTAAAAAAGAGGTGATTAAAATTATTAGAGACTTTGATGTCCCCTCTACGGTAATTATTTCTTCCTGCCTTGGACGCTCACAATCATTAAGTGAAATTAACGTTTTATATTCTTTAATAATTATTGTTGGCATCGTTTAAGAGATTTTAATGTGTGCCTGTTAAGCCGGAACTTCTTATGTAACTGCACACAGCTGACCAAAAACCATTCGTTAAAGTATTCTGGATTCCGCGTAATTGGCACCGTCTTCTTTCCTGCACAGGGGTAACAGCGGCTCACAGAGATTATGGGCGTCTTCATGATATTATTAGATTTTGTTTCCTCGATCGGACCTCATGCAGCCATAAGAGGACCCATCCATCCGGACGTCCAAGACATAGGTCCAAGAGTCCCTCTGACCTTCCTACAATCAAGGAGTTAGTAACTCCTTGTTATGATGTTATCAAAACGTCCACGGGACAGAAACATTCGGTCATAAATTCAGTCTCTTGAGTCTTTTGAGTCTTATGTCTTTTGGACATGTAGTTCTCAGATAGAATTCAACGAGAATGGTTTTGAATTATTATGTACTCATTCTCCATGTTCATAACGAATTTAGTTTTGTATTTTTTTTTATCATGACCTTATGCTGTTGGCAGTCTCTACGTCTTTGACATGTAGGCCTAAATTTGGGTGTTATTTGATATAGTTTTATTGCCTGATATTACATGGGTACACGTTTAGAATCGCTAAAATTCAATTTTGTGCGTACCTTCTAAATTAAGAAACAGTAGGCCTACTGGTAAAACCTGAGTTTTACTATTGTTTTTAACGTTATCTTGCTACATTGACTGTCTTAACTAACACAGCCTTCTCCGAAAGAAGCCGTATTCGAGTTTGTCGTATCAGTATATGGCGTTTTATTCAAGGGGGTTACACATAAAGTGGTTGCTATATTCTGGAAACTTTTTGTCTTGTTAATCACACAGATTGCGTACGAATCCCCCTCTTTGCCACCCTCCGTCACCTTCAGCATGAGATCGACAACCTAAAGGCCGAAGTGGTACTTCTTCGCAAGGCACAGGAGCAATGCCATCCTGCAGAGGCTCCTCCTGCAGAGGTCGGAAAGATTCAAGACGGTAGGCCTTATGTTGAATGTGCATGCATCGAGCTCTTGAGCAGCATGGAATGTGTTTCACAAAGAAGAATCAAGAAACCAAGCACCCTTCTTCTTCTCGCCTGTTATCTGTCGTTCTTCTTCTAAAGCTCGCTAGCTAGTGGTTGTGAATCTGCTGTCATGTGGCTGTTTCTAACGTGCCTGTGTGGGTCCTTAAAAAGCTCCTGCAACATTGTCCGAAGTTACCTTGCTAGATGTTTCCACCAAAACCACCAAACTCACCAAAGGCGTTGACATTTCGTGTTCATGATGTTGCCTGTAAAGCATTGCAAACTCTCGCACGTGCATCCAGTTTGTTTCTATTGCTCCCTTTTCCGAAGGTATTGGTTGTTTCAGATACTTTTGTTTTTCGGAAGGCTAGTTATTCCAAAGGAATGGCAGTCCAAATTCCCATTATTCCTAAAGATCGTTGATTGTTTGATAAGCCTGTTATCATCATGCATGTTATCAACCTTTGACGGCATCGAGATCTCACTAATTATGTGACACCACTTCTAAAGATATACACCCAATTAGTCTCCATCGAAGAAAAAAATCGTAGTTGTAACCACGGTAACAGGCCAATGCTCAAAGAAGCACTGAACAATAACACGTAATATTTTATGTATTATTTTCTGTAGAAATGGACTATTGCCCTACTTACGACTCAGTAATATGACCTTGTGATCGCCTATAATGCAATAATTGTGTGTTAATTGAATCACAAAGCTACCTCGACCATGCAAAGCAAGATTCTTAAGCGATGTCTTCATTTGCGATGTCTTCATTTGCAAGAGATTTAGTAAAGTCAACTTGTGTCTTTTTTAGTTCTCTACTTTTTCCATTAAGGAGAGATTTGATATGTTAATTTGATGCACCCAGCGCATTACCTCTCATAACAAATTAGTATTTCAAACTATATACATGATTTGCACAGATGATATGAGAAAATTATTATTGAACATCATCACAAGAAAATGTTGATATTGGAGTCATGGCCAGCTGAAAGAAATTTATACTGCATCTTCTTAAACCTGAACCCTATGGGCAACGAGTAGACATGATTCATGTAATGCACTTGCTATAAATATGTTTTTAAATGGTACACTCGATTTGTGAATATATGAAAATTATGATTCACAGCTAATCTTTCCTTCTCTTCTCGATGTTTTCTGAACAAGTTGATATATTGCCTGCAATTTTGAGCTAATTAAAGTGAAACTTGTTTTAACGATCGCCTGCAGGTATAAAAAGATCACTTTCCTGCATGTAAGGACCACTTTAAAAAAGTTTCTCAATGACACTTTTACTTGGATTGAATAGTATAACAGACGATGTGCTTTTAGATCACAGTTTCTGTCTTCTTTTAGTGATTTTATATAAATTTTTTTTATCAAATTGGCATTATTTTTCCATTGTACAGCGGCTGTTACGGTCAACTATGCCTCATGTCTCCTTACTAAGAGCGGCAATGGCGAGATTGTAGGCAGAGTCGATCTACGGGAACAGGTGCGTATATGAAAACACCAACAAAATTGAATCATAGTTTTCTACTGTGACAATGACGTTAAGGTGAGTTTGGATGAACCCACTTGAAGGAGGGGGAAGTGGGGGCAATTGCTCCCTCCTAACAGATTTCTGATCATGTTAATAAAACAACGCAACAATTTTAGGTAATAATTCGTAAGCCAATAACTGTCTGATTTCTCTTTGAAAACACACGAAATATTATACAATGGCCTCAAAATAATTGTTTCCATCCCACTGATCATCATAAACTCAGATATTTTGCCCCTTCTCCTGAGGTCATTATCTGGTTACGCCACTGAATGAACCGTAGTATAATGACTTTGTTAAAAGTTGTGAATTTGACTGAAATCATTTCTGTCATTCTAAGTGCCAACTGCCAAGGCTTTACAAGTGAAGGATGATATTAATTTTGACAGCATTGTAAATTTAAGGTCTTCCAACTCAACCGTAAATTTTTCTCACGAAGTTAGCAAGGAAAATGGTTTGAGGTATAATGGTTTTCATTTTTTTTTACTCCAATATTGGTTTACTTTGCAGTCCTTTCTACTTTGACTGTCACCAGTTTTTTTTTCTTTTACTGAATGTAGATAATTTTTCTTGAAACTTCCAAAAATGTATATATTTTTCCACACTTTGAATAGAAATTACTTATACTTCAGCTACTTCAATAAAAATTTAAAATCATATACAGTGATCTCGATAGGCTTACTAAAGGATTCGTTCTCATGAATCACAATATTTAACTCAGACATGTAGATATTCTTCTCTTGCTTGGAGAAAGAAGATATTATACCCAAGCTGATATCCTGCAACAATTTAGTCTTGTTATCATGGTTATAAGATAACAAGATTTGCGGTTTGAATAATATATTTTGTGGTGCCTAATGTGGATGCTGACACATACATGTGGCAGAATACCATGGTCCGTCCTTTGATTTCGAAGTGAGATGGTACAGGGACACTAGCTCCTCTCACCACCATGCTACCCATGAGATTTATAGTTTTATCTGTCTGATCCCTCTTTGTTAATTCTGCTTGATTAAACTGGGCTATTTCCATTTTGCGTATCGTTTTTGCTTCTCATGAATAAGCGAATGGCATAATGATTTGTTTCCTTTATATCATGTTGAAAACCATTATATTCATTATGCTGATTCAGCCCCTGTCTACGGAATGAGGCACGTCGATAAGAGCGAAAAGTATATTAACCCATTCGTGACAGAAGGTCCACATTTTGTGGTTTGGCCTTATAACCTTTGATGCAGAGCCCTAGAAATCATTCCAAATACATGAGTAGAAAGAGCAAATTTCTACACAAACTGTGCCCATTTTGGTTGCGTCAATATTTTCTGTTCGATGCTGAAATTTTTTAAAATGAAAATAAGCATTAAAATCCTTAAATTGGCAATGCAATGGAAATTTTAAAATCACCATTTTCCCCTGCAAATTGGCAATTTTTTCAATTCTCTTCATACTTTTTGCCAATTTATATTTATTTCAGATACATGACTTTTTATTTTAAAAATGTAGCAATAAAAGAAAAATTTTGGTGTTGCCAATTTGAAGAATAAAAGCTGATCAAATTAGGCTTTAAATAATTCCTGTCACGAAAGGGTTAAAGTGACACTCTTGTACCCCTCCCTCACGGTGATAATACCCCAGATGTTCTCTTAACAAAGATATATTTATATCTGGCCAGTTTGAAGTTCCCCAACTAAGTTATAGTCCCCGCCTTTCTGGTCTGTAGTGCAGTTCTTGAGGGTACAGTTGCACACCCCACATCTCATGCTTGCTTCAAATAAAATAAAATGAAATGAATGACGCATTTTTCAAAAAGGATTTATATTTTTGAGGATCTATATTTTCTTATATTCACCTCACCTTCATTCTCACTCTTCTAGAGTAACACAAACGTGCTTCAGGTGCGCCTGCAGGTTGATGGTGCGAAGCTCAGTCTGGAAGCAAACAGCAAACATGGGTTCCACGTACACACTTACGGCAACATCAGCGGTTCATGCGGAACCACAGGCGGCCATTATAACCCCGATGGCGTAGATCATGCCAGCCCAACTTCTACTGTGAGGTAACAAGATAATCTGATAATGATGTTTCCACGTCTATCTTTACATGGTCTGTTTTGAAAGTTTCTATTTTGAGAGATGTTCATTTTCGGGTGAACTGCATTAATTCAGATATTCCTGTGATTCACTGAAAAAAAAAAATATCTTTTTGAGAATTTACAAAACAAAAGTTAAAGTAAATAACGGAAAGCCATGTATGTCTGTGTGTTGTGTGTGGGTGTGTGTGTGTGTGTGTGTGTGTGTGTGTATGTATGTGTGGTCTTAAATTTTTCGTATTCCAATTTTTACTCCTTATTTCTCATTGTAAATATGCCATTCGTTATATATTTTTGTGTTTATACTGTACCTTGTAAGGGGCCCCTATCACAAGCTCTGCTTTCTCCGGGGTCCCAAACCCATCATGTTCTTTCTTTGTCAATTATTTGTTAAAATGTTGTTTTCTTGATTGGTTTGAATAAAACTTGAACTTGAACTTGAAATATTCGTAGAAATACTTTGAAAGTATGATGTCAGATAGACTCCAGGGATATCTTGAATACGTGGAGTTCATGTCATGTATGTACTCCACCAGCAATTAGTAGAGGTGTCGTGGTCTAGTGGATTCGCCATCGGACTGTGGATCTCGAGGTCCGAGTTCGAGTCCCATCGTGGCACTAATGTCCTTTGGCAAGATATAAATGTACATTTGCCACTCACCACCCAGGTGTTAAAAGTGGGTACCCGTTAGGATGCGAAAGCCATTGTGGTTTGTTTAGTATTGCGAGCATCCGCAAAAGATGCCTGGCTGGAAGTGGAGAAGGTGCATACATTGTGAGCGGGCAAGCCTGAATCGGGGTGACAATATTTCTATAAAGCGTTTAGACACATCGGAGATGTGTTAAGTGCTGTATAAATTCAAATTTTATTATTGTTATTATTGTCCAGTGAATGCGGCGTCTTCGATTGAAGTTGACCGTCGATGAGTGTTGGTGTCTTTCGGGGAATATAATTTTCGCTTAATACCAAGGAGTCATTTCTGGACATTTTTATATGATCTTTGCTGAGTTGAAGAAGTGGAGGGGGAATCTTGACATGCCTTAGGTAGGGCAACAACTGACTAAAGGGGGAGGGAGGGGGATAAATGAGAATGAGATGTTATACAAGAGCCTTGAAAGGAAAGAGGGCAAGATACAGTAAGAGACGAAATGAAATCAGTAGAAGAGGAGGAACCCGTATAACGATAATAAATTTAATTATAAAACACTGTTACGCTTCTGAGATCTTCACATCTAATAATTATTACCCCGGTCAGTGGATTCAATCGTTATTCCACCCATAAAGTGCACCATCTCCACTCCCTAGGGAGCCTTCCGGCCGTGAGGCGTCATTTCACAAGCGCACACGCCAATCTAACTACATGCAATGACTGCTTTTGTTGAAGTATTTTCATATGAGACTGAATATGAACTCGTAGGCTTATCGCTTGTCATAATTAGTCTCCTGTTTGTATTTTTCATGTAGACATGTTGGTGACTTTGGTAACGTTCAAGCAGACGACTCTGGTGATATCAATGTGAGTTTTAACGATACTGTGGCATCGCTCACCGGAAACAAGGCAATTATTGGACGAGGATTTGTTGTAAGTTGTGATTTCAGAAATATCCAGTTAAAATGATACCTCCGTATAAGGAGCCAGACCTGGGGAGCGTTTCATGAAGTGTCTTGTCAGTGATTTTTACTGACAAATTGATTTGCTCTCGGCCAATCAGATGCAAGGATTTCATTAGCTTAACAGTTAAAAGTTAAAATCACTTTATGAAACGCTCCCTTGGATAAATTTAGAGAAGAGAAAGAGAAAGAGAAAGAGAAAGATAAAGATAAAGAGAACGAGGAAGAGAGAGAGGGAGAGAGAGTGGAGATCGGGAGTCTACTATAGTTCGTCTTGGCCAAATCATAACTTAATTCACATTTGTGTCCCCCCCCCCTCCTCGGAATTCCCTGCTTGGAAGACATTATACGACGTCATTATGACTTAAATTACTTTTTGCTTGTGATATTATTTTGACACTCCCCCTCCCCTCTCCCCCCCCCCCCCCGTTAAGCTCCGCAGCGGCAGATTATAGGAGTAAAAAAAATCTTTCAAGCGTGTTTTAGTTTTACAATCATTTTTGTCAGTGCATAACAAAATCATGTCGCATCTTTGTTGTTTTACATATAACAGTATTTTTTCTTCCACTTTTCAAATTTCATATTCAAACAATATTTTTCTCACACTTTTCATCAGCTTCACGCAGGAGAGGATGATCTCGGGCTTGGAGGTAACGCCGGCAGTTTGGCGAGTGGGAACGCCGGGGCTCGACTGGCTTGCTGCGTTATTGGGTGGGCCACTGGCACAGACTGGGTCAACTAAGATTTTTGTATGATATAATAAAGATGTCTCTAAACTAAGCCATGTGTACATTTATATACTCTTTTGTACATTTTCTACAAATTTTTGATATTGATATAGTTGATATAGTTGACCTCAGGTGGAATTTCCTTCCTCTGGCAAAGTCATACGGTTATTCGTCGAATGGGGGATCCTTTCATTTCCAGTGGTGTATATAGGTACAGGGGCACACAGGGGCATGTGCCCCTGCAGTCGAATGGCGATATTATTATTGGGAATGCAGAGGAAATGGTAAAGGAAAAGAAGAGGGGGAAAGACAAAAAAGGAGATAGAACCCCTTCTCGCTCATTGCCCTTGTCGTCTTTGTTAATTTGCATTTATTCACCGAGAAAGGTTAGTAGTCCTGCCCCCCCCCCCCATCCCAGTACCTCCTCGGTGGCGAGACTAACGCTATGCCACTGAATGATAGTTGGTGTCGTATGTTGTGATCAAAGACAAAATATAAGGTCTCTGATTAATCTATAACTTGAACTGTTATTGTGAATTTAATGAAGTATACCCTCCCCGTCAAAATCCGCAAAATTATAATGAAATTCAGAATAGTGCAAAAGCAGGCAGAGATGTAGTATATCTTGGTTATCGTTGATTGATCTTTACTTTAGTGAACCAATGTTTCCCTAGATTTTGATAACAATCACACTTCGATTCTGATTGTACATAGTGTCATGATTATTCTTGTTATAAAACTGTGGTATGTATTCTATTTAATGGATGTGTTATTTATAAGAAGTTTGTATAACTTGCCTAAGCCTATCCTAAGCACATTACTTCTACATACCTACCCAAATAGATACTGATTAATCAGGGTCTAAAATATATCCAATAAATCAGGAATATAAACGTATAATCGCAGGCTAAGTATACTTTTTTCAGTTGAATTTAAACAAAATTATGTCAAACTTTATTCATCACCGAATCAGACTAAAAAGTTGATTTCATCGGCATTACAGAAAAAAAAAAACAAATTGTAAATGAAATTGATTCATAGTATTGAAACCTGACTATAATTATTTGAAAATGGAAACAATGTGTCCCTGTGTCGAAAAAAAACAGAAGGCTTCTGAGTTGTTTTGCTGATATCTGCCACAGATGTTCTAACTTATGACAGATGGCTATAATTATTTCAAGCTATAACATTATCATGATTATAGCCATTCGTTGTTGATATAAAGTGGAAATAATTTTCTCCCAAAATTTACAATAACAGCTATATAACCTAGTTCACAAACTGAAACCACTGACTTTTCAACAAACAATTTCTGTATGTCGTCGGGACGCAATTTTTCAATGTTATGAATATTACTTTTGTTTAAATAAATGATTAAATGAATAAAGGATGGTACTTATATTGTGATTGTTTATAGGATCGAATGCTTTGTGAATGCCAGTCAGTGCAAACATTGTAATAAATACAATTCACTGTTAATATTCTATTCTTAAATTTTATGTAGAAAATTGGAATTGACGCGTGATTTAATGATATTATTATGGTACTTAAACTCATCCTCTTAATACTAAAATTCAAACAAATAGGCATATACCGGGCACCTCTGGAAAATAAGTGACGAATCCTCCTTCCCTCTCCTGTAAAGATATTCCTCGCGCTATCATTACCCTTGTGGGGGGCGTTTCATGAAACAATTAGTCGGTGGTTTTCACCGACTAGTTGCTTTCAGCCAGTCAGATGCGAGTATTTTCAGTAGCTTATAACATTTGTCGGTGATTTTTACCGACAAAACTCTTCATGAAACGCTCCCCTGATCATCGCTTGGCTGACTACCTTTGACAGTTCTGCTGTTTTTTGTTTTAATATCAACATCTCTGTTATATCAAATCGAATGCATTAGTATACAAGTACATCACTTAATCATAATATTACCGATATTTTTGTTATGGGAAATGTTGAGTCTTGTGCTGCACTATACTGTATAGAAAATAAATGAATATATATTACAAGAAAAGCAATGATTTAAATGTTTTATTGAATGATGAAGTGATGAGTCAGTGCCTATATAGAGTTTCAGTGGAAGAGCAAATAAGAAAATACAGAAGCTAAAACCGCTGTAGATTTATTCACAGAAAAAAAAAGAAACATCATCGATTTAACCCTTTAGAGTACAATCACCTGTCATGTTTCCGACTTTTTTGGAGGATTCAATTCATCTCATGTGTGATAGCTAGTTCATGAAGAGGTCACATTAGAGGTGTGTATTGATTAATTTGATTTTGAGAAAGGATCTATTTATAATTAGAAATGTAAAAGTTAAACGTACTGTATACAGGTTTCATTCTAAGAAAAAAAAAAGTTTATTGGGCGAGTCGACTCTAAAATAACGGATGGATAGAATGTGAATGTAGGTAAGAGGTAATTAGGGCAGAAGCCAGGGAAAGAGATGGAGAGAAGAGATGGAGAAATGAGATGGGAGAAGAGTAGAAAGTAGCAGCGAGGGAATGGGGGAGGAGCTATTTTTCATCAGGTAAAGGAAAGCATTATTCGTAATAAACAAATGAACAAACGCCTCTCCCGACACCTTTTTGGTATCTTTCACTTTTACATTTAATCTTGCTTTCAAAATGTTATGTCGATCCTTCTTTTCTTTCCTTTTCTTTTTCTCTCCCCCCCCCCTTTTCGGGGGGGGGGGGGGGGACTAGCTGATGTTGGCTGCCTGTTCAAGGTAAAAAAATGTGTCCTCGTGTGTTATGACCATTCTCACTCTCCCCCATAAAAGTTCCACAGTCAGAGAGAGAGAGAGAGAGAGAGAGAGAGAGAGAGAGAGAGAGAGAGAGAGAGAGAGACTCGGCAACGAAAAGAGGAAAATATGATAAAACTATCACGTTTTTTGCTTCTGAGATCAACGATGATTCTTCCCCTAGCAGTCTGTTAGCTGAGGCGATGCTTCCCCCCTTTTTTGAGGGGGATAGAGACAAAAGAAAAGGAAAAGGGAGAGGGAACGAGAATAAAAGAAGAAGAAGAAAAAAAAAGAATTGAAGAATTGAATTTTAAAAAAAAACTTAAAAAAAAAATCAGAAAAGACACGGAAACAAAAAAAATGCCATGGTCCGATATCGATCCTGAGATCGAGACAGCGCTTGAGTAGAGCCTAGCTAGCCACAACTATTTCAAAATGGCGACATCCGTGGGAACTGGAATTCTGAGGAGAGTTGGCAATTTTGCCGTTTTCAGTGGAAAAGGAGGTCTTTTCCGGGTAAGCTTTTATTGTAATGTAGATTTTTCAGTGTGAGATTATTGGGATAATTGGCAAGTGAATGAAAAACGTGAAATTAAATGTTGATTGAAGGGAATTACAGTAGAAAAATATTTACACAGTCCCATATGCAGGAATTTTTGTAAGCTCTTGTAGAATCTATTGGTAAACCTCATTATGTATTGAAAACGTACACTGTCAAATGTAACTTAGTCTATATTGCATGAATGCAATATAGACCATGAATGCATTATTTACATTTGACAGTGTATGTCGTTCATAACCCAGGTAGAGATGTTTGCTTTTATTTAACTAAGGAAATCAAAGATTCTTAAATTTCATGAATGTTGACTATGACTGCCTTAACAGTTACAGAATCTATTATCTTTCATTTTTTGTTCATGTGATGAAAAAGTGTAATTCTATGACTATGCCCACTCACAGGCCCATGCCTATGTGGAACTTTGTCCAACAATTCACCATTGCAGCCGTCTAAAAAACACAACCGTAAATTACTCTAATCAAGATTTAATTTTCTTAAATTTGCTAGATAACCTGATTCAGGGACTCTTCAAATTTAACTGTGCCACAAATTTGGAGATTCAGAATTGAAAGGGAAATTTTGAATAATTATTTTCCTCTCACCTGTAAAAACTAATATTGTGGAGTACAAGCTTTTCTTCAGAAGCTTCTACATGTAAAAGTGGGCCCATGCCTATGTGGGACTGTCAGACATTCAATGTTGCAGTAGTCAAAAATAGACAAAGAATTTGCTCTAAGCAAGCTTTGATTTTGAATTTGCTAGATTACCTGATTTAGGGACTCTTCAACTCTTACTATGCTACAACTTTGAGGTTTCAGAGTTGAAAGTGAAATTTCAAATAAGTATTTTCCTCTCATGTACAATGTACATGTATGAATTATCTAAACTGAACCAGTCCCTGCTAATACACACAAAAGCTATTGAAGCCTATTCATTCAGCTATTGTGGAGTACAGTACAAGCTCATCTACACATAAAGCTTGTACATGTATAAGTGGACTATGCCACAATGTTCATGAAGTGATGGTTTATTCTTTTTATTCTGTATATCTTTTCTGATGAACCCACAGGTCACCACTCCCTCTTTATTTGAACAGAAAAAACAGTGCATGAGTATGGGGGTAAGTTTATTTAAGGAGGATAGATTCTAATGGATGATTAAACTTGTCCTTTTTTAGAATTAGATGACAAACATCCATAGATAAAGTGTTCATATGGAAACAGAGATATCAGAGGAAAATCTAAGATGAATTCATGGGCAAACAGTAAGAAATATTTTGTAAATATACTAAAGAAATTGGGAATCATATTTGCAATTAAGTAATGTGTGGTATAACAGAGGGAGAACAACTTGTCTTCTATACGACAAAGTTGTGAATTCTCTATACAAATCACAATGTCCAAATTGCAAATGGGAGAGTCCCCATATAACACACATATTAGTGATCTCACTGCATTCTTACATATTCATAGCTTTCTCTATCAGATTTTTCTGTCACTAATAATTCTTTTTTCTTCTGAAGTTTCTGTTTCCATCCAGCCTAACTTTCTGTGAAGACTTAATCAGGCCTGGCTTAATTCAGCTTAAAGAAAGGATGTCATTTTAGGAGAAAGAAACAGCACCAACAACCTCAATCCCAGATTATTTTGTTGCAGTTTACCATCTGAGTATCCAGGTGTGTCTTGATGTTAAGAATGGATAATGCATTGAGGAGGGGGCATCAATTATGAAGTGTACAATGCTTTGCCCCTCAATGCATTGCCTGTTCTTAATGTTTTGGTGCACCTGTAAATCTACAAATGTACATGTATCTCTCTATTTATCTGTCTGTCTGTTCATTGATGTATTTATTGTCCATCTATTTGTTATTTTCAGTAATACGCATGGTAACTCTTCATTATTTAAACTTGCTCTTAATTCAATTTTTAATCTAAGAATACATTTTGTCTATCTTTCTCATTTCATGAAAAAGCTCCTGAAATTGAAATTACAATTATTTGAAAAGAGAAATTGTCTTCAAAAACTCATGCTTATGATAGTTTTGACGTCTACATTATGCTAGCTTTAATTCAGAGTTATTCAAATTTTCACCTGTTCCAGGTGACTGTATCTGAAAAGGTAATGTTGTTTTATCTTATACCATAACACTTGCTGATAGCATGCAGGATGAGATGCAAATAAAGTAATGACATTGTGAATACTACTACTAGAACTAATCAAAATTACAAAGGAAAATACTTGGTTCTTGTGTACAACAGTAGGTCTTTATGTTTCATGTATAAACTTTTACTGCATCAGATGGTATGTGCATATGAATAGAATATCAATAGTTTACTAACAGACTTTTTTATATAAAATCCAGTGATGTTGATTGCAGGATGATTAAGTTAATAGTGCCAGGTTAGAGATAGTCTGGTGGTTATAACTGAATACAAGAATGTAAGAATATCAAGGTCAAAAGCATAACTGCTGCAGCCCTCTGATATAGAATATCTGCATTTTCTATACTTTTGAGGCATTTCTCCTCTCCCCCATCCACCAGTTGATATTGATGCAGCAAGATTTAGAGAGGGGGAAAGAAAAAGGGTCCCTTTGTGTTACTTAAGATAATATATGCAAATTAATTTTAATTCATTATTCATGGCCTTTATTTCATCGCTATTTCTAGAGGGTAACAGGTTTTAAAGTAAGTTCATTGATTTATTATTATCACTTTTAATGCTTCATGAAATGTGATCATTGCTTTTTTCCATTCATTTTTTGAGCTTGTAGCTCCTGTCATTTGACTAGAGAAACTTATCATCAGAAATCCATATCTTGGGATTTGAGCTCATACAAAGTATTTATCTAGTCTGCCTTTGGTGTTGATTCAGAACTGGGAGTACCATACATGTAATTGTGCATAAGGAGTTGGAGTTGGGATTAATTCCATATTTCATCTTGGTTTACAAATATTCATTGAAATTATAATTATATACATTTACAGTCTAAGGATAGAGTCAGATTTACTGTTAAGCTGATCCTCTTTCAGAGGATGAAACTTCAAAGTCAATTCTTTGTTAAATTTGAGGAGAAAATTGAGGAGAAAATTGTTCCTATAAATATTGTTCATCAGATGAAAGATTTTGATGGGGATTGGCAGCTTATAGGATTGTTGCCAAGTGATGCATTTCCCTAGTATTACCTCAAAGGACTACACATGATATGCATTGTAAGGAATCAACTGAAATCTAATTCATAACTGGGGGGGGGGGGGGGGGGGGGGGGGGGGGAGGGGGTTCAGTTGTCAGCATCTAAAACATGCCTTCCATTACATGCATCAAAGCAAAAAATTTTCTTGTTGCATGTTGGGTTTTTAATTGTTTACTTCATGAATCATAATGCTTTGAAGTAACATTACTCATTGATTTGCTGTTTTGCACCCACTTTTTTGTGTGTGAGCTTTGGCCAGGGCTATATATTCTGAAAATAGTGTTGTTTTAAGATGTTTTTCTTTTGGTTAGTGAGAGGTATGGTAATCATGACAATTTGAAGTTCTTGGAATAAACACTTACTCATGCTTGTGTGGTTGACTGCCTGACACTGTTAACAAGTTTGCATTTAATTGTCTTTGCCCAGACATTAAAGCAATGACTTGTCATAATTTGTATACTTGCTAACTTAAAAGATAACATCATTTTCAGAAAGCTACTCCAGGGGCATGGCTCAGAATGGATGAGATGACACTCCCATAATAAAAATTTTGGTAGCAGATTCATCAAAGTTGTTGAATTGTAGCATTCACCATCCATTAATGATTTTATCATAGTGTGCAAATGAACAGATAAGCATTTTCAAAGCGGAATCCAAGTAATAGTAAATGTTATGAAAGAAAGCAGAAACATCAGAAAACAGGTTTGTGAAAGTTGCTAATGAAACAAACAAACAATATGTAGGTAGTGATTTTTGAAAGTATATAATTGCTAGAAGTGTGAAATGCAGACAGGCTGGATTGTAATGTCTCTGAGATGTAACAACTAGACTGACAACTGTCCCTTTATTCCAACACACAAAATGACTGATACATTTTTTCCCCAAATCATTACTCAGTGGGATCTTCTTTCTGTTCAGTTTGTAAGACTCTTGACAATATGCTCTCTATATCTTTTGGTACTGCCCAGAGAAAAGCATAAATGAGAGATATTGTTGTTTACAACCATCATAGGAGTTGTCCACCAAATACAATACAATTAGCTGACTAAATTATAAAATTTAAGATATGTATAGATTCACTGGTCTCATCTTTCAATTGTTTGATAAACCCTCCTCCTATTTGTTGATTTCTTTAAAACCTTCTCAATCCTATTTTTCTGTTTATTCTGCTTCCACACAAATCAACAAATTACAAAGGTTGGACTGCCCTTTAATTGCATGTAGTAGAATTGTCTCCTGTCTCCTTTTTGTAAAGTGGCTATCAGTACAGCAGTACCTCTGGATATCAACATTAGGCTGCAGTTACTAATATATATATATATATATATATATATGAAAATAATTAACATTTGGTAGTGAATTTGGTGTACTTGAAAAACTGGTTGAAATCAAATCATGCATAATTTGTATTTTTTTAAATTTTAGAATCAGTGTGAAAATGCACCCTGAATTTTTTAACATATTCCTTTGTCTTTGTTGAATGCTGTGTATACTTATTATCTTTAATGAATGACATAACAGGGACGAGACCTTGATCAGCACATGGTAAGGCTTTGGCTACTAATATATATAACTGCATGTTTTTGTAACACCTGCATATCACAAACACTGCCACCAAGGGGTGAAGGGTTTGCACTACCTCCATTTTAAGTCAAATTTTAAGTTTTACTCTATGGACAGTCTTTTTTTTCTGTGTCTCCAACTTCTGTCCGCATCCTTATATATGTTTATATTTGAGGCAACTGATCAGTGTTTCTAAACTTTTTTAATGACAGTATGTATAGCTCAGCCTTTAGAATGTCTCATTCACATACTCTGAACTTCCTTCATGGAGATTAAAGCAATCAAATTCTTTTAAAAAGTCGATTTAACCAGTTTTGTATGTGTGGCAAATGTCTTTTATATTCATAGAAGAACAAATTATTACCAAAATGTTTAAAGTTCAGGAAAACGCTTGTTAAGATTGAAATTCGTAAGAAATTGCTGCTTTCAAATTTTCATATGAAACCTGAGTATAATCAGAGAAGGTGGCACAACCTGACCCTTGTATCAATAAGTGGAACATAAAAATCTGCAGTGCAAACTCGTCGTTCTGTTCAACCTCTTTATTTCTCTTTCTTATAACCTCAGCACTACCTTTCTTTTATTATGTTTCTACTAATTTTCATTTTTAAAGACATTAAAAATTTATCTCCCTATGGCTTTATTGAACATCAGTGCTATTCAAACTTATTTCAATATCTTCATGGATAGTCAAAGAGAGTTCTTGTTATCTTTGTAGTTTGTACTTATTTTATGCTTTAACATACTTATTCTCTAAATGGTGGGTTAGTCTATATTTTATTGGATATTTATGTATTTTAGACTTCTAGCCTCTGCACAGTATGTACCCCTCTATTCTCTCTTTCTTTCTCTCTTTCTTTTTCTCTTTCTCTCTTTCTTTCTCTCTTTTTCTCTTTCTCTCTTTCTTTCTTTCTCTCTCTCTCTGTCTTCTACAAGGCTTCTCAAATTTATTATTGGTAGTTTTAATTTGATGCTATCCTATTTCCAGTTTCCAAACTGTGCTCCTTATTTGCTTACATACAGTTGTATTCCATCTGTATTTCTTTTATTTTTTCATATGTCTAATATGCAAGTGCACATGTCCATATTGTAAATTGAACTTACATATGACAATAAACTAAGCTGGATGGTTCTTTGATATTTCACGAACAGTCATGAATTATGAGACAGTCTGTAACAACCCAGTGCTCTGTAATGGCAGCTGCTTAAATCTATCTTCTTCGCAATTAGCAGCCACATTGCTCACACCTCATCATTTAACCTTGAAAATTAACCAGTTCCTTCTTTTATTTATCTTATGAGTGATAAACAAAAGAGTGATAAACCGTGATACCTTATTCAGTTATATTGATGTACTGTGTAATATGCTTAGATTATTGCAATTGAGGCTTATTGACAAGTATAAACATTCTACTGCAGCTGAGTTCCTAAGTTATCATTCCCATCCATATGTTTATTTTGTGTGTGTGTGATTGCCTGTTTTCTGCCATATGGTATTGCATACATGAATATTGAGTGGAATGATTAATAAGACCAGACATGTTCTGGTTTTCCAGTGGGGCATTTCATCAAGTGTCTTGTCAGTGACTTTTACTGACAAATTTGCTCTCAGCTAATCAGGTGCAAGGATTTCAGTAGCTTTTAACAGTTGTCGGTAAAAATCACTGACAAGACACTTGATAAAACACTCCCCAGGTGTAACTTTGAGTTATCCCTTCACTTGTTTTTCAAGATATGACAAACTATTATTTTCTAATTTCTTTTTTTGCAAGAAAGTAGTGAAGAAATAAAATTGGATCATAGTCAACTTTGGAGTTAAGATCATTTGAATACTAATTTCAATAGGATTGAAAGATTGCCTGTGGCTAAAAACTCCTAAAACTAAGAAAGTGATTTGCTTTCTGGTGAATAGAGTCTCATTTCTGGAAGAGAAGAATGGTTAAGTTATGCAACATTTGAGGTATCTGACTATCTGGCCTTTTATCAGTGAAAGTCACCCGAAACCTGCAACTGGGCATTAGTTCTATCAATCACTGTACATGAGCTCTAAATGTGCAAAACGTGTCTTAGGCACTGTCTAAAATGCCTTGATGGTGATACCTTGTACATCAAATCTATCCCATCCATCAAAGGGCAGTTAATCAACCTTGTTAGATCTACGACTTTTCACAATTCTACAGTAAACTCTATTTACTTCAAGGGAGATAACTCCAGTGAAAATTGCCACCCATTAGGCGAGGTGTAAAGCTCTGCGGAAGTGGTAGCTGTGATATTGCAGTGTGCTGTACAGCATAAGCAGTACACTTGCGCTTGAGGTCATCGTTCTTTTGCGTGTGTATTGATGGCTTTAGCGGTGTTTTGAAAGCTGTGATGATAATGTTATTCACATTCACCTTCAGTTTTGACACAATTTTTACATACTGATACACTGTACCTCTTTCCAAAATCAATAATTAGGGAAAAATGAAATATTTATGATTTGTAAGGAAAAGTGTTGGAAGCATAAAGTACAAACTTTACATCATATGGTCATTAGTAAGGAAGATGACTCTTTTTTTTGTGGAATGGCCATGGGGGATGGGAAAGAGGGGCTCACTGGATATATCAACATCTAGGGGTTAAACTTTTTCACTAGTATTCAAAACTAGGGGTTTAATTCTTTTAGGGATGCTGTTATATTGAGGCTTTCTTTCATTTATAAGTCACCAAACAATGAAAATAGAGTATTATGGATTTAAAGAATAAATGATAGGCTACATAGTTAACTCTGATTAGTTGCAGTTTGTCTGTTCAGTGGTCTTTGTGTGTCTAATGTAAATAAGTGTGTTGCCAAAGCCAAAGGAATGTTAATACCAAACAGGGACTTGAACCCTGTACCATGTATTCCATAGTTTAATGACTTATCCATAAGACCACTTCACCTTGCAACAAATCACACTAGCTCAATCCACATGTATTATGAATTTGATCTAATGGTAGACATTAAACCCACCCAATCACTGCTGATTAATGAATTCAATTTTTGCATGTACATGTATTGAAGTGTACATCTGTCTTCTATAATATGCATGAATCAGTTTATTTGTGATAACTGTATACAGTGTTTTTGTGAAATAATACCAGCGAAAATAAATTTGCTAAATGTTTACTTTGTTTACTGTACATTTGGTCAGAGGGTTTGCAATTTCTGTAATCAAATGAAATATTTGACTGTAATTAAAGGTAATAAGCAGTAGTGGGAAAGGTAGCGCTTTGAATATTTAACTACTTTGTTAGGTGGAATGAAAATTACTACATGAACTGATGTAGAATGACTAATTTCGAACATAGTTGACGTTTTTTTGAAAAATAGTTGTTTAAAAATGGTAAAATATCAACGGAAGATACGTTGAGTTCTCAACGCGGACCCGCGTCGAAAATTCACACACGTGTAAACAGTGTGTGAGCCGAGAGTGTCGGGGTAGGTGGTCTGTAGCGAGGGTATAAGGTAACAGTTGATATATGATTATTTGAATTGTTTTACTGAAAATCACCGGAAATTGTGAATAGAATACTAGATTATCTCACTCGTGCATCTTTTCATGCTAGCCGAACAATATGAGACTATATTTGAGCAGTTTCATGCCAATTTTCATTTTGCTGCCACTACTGTTTATTACTTTTAAATGTTAATAAATCAAATTATCATGTTCAAATCAGTCTTATGATCAAGCAGACATATCATAATCTTTACAGAAGTATTGTGTAATAAGAAGAAACAAGTTTGATGAGCCAGATCAAATAGTAATTATTCAAAGGGGAAATAGAAATTTTTGGAAAAAAATTAGAAAGATGAAAAGAATACTATTATTCTCATCATAATGCAGCACTGTTGAGAAACATAAAGTGTGACTTAGAAATTTATAGGATACTAAATCTTATGAATATTTCAATCTTGTATATGCACATGCATGTCTGTGTTTGTGCATTCTGGTTTATTCAGTTTTGAGGATGATCTAATGAAAGTTAACATTAGATCTCAATTCAGGTATTTCCAAATACTATTTCACTGCAAAAAGATAATTCACTAAAATCCACTGAAAGTTATCCATCCTCTATAGACCTCCCCTCCTTCACAACCATCTGCTTTGGTCCTCCGGATCTCTTTGAAAATATATGTTTATGCTTGTCTGTATGTTTGAGGTTGAAAGGTGGAGAATAATTACTAAATGCTATTCAAATCTTGTATTATGAATCATGACATTTGACCTTTCACCTTTAGCCTCCCCCAGCATGCTATGGAGGCAGACATACAGTAACTCTCATCCCAGGGGATGGTATTGGTCCAGAGCTAATGTTGCATCTCAAGGAAGTCTTCAGGTATGAACACTAAAAGAAATTTTGTTCTCCCACACCCCCTCCCTCCTCCATCACCTTAAAGAATTTTACAATATATTTTTTGTACAAACTTAAATTAGAAACTAAATTAGCTGCCCAAATGTTAACCCCACTATGTGCTGGGCAGCAAAGACTACCAAAGAGCTTGGGTGTTGGACAGTGTATTATGATTATAAAGAATGTTACTAGCTAGCTTTAAACTTGGACTGTTACTTCTGTATCCTTAAAGGCATGCTCATGTGCTTTTGGATTTTGTAAAGCAGACTAGTGGAGAAACAACAAGGGTTCTATGTTATATCCCAGACTAGTTTGTCTTGCTCAAATTAACATTTTTAAAGTTTGGCTCTTTATTTTCTCTCTGTGTACACAGACATGCACATGTACCTGTAGACTTTGAAGAGCACAGTCTATGTGGAGAAACCAACAAGGATAGTGAGGAAGTGGAGGCTGCCATCATGGCTGTCAAGAGGAATGGAGTTGCTCTCAAAGGAAACATCCACACAGATCTCGAAAACCTGAGCCATGTTGCTGAAAAATCTATGAATGTTCAACTCAGGTAGAGTATACCAGATTGATCCAAAGTGACTAGATCTTTTTCGCATGTGAAAGTCTGGGTGGCACCACATTTAGGGGGTACTTTTCAGGATTACGGATGTGGTGATTCCTCGCTGCCATTTTGTAGCCTAAAAATCATAGATATGCCGAAATATCTGATAAAATTCAAGACTTAACGAGCAAAGAAAGATCCCACATTGCATTGTGAGACATGCAAAACAGACCTCAGAAACATAGCTGCCAAAAAACAAAACCAAGACTTTTGTCTACATTGGCAGTATTCCGGCTTCTGTATGTGTGCCTTTAGACAAGACACCGTAAACCTCAATGGGTAATACACCCTGTCCATCCATGCTAGTAATTCTGAATAGAATAATGTCGACTTTAATTTCTTGTTTAATGCAACATTTTATATGAGTCAGAATTCAACCATGACCCAAGTGTTGTTTGTATGTTTGCCTGGTAGAAAGACATTTCTTTATTCCTTGATAATCTTGCCATTGCAGCTGCTACGAAAATGGTGAGGCTGTGGTGTCTGGTTTCTCCAAGATATTAGGGGCTTAATAAATCAGAGTGTTTTAAAAGTGAACGGGTATTAGCTGGTTGTATTGCCCCCACATCATATGGCTAAAAATACTTGTGCATTTCTTGATTTTGCAGAGTTGGGCTTGATGTATTTGCCAATGTGATTCGCTGTAAGACCATCCCTGGGGTGAAGACGAGACATGAGGACATTGACATTGTCATCATCAGAGAGAACACTGAAGGAGAGTACTCCAGTCTGGAACATGAGGTACGCCATCTAGTTATACTCTATCTCCATGGGATGATAACAGTTAATTGGTTTCTAGGTAAAGCAATGTGATAGTGAAGTTGCTGCACATAAATATCAGTCTTTAATTTGTGTTCATAGCCATTTGTACTCTTCTCCAGTTTGGAATATGGGGTTGGCTGTCTAGTTATTTTATATCTCCATTTTTCATAAAATCAGTTTAACCCCCATAATAAAGCTTGATTTCTGTAGCATATTTGTTTTTGAGTCATAGCCACATTATATTCAGAGGCAGTGAAATAAAAAACAAACACTGTAGAAGTGATGGTGTGCAATCATAAAATCTTGGTTTCAATCCTGATTTTTTCATCCTCAGTCCTCCTTACCTATAGCATAATGATTCTATGACATGCTGTAGTGATGGTTGGTAAATTTTGAATGCTAACCAATTGCCTAACATCAACCCAGACCCAACACTCTAACCCTAACCTTAACCCTAACCCTAAACCTGAGCCTAAACCTAAAACGCAATCACCACCATAACTATGACCTTAAATATACGCTTAATGAAGAGAAATCCAAAGCATGTTGAGGGAGCGAGTTGGCTCAGTCGGTAAAACGTCTGCCTTTCGAACCAAAAGACCGTGGGTTCGAGTCCAGCCAAGGCGGATGACTGAAGCCTACATTGTGTGTTATCGTGCCCCTCCCTGTTTCATAGACGCAGGCTATGCTACAGTGGAAAACACTCCGTCCCTCGGATAGGACGTTAAATGGAGGTCCCGTGTAAAGGAGAGTCACCACCTTTGCACGTTAAAGATCCCACTGCACTATTCGTATAAGAGTAGGGGGAAACCCCGGTGTATGTGGTCCACCTGCACACCCCCAATCAGTGATATCGGGAGGAGAGACCTGAGGGTTACAGTGATTCAGTTCGCTTTTCCCCTCCCAGGCACAGGTGACGCCGAACCATTAATAATAATAAAAAATAAAAGCTTGTGGCTGGTGTAATATGTCAATCAGTATAAGGCTTAATATTTCAGTGTTTTCTTCATTTTTAATGATAATGTATCAATAACTAGACAACCAGCATTTGCATATTGGTTTCTTTCTCACAGTAGACAATTGCAGTACCAGCAACTTTGAATTCAACCTCTTAGAAATCACGGTACAAGCAATGCCCCTCCCCCAGAAAATCAAAGGAACTGATGATTGCTGTTGTGTTTATCAATATCCATGGTTTCCTGATTTCTTTCATTTGCAAGGAGCTACATTTTCCAACTGTCTATGTATACTAATAATTTAAAATTCTTGGGCAGGAAATAATGAATTTGCAATTGGTTAACTGGATAATATTACAAATTTTTCAAGCATCACTAGAACATGTGTTATAGAATAATGAAATGGCAGGTAAAGACTTGATTACTAAAAATTAGGATTGATATCATGATTTTATTATCGAACACCATCATTTTTTTTTCCTGCCTTTAAATATGATATGGCTCTGAAATATAAAGTGGCTATGACCCAAATTTGGGGGCAAGAAATAATGAATATTGTTCTTCTGAATGAAGATGATAGATTACATTTTGGAATAGTTGTGAACATTGTTAAATTGGTCATTAATTTGCCATTGAATATAACGAAACATCCTCGAGAGTTTTGTGAAAAATTGTCAACATTTTACTGAGATAAGAATGAGTGATAGCAATGTGAACAATTAAACCTCTAATTGTAGTGAAGTATAAATAACTTTGGTTATCACCCCAACATGTGGAGTTACAGAACAGAAATTTCAAACAAAAAATCAAGTCTTGCCAACCACAAGGTTTGAGACTGCTTTTCTTTGAACAGAATGTTGATGGAGTAGTGGAGAGCCTGAAAATCATCACAGCAGAACGGTCCAGGAGGATTGCAGAATACGGCTTTGATTATGCAGTCAAACATGGCCGAAAGAAGGTGACGGCCATCCACAAGGCTAACATTATGTGAGTTCCTCTACATCTAACATGTTCCTCTACATCTAACATGTTCCTCTACATCTTCCAAGTAGTTCAATTGAGTGGAGATTTTTTATGGTTCTATGATCTTTGGAAATGTGTACTGTGATAAGTGCATGATGAACGGAAAGAGGACATGATATTTTTTTTCTTTAAAACTTTTTTATTGATATGTTAAATTTATGTACATCGAAACAACAGTAATCATATACTGGTAATCGATTTACATTAATGACAAATGAAAAGAATAGCTGTAAAACATTTTAAAATGTGGAAATAGTGGTTAAAATTATTGATCACTGTGTAAGGAAGACTTACACAGTATTTGCTTTTACACCCTGTATACCTGTGCATTCATGAAGTATGTTAAATTAAAGATTTTGAAGTAGAAAAAAGTTCATCAGATGAATTACTGAATCAATTATGAGATACCATACAACCATAATGCCTTGCAGTTTGGATAAAGATGAACAAATTCCAGCAAAGAAGCACATGGCTGAGATTTATCCTACATTCAGGTGTGAATGCTGTATTGATATGGTATTTCTCCTTTGTTTTGATTCCTGCAGGAAGCTAGGGGATGGTCTTTTCCTCAATACCTGCAGAGAGGTTGCTTCCAGATATCCTGAGATTGAATTCAATGACCTTATTGTTGACAACTGCTGTATGCAGGTAATTTTCATTAGAAATCTGTATGGACATCGATTTGCAGTGTATTTTTAACAATTTCATATTAAAGATTGGGAATGAACTGTTTCTCATGGAATAATACATTTGGGTTTCAACTTCACCTATTTAGCACCTTCGAGATTGGACTAAACATTTAATGTTGCCCAAGTATTAACATCTTTTGAGGGGAAAATGGTCCTTCATTTTTCTGTCTTTTGAGTACCTATATGCTTCTTTTTTTATTTCATCCCATCATGATTAATTCTGAAAAGGCCTATATGGAATTATCTGGCAACTGAAAGCATCCCATTTGTCCTGTCATATAAAACTTCTTTCTACAAAGATGGGAATGAGATTGAGTGATTTTGTTTGTTTGTTTGTTTGTTTGTTTGTTTGTCTGTTTGGTTTGTTTGTGAAAAGAGGCATCAAACTATGTGTAGCCATGTTTCACTTGCATAAACAAACACACACAAAAACAGACAGAGGCCTAGTTGAGTATCAAAGATGTAGCATCTTGTTTTTATCATGAGAGGGTATAGGCCTATACTAAAGGCTCATCAGATAAAAGAAGGGACAGCATCACCCCAGGAGTGGCACTGATGCTACTGTGGGAGGGGTATTGTTCATTTGGAAGGGCCCCTTGATAAGCAAGGGCATTTGTTTTTGTAATGAAGGAGTATGAACTAAGGGCATTTTAGCTTTAAAAGAAAAAAAGAGTATCTGTTGAAGTAGATATTTGCATCTTTTGAAGGTTGCTAATATTTTCATACTTTGTTTGCTTCTGCTTATCAGGATGATAGGTATATTTATGCTAATCATATTCTTATTGTATTTCATTGATGATCCGCAGTTGGTATCAAGACCCCAGCAGTTTGATGTGATGGTGATGCCCAATCTTTATGGTAACATCATCAGTAACATTGGATGTGGACTGGTAGGAGGACCTGGTTTAGTACCAGGCCAGAACATTGGAGAAGACTATGCCATATTTGAAACTGTAAGTTTGTTACACCTCTGAAGTTCTCTACTTATATTTGTCAGGGATGACTAGAGAAAGCAAATTTAGAGGATTACTTGGCTTATAGTGTTGGTTCTGTGGAATTCTTTCCACTTTCTACAGTATGATGGAATACATCAAATTTATAGTCCTTGAGATTATTTGAGTGGTAGGTTGGAGAGAGTATGGATTTATGGGATCTAATTTGTGTCTATGGAAATGTTCAATTTTTCAAGACAAAACATGCTCCACAAAAGAACTCCCTCCAAATTTAATTTTGCAAAATATATTGAAATAGGTGTTCATTTTACAATTTTCTTTTTGCTGAAATAATTTAACTTTACTTTTAGAGCCTGCATATATATTTGGTAAGGCCCTACAATTTATTTGTCAGAGTTATCTAATTTTTGGTTGATGAATAACAATATAGTAATAAGTCCTGGCTGTTGTTTAATCTTTTTCTTTGTTAGATAAACTGGTAGGCAAATTAAAGGCTTCCTCCTGGGCACTTATGTGAATTTGCACTTTGAACAGACATATTCTAAACCATCAAACAGTTGTAGGGATGTGTATGAATCTATGAGAGATTTTATTGCCCTGTAGTGCAGCCTGACAGATATTCCTGATAGCCTTCATTAGAGGTTCCTTTTAGATGTAGTAATAGTAGTAATAGGCATTTGTATGATGCTGTCTATGTGGAAATAGTCTGTTCTGAGGTGCACAAGAAAATATATATGTAGAAGAGACAAGAGAGTCCAGATAAGTGGCCTTGTGTCAAGTATTGTTAAAAGAGATACTATTGCAACTTGGATTTCAAGGTTTTGATTCTCAACATCATTGGTTTATACTAGAATTCATAGAAACTTGTTAACAGAATATCAAAATATTTTACCCATGCACATCTATCTTGTGATGCAGTTTTAGGAATACAAGAACCGGTCTGACAAGTTTCATGCCAATTCTATTTCCTCTACTAGAGCTGAAGAATATCTTTAAAAGCAGCCTTTGAAAATTTGATTGATAGCATTCCTTTCCCCTGTCTGCTTTTACCTTTGAAAAATCCAGGCAACCAGGAACACCGGAAAGACCATTGCAGGCCAAAACCTTGCCAACCCAACAGCTACACTCCTGGCTGGAGCACTGCTCTTAGACCACCTTGGGCTAGATGACTATGCTAAGACCATCAGGAGAGCTACCATCAGCACCCTCACAGAAGAAAGGGTAGGTCGAAGGAAGTAATATCATTTCCTTTTTCCCCGTCTTTCCTACACTTTCCTTCCCCTTCATGTTTGTCTGATTGTCTGTCTCTTTCTCTCTCTCTGCCTTCACCTATTCTATGGCAATGTGCTTTCTGCTTTCTCCATTTCCTTCTCTCTTTAAAAAAATAAAACAAAACAAGGCAATATGAACATGATGTCAATAGTACTTTTGGTATTAAAGTTTGGAAATGGTTGACTGCTGTCAGTGATGAACACAAGTTACTTAGTACATTGGGGAGTTTGGAAGCAAGTGCCATTTCTATACAGATGAACCTGTGTATTGAAAAGTATTTAGGATAAGATTCTTTGCACAATTCCTTTATTTGTAGTGTACTATTCCTGCTGTATGTGTTTGTATGTGTGAAAGAGAGAGAGAGATCATCATAATTTGATGTCTGTTTTTCCCGTGCTGTGGTGGTGAACGTTCCAAATCCTTGATAGCCTTTCACCAGACCTTTCAGTCTTCAACATCCACCTGTCCGAGACCAGATACTCTCTGTTTTTCTTGTGATATCTCCTTTAATGTTTAATGATTTGATTTGATTTGATTTGATTGATTGATTTATTTACCAACAACAATTACAATACATTGCATTCAGACAATGACATTAACATACAGGAAAAAAGAAAGGCATTGGTTGGTAAAAAGGGATCAGATAATAGCACACGTGCTAGTCGAGCCTGACCCCTAGTAAAAAACAACAGATATTTCAATAATAAGCTTAAACAAACAGTAATTGAATTATCCTGACATTTGTTGCTAAAATGATGATAGCTAATTAAAGGAGAATGCAATCCAGGCATCAGTGTACTCTTAGTAAATAAAGATGACCAAGAAGAGTGAAAGTTTGAGTAAAATCGGGCAATCTGTTCAAGAGTTATGAATTTTGAAAGTTTCAGTAAATCCCTATTATGGGGATTGGCAACTTTGCCAGCATCTGTGATGCATTGTGGACAACTCTCAATTCATTTTGTACATAATTTTTCAAAAAAATTGATTGATATGAAATTTCAAGTCAGGAATCAACATACCGGTAATTCTTCCCCATATGCTTGCAGAATTGATAAAGCCATGTCATACTCCAACAATAAATCAAAAGAATTTTTATTTTTCTTGAAAATAAAGAAAATGTTAAATTCTGTTTACAAAATGAATGGAGAGTTGTCCACGAATAGGGAATGTTATACATCCACTTATTTCGAGAGAAAGATAAAGAAAGAAAGAGAAAGAGAATGAATTTTTAGTATCTAAGATGAAATTTAGTTATATTGCATTTTTCTTTTCTTCTTTGCAGATACACACCCCAGACCTGGGAGGCCAAGCATCCACCAGTGATGTCGTTCAACATGTCATCAGTCTGATTGACAACACTAAGTAAACAACTCAGTAATTTATATGTAAAGAAGATACTATTTATTTGCAAAAAACAAAAAAATGTTCAGTTTATTATTTAGAAACAGTTTGTTTTCAGAGAAAAATATATTTAACTGCTTTAGAAACAGTTTGTTTTCAGAGAAAAATATATGTAACTGCTTTAAATGCTTGTAAAGAGAAGTTTACCATTAGCCTGTAATATTCAATGAATGTGTCTATTAACCAATTTGTTGAGTAAAATGTGAGCTACACATCTACTTGCTGGTAAAATTCGCAGAAAAGTGGTTATTCTCGAATGGATTTAAATTTAAATGTATTTTTCAGCAAGGTAATGTGATTTAATCATAACATCAATATTGAATTTACATACTGTTAAAAAAAATCCTCTGAAAAACTTGAAGAGCTGTTGTATCATTATGTGCTTGGTTTGATCACAGTGATGCCTGGACTGGCTACTTAATAACTGCATTTGAATGAAATACTTAATCTTCAAGCTTTAGCTGCCATAATTAGTGATGGCTTCTCACAATTTTGTTATCAAGTTTTATTGTTTGGACTAAGAAAAGTTTGTCTTTCTAGATTGTCTTGATATGTAAAACAGGGTCCTGACTTGATAAAGACACTGAGGCAGGCATCATGGAACATTGTTTGAAAGTGAAAAATGAAACATGAAAAGAAAAACACAACCATATCTGGAAGCTGGGTCAGGACATCTTAGATAAATGTTTAGTACATTTGATGACACAGTAGGCTTAATGATGGTTGACTGTTTGTCTTTTCCTCAAGGGAAGTGAAAGAAGGGGAATACCTGTCTGCTTGTGATCATGGGCGTCAATCCGTTTTATTAAAATTTACTTACAAAGAAAAAAAAGAAGGAAAATGGTCCTCAGGGTGTAAAATTGGAGGGGGGGCATACCAAAAAATTGTTGACAAATATTTTTCAGGTGTCTTGTGAAAAATTTGGTGGATATACCCTGTTGGCTTTTTCAGGTGTGTCCCCCCCCCCCCAACTTTTTTTTTTTTTTTTTTTTTTTTTTTTGGGGGGGGGGGAACATACCCTGTTGTGCCTCCTACCCCTGAATTTTTTTGGGGGGATGTGTCCCTCTGTCCTTCCCCTGATTGACGCCCCTGCTTGCAATCTACATTGGGATTGTTCATTGTATGTAGACCCTAATTGGTAGTAAATGATGGATGAAAATCCATTCATTTGGAGTTTTGCATGACCTAACAGATGAAATGAAATTATGATGATATTTTTTTTTTCTGAAGTATGAACATAAGGTAGCTGAAGATGTGCTGCATACTATACCACCCATTCTGTTTATTTCCATCAATTTGAAATGTGAGAAAGATATGAAATTTTGGATTGGAAATGGTTGAATAATGTTTCATTTGTAATGATTGTTTTGTCTTAAAGCATAGAAGATTCAATTTATTTTAAAATCATAGTCATTCCCCTATGTCACATATATCTGTACACGCACAAAGGTTTGGTAAATTTGTGGCATCCCCCCTCCTACTTGCAAACATGTTATGCACATGTTATATGGAAGCTGTTGGAATGACCATTTTTACATTATATGAAGAAAGACTTAATGTTACAGCATAAATTTAAAAAAAATGAATATGCAATTCTTATATGATTTAATGTTGATTGATTAATTATTACATGTACATTAAGAAAAATTGTTACATTAAGTAATGTGCATATAACTAAGACTGGAATTTTTTTTACTGGTAGGCATGTCACATGTTCTGCACTGTAGAAAATAATTTTTTTTTTCAAATTTTACATGTATGTTTGGAAAATGCACATGTTAATTCAATTTACATATATTATCTATTAATGCAAAATCAGAAGTGATTTGCATTCCCAGTTTTGTGTGTGAATATTTAGAGTACACATGAATTGACAGAAACATTGAAAAGTGTAACTTGTTATTCTTTAAACAATATAAAATGTGTTTGACATTTTAGTCATCATGTCTTGTGGGTTTTGATTTTTTTTTGTTTTTTGTCTTTTTGTTTTTTAGAGGGAGTGAGTGAGGGAGAGAGAGAGAGAGAGAGAGTGGGTGTATGAGTGTGTGAAAGAAAGGGGGATGAGGAAAAAAAGAGATTGGAAAATAGAGTAAAGATGGTTTAAGCTGACAAGGAGAAAGTTGGTATAGAGAAATATCAAGATCAGAAAAATGTCCTATCTGCTGAAGAAAAAACAACACTTATATTTCTAATTTAAAGAAAATGAGCATGGAGAAGGGTGAAGGAAAGACAAAACAAAAAGATCATAATGTAGATAATGTAGAGTTTTGATGGCTAAATTTGGCAATTAGCAGTTTGCCATTGTCCCTCACACTTTAAAGGGTCAAGTCTCCATAGCCTAAAAAAGCATTAGGCCATTGTTTATTTGCTCCCCACTTTCCCTGTCCATTTCTGCACATATTAAATCTTCTATTTTTTTTTAGCTAGCTCTCCTTGGACTTTAGTCAGGGGAGGGTGGGGGGAGGCCGCAATTTCATTTTAAGTGATAAAAAAATGGAAGGAGAAAAAAGAAGAGTATGGGGGAAGAGAGGGCAGGATCATGCAAAGTTCTCTGTGATAGCCCTATTTGTTCGACGTTGCCTTTAACGCATCATTTTGCCCCCAATCAAAATCACAAAATGCCCTGGCGCCGCCCCTGCCCCTGACTTTGGTACCTTTTTTCTTCGAAGATTTGCTCTATCGATCGCATAATACGTACCACGCAAATAATCTGACGCGAGTATGCAGCATTTGCAAAGAATATTAATGCAAAGAAGTCTTAGTACCGAAATAAAGCACGCGTACATATTGTAGTACATGGAACGTGGAGCACATCCCATATCACGCGTACGGTTTCAAGTATTACAAAAAACTGGTCAAAAGCATGCATATTCCCGGGGATTTATGGGGGTCTACTGGACTCACCGAGGCTCAATTATATATTTTCAGAGTTTGAAATTTCATCACCTTTTCCATATATTTAGATAAATGCTGGGGGAATCAAATTAATTTCAAATTCCCTGCTTTTGTGTATTAACCTATGGCAGCTATAGAGGGTCAAAAGCATGCATCAAGTCCCCGAAGTTTATGGGTGTTCTCTGAATTTTTAGAGCCTTTACTAATCTTTTCCAAAGTCTCATATAACATGTAAATCACATTTGAAATAAATTCAAAATAGTAATACGGAAATTATAATAATTTACAAATTGCTAGTCGCGTGTAAACCCGTATAGCAGCAGCGGGCGAGACTTTTTTTGGTAAAGATTCCCGGGGATTACGGGGGGGGGGGGGGGGGGGGGGGGGGGGGTCTAATGGAGCCTTAAATATACATTTTCAGAGTTTGAAATTTAATGTAAATCACTTCTTCCATAAATTCAAATAAACGTTAGGGTAATCAAAATCATTTCAAAATCTCTGTTTTTGCGTGTTAGCCTATGGCAGCTCGAAGGTCCAAAGCATGCATAGTCCTCGAAATGGTCCTTGAATTTTTTTTAGCTTTTACTCATCTTCTCCAAAGTCTCAAATTAAATCTAAATCACATTTGAAATAAATTCAAAGTAGTAATAGGGGAACCGTTGTATATACCATTCTTAAAATCCCTGTTTTCGCGTGTTGATCCTATGGCAGGTGACTCTGTCAAAAAGTAGACATGATCCTGGGGATTTATAACACCATTTATTTAAAATAAAGTTTTAAGAATTTAAAAAAAAACTATATCCATCCTTATTCCTTCCGCTTGTGCAAAAATCAGACTTCAGTTTTAGGTATGAAATATCAAGAAGAAACGAGACATCTTTTCACACGTTATACCTATACCACGGACGCATTTTGCCGAGTCGTTTTTAACAGCACTTTTACCCTTGTCAAAATGTATATTACGGAAGTAGGTGAGAGTAGTTTGTCTTGTAATTTAATGTCTTTGGTATTTGTCCACTTGATTGGCTTCGTTCTGATTGAGAGAAGGAGGAGAACCTTGAACTTTGCTTGGTATTGTTGCTACTATTCAGGTAAACGTCATACAGAAATCTCTTTTCTTTCTTTTTTTAAATAGTTATAGTAAGCATCCATTTTCTGATTACGAATACGACGGTTTCATTTCTGAAATTCTGTGACCTGTGGCTGTGCCTGTGATTGTGAGGCTGTGTGAATATGATTCAGTGCAGTGCAGTGGTGGTACGATACGGTAAAGTTAGCAGTGCTTGCAGCACAGAAGCCAGCACCGCGCCTGTGGTTTCCCGTGCATAAGCAATGAGGCGTGTGATGCCTGTAGGCTGTAGTATTACAGGACACTTGACCATGTTGACGGTTTCCCGGCATAATCGTGTTTCAGGCCCCACTCAATTAATGCATGGTGAGTGGGGCTGATGCCCACATACATCATGATCGATTATCTCTCCTGACCTAACTTAGACCACAGCTATCTAGGACAGAAATAGAAGACGACGGGCTTTCACAATTTTTTAAAAAGAATGTGTTGATCGATCATCGTGTTTAATCATCATTATCTTCTTTTAAAACTCTCTTATATATACTCGTGTTAACGGCCCCACCAAACGCGATTCAAATATGATTAATACAGCATCAGGGCTGATGAGCACAGTATATATACTCGTGTTTGTGGCCCCACCAAACGGGATCCAAACGTGATTAACACAGCAGCGGATGCTGATGCCCATCAGCCCCACTGCCGTGATAATCAATTCATAATCCCGTTTGGTGGGGCCGTAAACACGAGTATATATTAGGGAGTGGTCAATCGAGTAATGTTAAAAATGTGAAAATGTAAAAATGAGTTTCATGATCGATCAACTATTGAACGAATAATAAAATGTAGACCTAATACTTCGTGGGTAATCAGCCCCACATTCAAACTATATTAGAGTGGGGCCTGAAACACGATATTGCTGGTTTCCCATCCTACTTACTACACTACAGATCAGCTTTTGGCATTATCGTGAAATAAGTCACCAGTCCATTCACTTCCGTTTATTTCGTCAGTGCTGGTGACAGCTTTCCACTCCCATAGACTTTGTACACAATGCGAGCGCACCGCGAGAAGCTAGAAGAGAGGTGACTTATTTCACGATAAGGCCCACCTTTTCAATGAAATATCTTAAAAAGGGCATAATAGTGAAATTTGTCACCTCTCTTCCCTAATGCGCACTCGCATTGTGTACAATTTACAAAGTCTATGGCCCGGGAGTGGAAGCTGTCACCAGCACTGATGAAATAGACAGCAGTGAATGATGTCGACAAATTCCACTAAAAGTGAAAGTTAAAAAAAGTTAATGACATATAAAAAATATACTGCTTAATAAAGTCAACTGATTGCGGAAAGTATGACAGAATAATTTCAGTAACGCATATTTTCAAGGTTGATATCAATGCCAGTGTAAAATTTTGTTCGGCAAAATGAAAGGGTCCTAAATCTATAACAAATAAATGCAAATCTTTAATTTGAAATTGACTGGTGTGAATTTTATCCACATTTCTAACTCCTAGCATTACTGACAACATCACAAGAAATAAAGGAAAATTGCAGATTCTTTTTGGCAAACCTTAAGTGATGATATTTTCGTTGCTCGGTAGCATTAGTAGTTGGCGCAGTGAATGCCTTGCATTGGGCGTATTTGCAGGGTGCATAGTTGTAGGGTACGTAGTTCACTTTTCATCATGGAAAAGAAAAACAACACCAAATGAAAAAAACCTCAAGTATATAACACTTTTAAAAAACCAAAAACATAAATTGAAAAGAAAACCACACTTGCACACAAGAGAAAAAAAGGCACCTTTTTCACCCATGTACAGTCAGTCGGGGGGGGGGGGGGGGTGGGAGTCAGTCCATGTACACGTACATAATATGACCCTCCACCACAAAATGACCAGTAAGTTGCTATGGAAGTTTTAGCATAAACAGCTCAGAAATAGGTGGTTTGGGGCTGAAAATAAGGAAGATTATTGGTTTTCTGTATTTTATGAAAGTTACTCTATTAATCTACATGTGTACAATCTGACAAAACTTGAAGGTAAAAATGATGTAATAATTCTTTTCTTCTGTCATTTGAAATGGCAATTTTTGGGGGACATAAAATGGGTGTACCATGTTTGCTTTGCAGAGATTGATCTCATCGCAGTTTGAGAATAACAACAAAAAAAACAACAACAGCTGCATGCACTGCATGACATTCATAATCAAGAGCAGGAGAGGACTATGTCTTTTGAAAGGAATGCCAGGTTTCACCCAACTACGATTAGTCCATTTATAGTGATTAGTGGAGAGTTTTGATTCAATTTTTTTTTTGGTGCCACAGACAGTAGGAAATGGATTGGCATGCTTGAATGGTCACTCTTCTTAAGAGCCCCCCTTTCTCTGTTTTTTATAGCTCATCCGGCCCGAATGGGCCAGATGAGCTTATGCCGTGGCGTGGCGTCCGGCGTCCGTCCTCCTTTGTCTGTCCACAATTTCAAAATGCTTCTTCCTCGTCATTGCTTGTCCGATTTCAATTCCTTTTCTTTTATATGAAAGCACTAGGTGGGGGATACGAAACTTGTACACAGAATTTTGAAATTCATTGGATATGCTAATTTATGTGTATTTTCTGAAAATCACAAAAAATGGTTCTTCATTTGATTTTTTTTTTTGTTCCATCTGGTAGAGCTACATGAGGTACACCGATTTTCTACACAGAATTTTGAAATTTTGTCTCAAAAATTATTCATGCTAATTTATGTGAAAATTGTTCGAAAATCACAAAAAATGCTTCTTCTCCTTCATTTGTCGACCGATTTTGATTTTTCTTGTTTCATCTGGTCTAGCTACATGATGTACACGGAACTTTTACACAGAATTTCGAAATTTTATCTAGAAAATTATTTATGCTAATTATTTATTACAGTGTCAACTTGGTGAAAATTAAAATTGCGTGAATTTCTTTGCCGGATGCCGGATGAGCGCCACATCATTGATGTGCTCGTTTTTTGTTTTATTTTTTCTGGTCATTGGCCCATCTAACATTCTCACTAAAATTTCAGAGGGTTTGCTTTGTCCACACATAAGTTATATAGCAGTTTGAAGCTTAGACTAGAGTCTGAGCTTTTGAATGATGTTTGTATGCACCTTGAGCATCTCTAGAGATGGATATGTTGCGCTTTATGAATATTTTCATTATTATTATTATTATTATTATTATTATTATTATTATTATTATTATTATTATTATTATTGAAGGTTGATGCTATAGGGTTAATATGAGGCCAGCTGCAAAAACAATTATGCTTTCAGGTTGAGTGCATCACACTAAGAGTCCATCTGGCCCCTTGTGAAGCACTGCATGTAGTTTGAACTATGCTTAGACTGCACTATGCACTATGCTTAGACTTGAATGTACATGTACATGTACTGAGTGCATTGGTAACAGTGTTAATATCAGGTGAAATACCCATGTAGTAAAGTCAAATTATTCATATTTTATGTTGATCATGTCTGGTAAACCACAGGGTTATTTGTGTAGAGGGGCATAAGGCAAAAAGGATTAGATTTTTAAAGTTTCAAATAATGCAACAACAACCATTCACATGTACAGGGTTTGATTCTTCATATTCAAGGAGCTAATTCAGTATTTGATTTTAATGCAGTTTTATTTCATTATCTTTTCTCCCATTTTACAGCTATCTCAAGGCTTGATGGGTTTGGAACATGTGATCTTAGAACACGCAGCTTCAAGGACAAACTGGAACTCAATGCCAGTTACCTAGCACTTCAGCATTTAGTCCAAGCATCGTCTTTAACACTACCTGGTAAGGGATGACCTTCCTTCCAAAGATGGGGCGAAAGTATCAGGGTGGGTTTCTCTCTGTGCTCATCCCTCTAGCTCTTATGAGCGTGCTGATATTCAATGCTGAAGAGCTCAAAAAGGCTGGCAGAAGTATTTATTTGTACTATCACCCTCGAAGTAGCCCAGCAGTGAGATTGATCTCTGATTATAGAGGTAACAATCAGCCAGTTGCACATAGTAAGAAACTCCTTGCCAAGGAAGAGATTGCAAACACTGCCAATGCAAACACTGCCAAATATTCTTCAAATGATATGAACACTGCTATCAATGGTGTAACTTATAAAGAAAATAGAGTACTCTACAAGTTTTACAAAGCGACGCAAGACCCTTCATACGATTGCGTGATCAGAATCCTCAAGTATCGCAGACCAAAGGCTGAAGAAGTTTACTTGAACAACGAAGACTGGTTGAGGTCTAAATGTGAAGGTGTGCCATGCAGCGTAGAAGCGAGGTATAGTCTGAATTTGAAGGATTTCTGGGATTCAGATGTTGTCATCATAATGCCAGGGCCTTTTGGAAATTTTGAGTGGAAGTATCTCCTCAGGGCCAGGCCACCAGGACAGCTCTGGGCACTTTACTCCAGAGAGAGTCCTGTGCATGAGCCACAGTTTACTCCACCAGCTGCTCTGTTCACTGGTAACCCATACAACCTCAGCATGACCTTCCGATCAGGGTCAGACATTGACCTGTCCTATGGGCATTTTGTGCGAGACAGTCCCAGCAATGTGAAAGGAGGAACAAAATCAAAGCTTATCATGTGGATGGCATCTCGATGTGAACCACTAGGATGGGAGCGAACTAAGTTTGTCCATGCCTTGCAGGAACATCTGGAAGTGGACATTTATGGGAAGTGTGGAACCTTTGAGTGTCCAAAGCATGACTGGAATGAATGCCTCAAGGTGATGCAGCAGTACAAGTTCTATCTTGCTTTTGAGAACAGTGAATGCGTGGAATATATCACTGAAAAGTTCTGGAGCAATGCATTTGCCACTGGCATGGTCCCCATTGTCTATGGGGCAAGAAAAGAAGATTATGTGAGGACAGCGCCACCGAATTCCTTTATCCATCTTAATGACTTTAGCACGATGGAAGAATTTGTTGATTTCATTAATCTGTTAGATCGGAATGATACGCTGTATCAAAAATATTTTGAGTGGAGAAAAATTGGAAGGACTTACATGGGCACAGGATTCAGAACTGCTTTGAGTCCTCCAAATCTGTGCAACTTGACCAAAAAGCTGGTAGAGATTACATTGTATCCAGAGAACTCCTGGAGGGGGAGAACTCCTGATTTTTCAAAGTGGTGGAATCCAACATGTGAGCACAAGACAGAATTATTAGGAGTGAATATATAGATGAACCACACATGAATGTAGCAAGCACAGCTGTTTGATTGAAATCCAGCAGAACTGCCAGATGAAGGGGTTTGGACTGTACAGCATCCACAGGCACAAAAAAATCATAGAGCTTACCTAGGAATGGTGACTTCTCACAGCTCTCTTATCCTACTGTTTCCATTGGCTTAAATCTAAAGGGGAGATGGGATGGGGGGGGGGGGTATATACATCCCCCACCCACTTTTTAGAGTGGGGTATGGCATGTACATACATGTATATACCCCCACTTTTCACAGAAGAAATAATATTTTAATCAATCAGTTGTTGAAATTTTTTGATAAACAAAGATTATAGTATTAAAACTTCTAATTTAAATGCTATCAAAACCAGAGATAGTATTAGAAGGTTCTGAAAGTATGTATGTGGATTGTGTTACAGTGTGCTTGTTTGTGAGTTCACGCCTCCTCCCACCCCCCCCCCCCCCCCCCCCCCCCGAAACGGATTTAGGCCAGTGCCTGATACTGAGTGTAGTATATAATGTTTATAGCGGTATGTGAAAAAAAACACACACAAAAAATGAATGCTTCTGCTTGTTAGTACCCGGGGGTGGTATTCTGAGGCTGTTTTAACACTGTTTTAAGTCTGTTGTAGCAAATTGGTATTCTGAACACTATTTTATCTCTGTTGTAACTTTTGTTGTAACTTTTGTTTTATCTTTCTAACCGCGCATTTTACTTTGCGTGCCTGGCGCAAGTCGTACGCAAGCGCGTAAAAATACCATATGTAATAATACGGTATTCTGAAGACCGTTTTATCTTCTGTTTTAACTCTTTCAACTGGACAATTCATGGTGGGAGGTGTTTTAAACTTTGTATGTGGTATGTCATGGCAGCAATTTTTCTCGCTCATTATGTTTTTGGTTGCAATGAAGGGGATAAAGATATCCAATAAAGCTTGCTGATATTCCCAAGACAACATTTCGAATCAACTTTTGCCTCGGGGTGGAGAAATTTGGCAATATATGTGATAAGATCAGATATGATTTGCACAACGAATTCTGTCGCATCATTGCACCAGTTAATTAAAGCAAGAAATTAAGCGCAAATTAAAGCGCTCATTACAACGCGAACATAAGTTCACACATTCCACGTGCCCCTTCCCCAGGGAGCGATCTAATTGGCTTAACCGTCTTAGACTCATCTCTAATGACTTTCCCTATTGGATAATATTTCTGTGGTGGGTGTGGCTTTGATGACTTACCACAACGTTAAAACAGTTCTCAGAATACCGATTAATGACTGTTATAGCGATGTTGTAAGTCGATGACTTACAACAGAAGTTATAACAGAACTTACAACACAGTTAAAATGGTGTTCAGAATATCACCCCAGTATGTGTCAAATTGGCATATACATTGCAAATAAGAAGTATGCTGCAGGGGTAAAGGGAGGGGGACAGGTTCAGAACATGCTGCCCTGGGTCTGGCACCATTTCATAAAACTTGTTATCAAGGAAAAGTGCCAAAAAGCTATAAAGCCAAGCAAATTTGCAATCTCAAATATATGGATTTCAGTAACTTAATCAATGATTGTAATTTATTATTGATGACAAGTTTTATGAAATAGAGCCATACCCTGCAGTATGATGTGATTACTAACAAAAATACATGCACATTTCACAAATAAGACGTATTCATTATTTGCACCAGCACGCTGTACGTCATAAAAGATATAATTTTGCAGGATTAAAAAGTCAGCAACTTCGAATATCTGGCCATGTTGGGACTGCCGCCAATCCTGGTATGTGATTTGGCCCGATATGGGAGATCTGCTTACCGGTAAATACAGGTTTTAAGTATTATAAAGGTCTGTGCATGTGGTGGCTTATGGTACAGGTTGTGTCCAGTTGATAAAAAGATCTTTGTAATTTGTAAGTAAGGGCAGTATACACAAGGTCACATTGTGTGATAGTGGAAGAAAACCTGCCAGTATAATGTTTTTTTCTGTCATGTACTGAAGATTAACATTGCAGTGCACAGCTCAATATTGGAAATCAAGTTAGACACAAACCTAAATTGGCTACTACAGGGCTACAGGTAGATCTACATATTTTGGTAATCTTTATTTTGTAATTTGTCATGATTTTTTTCATTTGTCCTAACATGTTCCTCTATAGATGTACATTATGTAATATGCATGTATTACTTCAGCAGTCTAATACATATGTGTCATTATTTGCAAAGACATTAGAAAAACTGTCAAAGTAAGGCAAATTTGGTCTCTTTATCCATCACCTATCAAAACACATGTATGGGAAAAGTCCTATGTACATTTGGGTATGGAACTAAAAATAACTGCCCTGTCTTTTCTCGAAAAGTCTTTACAGTGAGTTGAATGTACAACAAAGTTTATTTAGCTTATCAATTATAGTGCACAGTGTGGTGTATTGTGAATTGGTAACAAGTATACACAATTTACATTGGTGATGGACATTTGGTATCAAATTGATACATGTATGTCTTTAGGTACTTGTAGTTAGATACTTCCTAACATTTTAGGTGAAGCTTTAGTGGTGAAGACTTATTGACTTATGAACTGTAAAATATGGATTCTTTTGAAAAACTACCATCCTTACCATTTTTAAGGAGTATATCTATGTTTTGATTTGTTTAAATACCCCCCCCCCCCCCCCCCCCCCCGTGTGATGACCATGTAGGTGGACCTCATTTTCAGAGAATATTGTGATATTGTGATATTTGTGATCTTCCAAATTCGGGATCATACCAGAGTATGTAAATTTCAATGTAAATGAAGTCTCATGCCAAGTGAGCAGTGAAGGGGTTGCTATGGTACATTGTTATAAGCTTGATTATTCATCAGGTAAATTTAGGTTGTCTTGAACTTCTGCAAATGACTGTACATAGCATGTTCTCAAACACACATATTTGAATAAGCTCCATAACCCCCCCCCCCCACACACACACACACACACGCATATTTTTAAAAAGTTTTATTTCATATTTGGTTTGTATTGCACATTAGTACATGTAGGGAGACTACATTAAATCCCACAATGGCCACATACACACATGGTAAAGACGTAAAGTAGGAGTACTTAGTATTACATTGACAGGAGTTAATTCATTCAGACAATGTGCTTTTTTAATTGGTCTGAATATAACATGATGATTATTCTTATTTAACTCAACAGTATTATTCAGGATAAATTCATAATATTTATTGGTCAGTGTTTTTATGAGTTTAAGGGTGCGGTATTAAGGTAATTTCAGAAGTTACTGCATGTCTGTACATGTACATGTGCATTTGCCATTTACAGTGTACTTCTGTGTCAGTTTTGAATCACAAATTCAGATCTGAAATGTGCAAACAGAAAAATAGGCAGATCAATTTGCTGAATATGCCAAATTCCTATGACATTGCTAATTTTTTGCCAAGATCTTTTGTTGCTCAAATGTTAAGTGCAAGTTATCAGGGTCATTAGGTCATGCATGACCATACGTGAATTAAAGTCAAAGGTGTATGTCGTCATGCTTGAAGCTTGTCTCATATTCCTCTTATATGCCTCCTGAATGCTGGATGTATTATGTCTGTAGGTTGTCCATCCATGTCCATATGTTTAGTCTTGTGAACCACAATATCTCTAGAAAAGCAGTATTGGAATGCTGTATGACCTTCAACATGTTTGCAACTGCATGTATGCATCTTTATAGCAAAACAATCTGACTAGATTTTGGGGTACATGAACGTAGGTCGAAGGTCATGGGGGGTCAATATGCATGGAATTAAAGATTTGTTAGTTTTGTTATAAATTGTTAGCGCTAGATTCTAACTATCTTTATGCATGACTATGAGGAGACCCACAGTGATCAGACTTTTGGGTTTTTTGGGTTGTTAGATAGAGGTCAATTAACACACAATGATATGTTGTTTTTTACTGACAATCAGAGTAATCAAAGAACAGTTTGAGCCACAAAGTTAACTGAATATAGGTGGAGGCATATAGGAGATACAGTCACATTCATCTTGTCATTTTATATGATGCAGTTACATCTATAGTAGTTTCCCTAAAAACAAAAAGCAAAAATAGTTTTGGAAGAAAGATCATCCTGTAATGAAATGGATATAAAAGTGTTGTTTTTGTCTTCAATGGAAACAATTTTATCGTTGAGCGAAACTACACTGCTAAGTGCTAATACCTTTTAGTACCCCAGTCTTTGAATACTACTGGTATTTTTACCTTAATTGGGCTAACAGCATTTGTTCAACTGACAGAGTAATACTTCTGTACTGTAAGGTACATATACCACCAATGCAAATTTGTGCATGTATATTGCAGTATTGTCATTTTTTTTGTGCGTACATTTTTTGAAGCTTGTCCAAGTTGACCGCTCTCAATGTACACTCTTTATAAGGTTTTTTTCCTTGTAAACTCAAGTCAAATGAATATTCAACTCATCACTTGTTTTATGGCAGCTCAAATATGTGTAGAGAAATTAATGTGTGCTAATGTCTGTTTTTGCCCTAAGCAGTTTAGTTCTTTGAATATTATTGCTTGTCAACCGCTGTGTCTTCTCCGTAACCTCCTTGCTGACTGAAAAGATTTAAGAAACTAACGACTGATAAGTAGAGGTATATTTTCAGTTTCTTCTTGTTTGGATAAAATCAGATCCCCACTGGTTATAGATTACATAGTTATGTATTCAATTTATTTATGCATTCACTTCATTTTGAATCTTGTTCTTCTGTTTGTTTGTTCGGGTGGTTTTTTTTTCAGTTCATTGATGTTGGTTTTTTATTCCAGTTGAATAATCTCTCATTTAAAGAGATTTTTGAATTCTTATTTGTAGTTATATCTTTGAACCATCTTGATATTTTGACAGCTTCGTGTCACTTTGATACAAGGATTTCCATCACATATACTGGACCACCTCCTAGACACTTTCGTGAAGATTGCTTTGTGTTTGTGCTATAAGCCAGTTCACAGTCAGCTCATGTCCTGAATAACCTCAAATATTCACAGATATTTTAAACATGGAGAGGTCTCTTTTTGTGCACTTAAAATAGTCACTCATAAAGTGACAGAGATGCCTCATGAATAGCTGTTATTTCCCCTTTTGAAAAGAATACTTCCATCTGGATATCATGGAAATGCACCATGGGTGCACAATTATTAGCACATATAAAGTATTTTGTATTCTTGTCAGTGGGTTTTAGATTTTTGTCCCAAATGACCTTTGTCTGCTTATGCTCAGATGTATCCGTGAACTGGCTTGTGGGAAAGCAATCAAAGAGTAGCTACATGTAATATCATGTAATACAGCAAACTCTCTGGTAGAGCGTAGGGGTGGTTACATCATCATGGCGACAATGTGTCATGCGGCGTGGAGACGGTGAGGATTCACCAAGCAGAAGTAAATCGTGTTTGGTATCTTGAAATGTTTCAGCATTGCACCAAATATTTGTTCGGTGAGTGAGGTTAAAACCCATTGCGAGACTACAGACTTGGGATTGGTGAAACCAGAGGCATTCGCCTAGCTTGAGTTCTGTCAACTTTGTGCCCCAATCTTTTATTGCATACTAACAACATGCTATATGTAAGAGTAAATGAGCCTTTTGCAAATTCTGCACAAGTGCAATAGATGCGTTTACTAATTTTATGCATACTTGAAAAAAAAGTTTCCTTTGGCAACTCTGAAGCTTGTCAGATGCTTGCCTGACCTAGCAACAACTAATGTATGCAAACTGTATTCCATCTATACAGATGCCTCTGTGCATAACATGCGAACAGGATAGTTGGTAACCTAGGGAGAAACATGGATAGATATGAATACATTAGTCAACAGGTTTACGTGTAGGTTATGCACCATGCAGCTAATGCCAGAACATATTTCTCAGTGTTACTACTGACAAAATGTTAGTCTTTTTATTAAATATTAGATTAATCTGAACTGACATGATGGAACTACAAGTAATTCTTTGAATAGACCTGTTTATTAAGGTATTTCAGTTTATGGATGCTTCCTCTCCGGAACTGCTGGTTATTAACTATTCAGTTCACATGTTATACATATTGGACTTTCATTAGACAGGATCCAGTTTGGATGCATCACTAGGAGTTGTTGATATGTCATGCAAACCTCTAGTAAGTTTCTAAGTTGCATAGAGAAACTTAGTTCAACAAGTATGCATAAAATGAGTAAATGGGTCTATTGATTTAATGTCTTTTTATCGAAGAATCAAGAAATATTTATTGAAATACGCAGTACTTCCGTTTCGTCAATATGGCATAGTGCTTCTTATGTGTAGTATTATGTATAGTCTGTCAATGTTTAACTTTTGTCTTGCTGAAATGTCTGAATATTTTTGTACTAAAACAAAATCATTTGAAGTTAAATTGTAGTCGCTAACAAACAGGAAATGCTAATATGATTAAAAACCGTATTATTATTGATATTCTTTCAGTATTGTCTCGATATTCATTAGATAATAGTGATGCAAGATTTGTGATAAATGGAGAACACCGTTTTCAGAAAGAGGGGAAGAGTAGAGATAGAGAGAGAGAGTGGAAGAGGAGGAAGAAATAGTGTGGGAGAGTGAGAGAGAGAGAGATAGTGGGAGAGGTAGTGGGATGGAGAGAGACAGAGACAGAGAAATATGGTGTAAGAGTGGAAGAGAGGGAGAAAGAGAGAGAGAGAGAGAAAGATGATGTGAGAGTGGAAGAGAGAAAGAAATGGTGTGAGTTGAGATGAGATAATGAGAGAATGGGAGAGAGGAAGAGAAAGAGAATGGAAGAAAGGTAGAGTGGTAGACAAAGAGAGAGAGAGAGGAATAGATAATAGAGTTGGGGGGGGGAGGGGAGAGAAAGTGGGGAAGGAGAGACAGAAATCGTACATGCTAATTAATGCTTGCTTCTTCCTCATTACTGCATCACAGCTACAATTGCAGTCACTTGCCAAAACTAATCTATGAAATCCCCTGACCCCAAATTTAGATTCCATACATCAGTGTTGCTAGGTCGACAATCAAAAAGCCTTTGATATTGCCCTGTGCAACTCTTGTTTGGAAACGTGCACATAATTTAAAGAACATGCTATTAGGTCTAGTTATAGATAAAGTTGTGTTGTGATTATCAGAAAGGATTACGAGGCCATGTGGTGATTCTCTCCTACCTTTGAGGTTTTGAAGTGGTCTAGCGCCATCTTCAGTCTAAAAGAGTAGTACATTGGTGCCCAAGTCCAAGAGCACAGGAGCATACTTTTCAAAGATTAAAATGAGTTAATACTTCTTCTGTTAATTTCACAATACACAATAGCATGCACCTGCTAAACGCCATTAAAATTGCAATACTGAAACGCAGGTGCATAGATTTCCTGTTGCTAGGTCGAATAATCATCTGACAAGCTTTTGGGGTTTGCTATTTGCACCTGCGGTATGTGAATAGAACAACTGTGATGTCTGCATATTGTTAGATGTGTATTATCATTGATATTGATAGCATTATAATATTTTGAACAGCATATTTGAGCACAGGGAAGCATTTTCAATACTTGGGATAACAAACTTCAGGTGCTGTTCTTTTTTTATCTCAATTAAATTGTGGCAAAAAATATACTTCGCAATAAAAATGGGTGTAAACAATAGTAACGTTAATTATGTCTGCATATATGACCTTAAGCTAATGCAATTTATGATTGAGAATCCCATTTGGCTTGCCATATTCAAGTCGTCCGTAAAGTCATTTGTAACTTTACAAACAGCTTTATGAAACACCCCCCTGTTCACGTGCAGTTTGGGTGGTCCAAAAAAGAAAACATATACAAGATATTATGCCATTCCATTCAAATTTTTATGAATTTGAGTTTAAATATCCGACAGGAATACCAGATAACGGCTACATTCTGCCACAACAGTTGTGCAGAGAGTGGCTGATGGGACTTTGCGTACAATCACAGCACTTCATTATGCTTGTTGTGTACATACAGCCCTCAATGGGTTTTACACCTGTGCAAGGCACCAAGCGATACACATCGACTCTTTTGGAGATTTGTGTCACTGGCCCAGGGATCTAAACTATTTTTTGCCTTTCATTTGTTTTATATCTTCACAGCATCTAGTTTTAGTATTATCTTGCTATTGACCATCTTGAAGCAAAGAAATCTGAATATGATTTTTTTGAGCGCTTACCAAACTACACATAACTTTAAACCCATTCATGATAGTGATATTTGAAGCCTTCATTTGATCAGCTTTTCTTCTTCAAATTGGCCACATCATAATTTTTTTTCTTTTATTGCTACTTATTTTATTTTACAAAAGTCATGTATCTGAAATGAATATAAATTGACAGAAAGTATGTTGAGAAGTTAAAAAGTTGCCAATTTGCATGGAAAAGCAGTGATTTTTAACTTTCTATCAGGTTGTCAATTCTTAAAGATTTCAGTGCTTATTTTCCTGGAAAAAATTTGAGCATCAAACAACAAATAGTGATGCAACTAAATTGGCACAGTACATGTAGAATTTTTTGGTTCTTTCGGTTCATATGTTTTTAGGGCTCTGCATTGAAAATTATTGGACCAACCACAACATGTGGACACTGTCACAAATAGGTTAAATACACGAGTCAAATGTCCTAACTCTCAGCAGATGATATTACAAATGATCAACGTGACACTCCAAGCACTCACTTGCTAATCTTTAACATCTTTATTAAAGGGCAACAGTAAAACATTGACAGAAAGTCTTAGTTGTGAATAGTTCTTTATTATTCTCGGTTTATTCCCAGCTCGTTTATCACAAACTTCATTTGATTACATGGAAAATAAAGACATCCTTTACAAACTATAATGTGTGTTTGTATCATTTAGAGACTTGCCATGTACACTGATATATAACACAAACACACACAAAATGAATTTCAGATATATACAATTTTTTTCTCTCCAATTCTCTGTTTAATATGAACAAGTTTCAGTTTCTAAAAATCTCTGCTACTCCAGTTAAAGAGTCATTCATGGCCATTTAATATAATTTACACAATCATATACAAGAAACAGTGAAGGTCTTCACAGATGGGAATTAAACTAAAAGAGGACAGTAACATAAAATTTCATCTTTTCTTTTCAATACAGCACTGAAAAAAAAAAATGCTAATTCCAAGGAAATATTTCATGCCAGTTCATCACAAAAGAATTAAAGTGATAAATACCCGGTATATACAAGAAAACAAATTACAAGGTATATCTTAATAAGCCTTGAAAGTTGAAAATATACAGTTTTTGCCAATTGCCCTGATTCAAAATTTTGGAGAAAAAAAATTCTACATGTAACAAATACATAGTTCTACAATGAGTATTTCTTTTCAATTTAAGAATGCCATAATTTGCATAGATTCCTGTCATCTGCCCTCTGAAACAAAGTGAGGAGGGGGTTTAGTCTACAGTCTAGAGCAGAATTATTACCTAAAAAAAACTTATAACATAAAATATCCATGAATTTGAATCTTGTTCAGATACTTAACGCTGACCCTTTTCAAACAGCTGTCAATAAGTAAGGCAAGCAAAACAAAATTTTCTATCATTGCCTGTAAATCAGCATACTTATGAAATCATTCAACTATGTATGATTTGAGGTATACTATCAATGTATATATTTCTTTAAAAAAAAAAAAAGCAAACATCTGAAACAATGTCACAAGGTATTATTAAAAATTTGGACATACTAGTAGCAATGAAAGTATTCTTGTATATTAACTTGGAATTCAATAAATAATAAAAGTAATAACATTGGATGTTTTACAGCCCTCATATCCACCACGCAAACTGCTCAAGGTGCTCCAACATCAACCAGGCTAAGCTAGGCTAACAATTTTGGTGCACATGGCATTTGAGGAATCCCTTCCTACTGGTAGGTACCCATTAAAGGGAAAGTCCACCCCAGAAGTTTCACTGTTTCAATAAACGGAGTTAAATTTGAACAGCATTTTAAAAAGAAATGAGCAAAATCGGTCAAAGAATAAGAAAATTACACTCATGTACATTTTCTAGTAAGTTTCTCTTGGCTCTGCAAATTGGCAACACTGATGACATCACATGTGAGCAGCTCTCCCTTCACTTAGTACATGAAATTTCACATTTTCTCCATTTTCTTGGAAGATACACATTTCCTCACTCCATAATCAAAATATGTTATGTAAAAAGCAATTCTTCTGAACATACATTGACTATGGGGGTTAGAAAATGTGTAACTTCCAAGAAAATTGAGAAAATGTGAAATTTCATGTATAAAGTGAATGGAAAGCTGCTCAAATATGATGTCATCAGTGTTGCCAATTTGCAGAGTCGAGAGAAACTTACTAGAAAATGTAACAAGTGTAATTTTCTTATTCTTTGACCGATTTTGCTCATTTCTTTTTTTAAATGCTGTTCAAATTGAACTACTTTTATTGAAACAGTGAAAGCTCTGGGGTGGACTTTGCCTTTAAACATCTGGGTGGAGAGTGGCAAATTCAGATTAATATCTGGTCAAAGGACACCAGCATCATGCCAGGGATTGAACCCACGACCATACCATCTCCAGACAAGTGTTTAGTCCAATTGACTACACATCTAAACCACCTTTATTTCTAAAAGTTTATGTAAATGATAAACATTCCCTGCAGAAAATTAAAGAAATATAAATTTTGAATTCGATAAGAATTTCGAGTTCCAAATCAATCTGGAGATTTCCATTAGAACTACAGAGAAGGGAAATTCTTATAAATTTTCATTAACAAAATAACCTTGCTGGATTTTCTTTTCATACATGTTGGACTTATTTTCTAAATACTCATAAATAAGAAGTTGAATAATATCTTTAAGCAACATACTTTTACCCCTAAATTACATGAATACCTATATACTTATCTGCAGAGTCCTCACATATTCTTTAACCTTGTAGCAGAAATTACTTCTTTGAACTGAAAGAATGCTTCGATGGCATCCAGGTATTTTGAAGGAAGCCCTTATTTAGGTATAAATTAGATGGTACATACTAGCCTGGAGCTAGATGCAGGCCTATGCATCTTAATGATTTTAATAAAAACAAAACAGAACAAAAAATGCCTGCCTCAAGACTGCACTGAATACGAGGAGATAACTTTTATCCCAACCCTCCTATCTTTGGCAAACTTGTTAGGTTACACTTTTACTCTATATATCCTCATCTTGAGGGATTGTCTGCTAAGGGATATTACAAGAAGTCTTCATTCATACCTATTATCACACATGACTACGTATCTGGCATTTCTGGTTATGAAACAAAGGTAGCTTTCATTATGTAAAGTAAATAATGAAATAAATTCATATTTTCAATTCGTGTACAGAAAATACAAAAATATTTCTCATCACAAAAGTTTTCCTTGCACACACTATGTCTGCAAGCTTTTATTTATTATATCAAACTTTCAATCCTTTTTGTTGAAAAGTTAGATGTATTGTCTCCAAAATATATGAAATGAATGTGATCGTAAAAACAACTACAAAGCACTGCACATAAACAGAAAGATTAACATACACACAAAGAATATACAGGAATGGTGAGATCCAAATGTACACAAAACAAAAACTGACAATATACACAGAAAATTAGACATTAATGATGATTTGTGAATGCATCTTAACTTTTCCATCTTTGGCACTGCCTTCCCCATTACTTTCTCAATTTAAGAAATAATCTCATAACTCAAACCTGAGAGTTTTTCCAGTCATTACTCTTTGAAAGAAGATGAAAAACAAATTACTATCTGATCTGAATTTTAGGAAGCATTTTCACTCGGGAAAAATAGGCACAAACTGTCTCTAACAAAGGATAACAGTTTTTGGTTTGTTTGTTTGTCAGATCTTAATGCAATGCATGAATAACTAGAGGCATTGAAAGAATTTTAAAAAAAACAACACATTTTACATTCTAGTTGGATGTCATTGTAATCTTTTCATTATCTAATTCTGTCTCTTATATACTATCCCACATGAAAGTAAACTGATATTTCATGTACAGACCCTCCAAAACTGACTTCAAAAATATTTCAAAGAAAAACAAGATAAACGATAGAAAGATGGGCAATCTTCCCAACAGTCAATTTAGAGGAAGGATATAATCTTCTAAGGGCAATGGGTCAATTACACATCACAAAGTGTAACTCATATACTGAAAAATTCTCTGAAATCTGATGAACTGGTTCCATGAATACAAAATCACATTCACAAAATATTTTATGTCGGCAAGTAGATTGAAGGTACAGGGACAATTTGGAAATTGGAAATTCACGAATTCGTATTTAACACTTGTTGAAATTGTATTACATGTAGATGTTTACAATATTCATGACAGTATGGAATTTCTATGTTTTTTTTTCCAAAGGCTTTTGCTCTACAGTCAAAGGTGCAAAAAGACCCTCTCCACACTCATATAAACTTGGTCTCCATTGTGTGACAGGAAAATTCATTCTAGTTGTGTTCTCTGAACGATAGAGTGAAATAAGCAGACCATTTCATCAACTTTGGGTTGACTCGCCTCCTGCACTTTGCGGTTGTTCATCACACACTTCATTGGTTGCTACCTCTTCGCTGCCAGCAGCATCATTGTTGCTAGCAGCAACAGGAGGTGATGTTCTACTACTGTCTGATGAAGGGGTTGAGTCCGTCACACCG
>CM057151.1:45551505-45565505 GCA_029962745.1 Echinometra lucunter | reverse complement strand
AACACCATGTAATAGCCTTAGTCAAAATGATATCTTAACAGGCAAACCTATCCATCCATCATTATGACAACAACATCACTGCAGTCTCATTTTTCAGAGTTTAATACAAAATGTATTCTTTCAAAGGAATAAGAGCCTTTAAAAGGGGCAGTTGGACTCGGTTATTACAAAGCTCTCTGCTTTTCATCATTTCGACCAGTTTTCGATCTGACCGTCTTTAGCCGTCTTCAGTTTTCGATCCGACCGTCTTCATTTTTCACGGAAAATGACCAGAACATAATAATAATAACAATGATAATGATAATAATGATAATGATAATAATAATAATAATAATAATAATAATAATAATAATAATAATAATAATAATAATAATAATAATAATAAAAATAGTAATAATAATAATGATAATAATAATATGTCTTGTTTACCCAGGGTAGCCTCTTCAGTACTTCAGTACTATGTACTGTTCTCCCAGAGGGCCCTGCAAGAATATTAGAACAAGAACATCGCAAAGTGGAAGCTATAGCCTGATAATAAATCTTATTGTCTACCAATTATTATTATCATTATGATTATTTTGATCCTTTTTTTTCTTTTTTTGCCAATTAACGGAGGGTCAGACCACCTTTTTTTAATTTGCACCCTCCAGTAATGCCCGTGATTTTTAGAATCATGGTGTCATTCACGTTCCAGTCTTTATTTGGCACTACAATCCTCTCTAAACAGAGCAGCATAGGGCGACGCCATTATTATTTGAATAGAGGGCGACTACGCCCATTTTCCACTGAGTAATTGCCCCCCCCCCCCCCCCCGAGCCTCATGAACAAGGCATTTTCATGGTGGAGAAACTTCATAGTAGGTTTTCAGGGAAGATCTCTCTAGGAATGTAATTATAAGAATTTAAAAGAATTTTGTAATTTTCTTATTCTCCTTTAAATTGTGTCATGTAAAACACAGTCAGGAAACCAAACGGATACAAGGCCCGATTACAATGTGACTTTCAGCGAAATTCGTAACATATTCATTATCCCTTAACTTTTGAATTTAGTTTGAAGATGTTTCGTATCAATAATAGATTAACACCAATAGCAAACCACTTTTATGTTGTCCCTGCTGCTTTTTTTTTGGGGGGGGGGGGAAGGGGGCGAGGGGGGGGGGGGGGTTAAGGGGCAAAGTTTACCACTGTGATTCAAATACTGGTCATTTTAATACTCGCTAATTACAGTTGGCCCACTTTCTTGCCTTAGTTCATAGAACTGCAGTAATCTACCGTCATGAAAAAAGATTCATCTACATAATACATTCAGCCTGCATACAGCTTTAAATCATCTTTCCGCAAACCATTAAAACATGTAAAAGAGAAATCGTAATAATAATGATTCACCATATCAGCATGTGAAAGTAAGATGATTGCATCCTAACAAAACAGAATTAAAATAGTTGTAAAATAGATTCATTTCAGAAAATCGGGCACTAATGAAATGGGGGTTGTTTATCTTATTTTTCTTCTTCTTCTTCTTCTTCTTCTTCTTCTTCTTCTTCTTCTTCTTCTTCTTTCTATTCTTCTTCTTCTTCTTCTTCTTCTTCTTCTTCTTCAAGTAATCGTGGCAATGTGAAGTAGTCTTATTCGTAGGTTCGTAACGGAAGGCAGTTTTAATTCAAGATTCTTATCTTGAATTTCGTGATCATTTTATGTATTTTATCTGGTTCTCAAGATGAAGTTGTTTTAGAATCTCGATGAGGTCATCCACGTTACCACCTGTTTTGTCCTTCCATTGTCCTAGGCATTGTCTGAAAGCTCCTCGATAGTTTTCCTTGTGGTTTGCGAGGACACTTCTCGCCTCGTTATACTCGATGCCCATCTTGTCACAGACTGAGGTATATTTTTCATGTGGGAGGCGACGTGATAGGATCTCTAGCTTGTCGTCTGCCACTCTATTATCATAAAAAGAGAACATAAACACTAAGAAAAAAAAGTTGCAAGTTTGCACCCTTAATGCAACACTGGCAGCATCTTTTTTGGATGCAATCTTGCACCCGACATGAAAAAGGTGCAAAAATGCACCTTTTTGTTCTTGTTTGCACCCGGAAATGCCCGTTTGCACCCTAAAAGGTACCACTTTGGGGTGCAGAAATTTTTGCGTACAAAAAGGTGCAAATTTGCACCTTCCCTAAAAGGGTACAACTCTGCACCCTTTAAGATGCAAAATGCAGCTAACTGCACCCTTAAAGGTGCAAAAAGCTTATAAAGGTGCAAAGTTGCACCCAAAAAGGAGCTCCCAGTGTTGCATTTGAAAGGTGCAAAATTACACCTTTTTCTTAGTGTGTAACCTTAAAGTGTGATCAAAGAGGTATCCTAATTCCATTTTTACATGCATATTATTGGATACAGCAAGCATGAAGTATGGGTGAAGTGTCTAAGGCGTCAAAGTACATTTTATATATTTCATCAGAGGTTTAGATATACATCATCCCCAGAAAATTTCGCTCTGGGATGCCATTACAGCTACCTTGTGTTTATATTGTTGATTAGAGGATACATCCCTAACCATGTGAATCTCCCGTGTTGAAAGTTCAATGCACCCCCGGAAATTAATTTGTCCCAATATGCCTTTCATAGTACATGTAATTAATTCTTCGCAGATGTTTTCATCGAGTTTCACATCACTTGTATTTGATAGGCTATATTACTTTCTTTCGGTTAAATCAAGGGATATTATGATATGTTACATTATGATCACTGTATATTTATCTACTTATTCATTTATCTATTTCGTATTTTCAAAAAAGGGTAGCCCCATCATTAGTTCAGTAGTGTTGTTCTTGCATATAGGGGCCATGTATAACATAAAACAATACAAACAAAATGAAACAATAATACAGATAACAAACATGACGACATTTGCAGGAAAATAAACTAAGAAAATGAATTTAACAAAATGATTACAACTGTTATTACTACTGTCTTCTGGTCTTGTAGGTTGTACTAATGAATTTTTTAAAAAGGATTGATTTTTATTAATTAACTAATTACACTCTACCCTTTTCGAAATTGTGCATCAGTGTAATGATTAAATGTTAAATGTATCCTCTGGGTTTTTTTTAGTTGGAATTCAGAATCCACCTTTTTTGATAACGATAATCTAAGATCATAGACCTAAACTTAATAATTCCACTTCTCTTTAACAACAAGTCTATGATCACAGGCCTAACATATTTCCCTTTTCTTTAAAAACTAATTTATGATCAGTGATCACAGGCCTAACATATTTCCCTTTTCTTTAACAACTAATTTATGATCAGTGATCACAGGCCTAACATATTTCCCTTTTCTTTAACAACTAATTTATGATCAGTGATCACAGGCCTAACATATTTCCCTTTTCTTTAACAACTAATTTATGATCAGTGATCACAGGCCTAACATATTTCCCTTTTCTTTAACAACTAATTTATGATCAGTGATCACAGGCCTAACATATTTCCCTTTTCTTTAACAACTAATTTATGATCAGTGATCACAGGCCTAACATATTTCCCTTTTCTTTAACAACTAGTCTATGATCAAAGGCCTAACTAATCTATGATCAGTGATCACAGGCCTAACATATTTCCAAAAACAAGGTTTTACCTATCTTGAGAGGATGATGCTTCGTCAGACCGTTCTCCTGTTCATAAAAGAAAAAATAAAACTTGTGATAACTAACTTTAAAGGGATCCGATAACTTTATGGAGGTTTTATTCGATGAATTGTTGAATTTTTATGTTTGTGCTGTATATAGGTTGTATTCAGGAGGATAAAGAAAACAGCCACCGGCAAAAATATGAATGGTTTGAAATATAAGATGATATTATCAAGATATCTATGACTCAATTCTGCCATTTGCAAAAGCAACCTCGGTATGCTTTTGTCTTTAAACCGTAGTCTATCGGCTAAAAAGATCTGGCATTACCCGTTGTATATTTTCACTTTCTGTGAAGCACATGGTCAATGCTTTTTGAAGTGCCTTTACAGGGCTTCTTAAAAGACACCCAACAAACATTATTCAATAAATATTAATCAATAATATCACTTAAAGTAGGAAATCGTCCAATTATAATTTCATAAAGAAGTGAAAACATGTATTCACCATTAGAAGCTAGAAACTCCGTTCTAAACTTGATATCCATGTCAGCCCTTGACTGTATTAATTTCATCTGCCAAAGGAAGTCATCTGCTTCTCTGTTGAAATCCATCAAAAAGTAGACAGTGTGTTTGGTCTTGTTGAGTGAGTCACTCTTGACGATCTGTAGACATATGACAGCGTAAAATTTCCAATCAACTTTATGTTTAGGAATATTAAGATTATTATATGGTTCTGTAAAGGCAGAATAAATAAATCCAACTGAAATAAACAGGTAAATTTAGAACTGGAGATAGTGGACTGTTCCAGACTAATATTATCCCATAGTTGAAACCAAACGTCGTGTTCATTTAACTTCAATATGTTATGACTATTATGACAAAAAAATTTTCATCCACCTATGAAAATAAATGGAACCAATTATGAGAATTTACTTATGATGCAACAATATTTTCGTGTGGATTCCCTCACATTTTCGTGAGCGTGGCTGTCATTAAGCTGGCATGTGACTTTCAGATCTCCGTCCGTGACATTCATTTCATCGTCATCATCTTTAGCGGGCTGATAGGTGGCGTCCTTTCTGATGTCGTGAACATCTCTCTGTAACATGCATCGAGAGATCGATGGTAACATGACAAATGAAGTAAAAAAAAAAAAAAAAAAAAAATTATGCATCGATAACTGGTACTGCACATGCGATGTTTATAATGCAAATAATAAAAGAGTTTCCTTAAATTGCAAACATAGATGATACAATTTAACTGTATGTTCAAAAGGTGTAACTGAAACAGTGCAGGTCTAAACCTGTCTAAACTGGACTATACTTTTTCTAAGAGGGTTAATGATTAAGGACAGAAGGAAGTAAGCTCAAAATACAAATAAATTGCAACAGGGCATAGAATAGAGCTATAAAAAACAAAGAAACATGTTACTGGCGGATCAGGGGAGGGTGGCGAGGGGGCCCAGCGCCCTCCTTATTTTGTTCATATCGCCGATAGTGCCGCTGGGCTACTTACATGAATGTAAGTGACAGGGGGGGGGGGGAACTCATTTTTTTTTTTTTTTTTTTTTGGGGGGGGGGGGGGGGGGGGGGGTATGGGTGTGCCTCTGCCAGTCTCAAAACAAGGGGCTAGGCCCGGGGGGGGGGCACTCACATATATTGGTGGTACGGGGACGTGCCGCTTTGACGACACTCTTTTTCAGACGTCGATTTCCGTTCCAAAGCATAGCATTTTCTTCTTATCGAGAAAAAAGAAGAAAGAAATCCGTTCCAAAGCAGCGTGCTTTTCGTTTCGCCGTTCCGGCCGCATTACTCCGTTTAATGAGCTTCATTTTTGGTGAAAAGCGGCCCGCACCGTTTCGCACGTAGGCCAGCCAGCGCGCGCTGTCCGACCAACGCCTCTGCGCGAGAGCGCACCCGGCGGTCGGGCCGCCGGGCTAGCTGCATGCACGCATGCCCGCGCGCGACATTTTTTTTCCTGAACCTTTGGGGCTTCATGCATGAATATTCATGACTAGCGTCTTCGGAATATTAAGAGTACGCATGCGCGTGGACTTTTTATTTCATTGAGTGTGACTGTACTGTGTACTTGTGGCTTGACTGAGACTGAGTGTCAGACGAAGACTCGACTGATGATTGCATGAAAGAGAGCATGGGCACGCATGCTGTCTTTTCATTGTCTTGTCTTGTCTTGTCTTGTCTTGTTGCTACTGCACTAAACCGCCTAAAAGGCTATCGACGTGCAAGCGTGCAGGCCAGGGCCATCATGCAGACGCTGCTACTTTGCATCATTTAATTCGTGCTATTTATCAATACTTAACTTTGCAAGATCAGCTAGGCGTTTTTTGTTTTTGTTTGTTTGTTTTATTTCCGTATATAAAAATGACACAAATAAAATACATATACACAAAATATAGTGGTCATAGTTACAACATATAAAGTGGTGAAAGGTAATGGAGTAAATAAAACATACGGCTGGTAGTCCATAATCAGCTGCAATAACATATTGCTGCTGGTCTTCCATGGAGCCAGTTTACTTGGATGATAGAATGATTACCTTCATATAGGAAGATGACCAAAAAAAAATTAAAATTAAAAACAACAACAACAATAAAAGACCAAAGAATAAATATCCATGTATACGTAATCTCCTACAACCTCCCCCCCCCCCCCCACTCCCTAGGTACAAATCAAAGACTTTTTATTTCAAATAGCACAAATATATTTCATAAAGGTACATTTGAATGAATTGAGAGTGGTGACGTTACGCACATGTAAAGGAATTCGGTTATATTCGGAGGCAGCTCTATACGAGAAAGACCTTCTACAACTATTACTTTTCGGTTTAGGTAAACATATATTATTCTCATTCGAAGAGGGTAAGGAGTAGCTTTATGTGAAACATATTTTTCATATATTCACATGTCATATTATTAAGAATTTTATACATAAATAATATCAAGTGTGTATATTGTCTCGTTTGAATTGCATCCCAACCCAGGATAGAGTGTATTTGGGAGGTAGAAGTGTGTGAAAAGGGGTCAATTTTCAAGATTATTCTAGCAGCTCTATTCTGAATTTTTTGAAGATGATCAAGAAGAGATTTGTTTGCGGATTGCCATACAATATCACCGTAATCAAAATGAGGTAAGATTATAGAGTTATAAATTAGTTTCAGTTCTGACAAATTTACAAAATGCTTTAACCGTGCAATATAACAAACCATTTGCCCAATTTATGACATAAGTAATTAATGTGACAGTCCCACTTCAGGTTTTCGTCCACAAGACACCAAGATACTTGTAGCTCTGCACTTGGGTCAATATATGGCAATTGATTTTCACATGTAAAATTGGTTGTTTTTTGAGCATTTTAGGCGTTCCAATTAACATACACATAGTTTTGTCATAGTTTATCTTCAAATTATTCCTGTTCATCCATTCGAATAGACTTTCCAATTCCCTATTCAAAACACGTTCAATAACTTTAACATCCTTATGTGAGTAATATATCACAGTATCGTCAGCGTATAAATGAATGTTACACTCTTTAAACACAGAAATTACATCATCAATAAACAAAATAAACAGCAAAGGTCCCAGGAGAGATCCCTGGGGTACTCCCTTCGAAATAACCCTTTCTTCTGATAAAGTTCCATTGATGGAAGTACGTATACGTCTATTTGTCAGATAACTTTTAAACCAATGTAATTCTGCTCCAGAGACACCTAAAGATTTAAATTTGGATAGGAGAATAACATGATCGACCAGATCAAATGCCTTTTGGAGGTCTACAAAAATAGCTCCCGTACACTGTCCATTGTCCATAGAATGAAACCAGTCGTCCGTTACCTTAATAGCTAGAGCAGTAACGGTAGAGTGTTTCGGACGGAATCCCGATTGAAATGGGGATAACAATGAATGAGTTTTGTCGTATGAGGTAGTGAATTCCAATCTATTCTTGTTCGCGGATACAAGTAATATTTATAGCAGTCTTTGTTGCACGTTAGCCCTAATTACGTTATAATTTAAATTGTGAGATTGATGTAGTTAAAGATTTCTGAGCTATCTGACTGATATTAGGCGGGGTTAGGTAATATGAATCTCTTTATAAAGACAATGAGACGACTTTTGGTTCTCCTATCTTGTAGAGTTTCCCATCCAAGATCATTTATCATTGCAGTTACACTGTTATGACGTTTGTACTCAATTTTTACAAATCTTGCGGCCCTTCTTTGAACCTTTTCAAGGGTATCCTGATGAATTTTGTCGTAGGGATCCCACGAACTACAATATTCAAGTCTGGGCCTCACAAGAGTCTTATACGCTATTTCTTTGGTGTGAGAAGAGCAATTCCATAGATTACGTTTTAGCAAACCCAAGATACTGTTAGCCTTATTCACAGTTGAGTTAATATGATGAGCCCAAGAAAGATTACTAGTATTTGATAAACCACACCCAGGTAAGGATGGTGGTTGACAACATCTAGGACAGTACCACCAAGATGGTATTTATAAGGAGAAATTTTCTTCTGATGTGAAACATGCATTATCAAGCACTTAAAGAAGTATTTGACTTCAACTGCCATTCGACTAGGTTCTATAGCTCTCCGAGACTGAGCTCCGTAAGTCTGTGCTAAGGCGCCGAGGTACAAAACAGTTAATTGGGTTTTATTGTTGGACCCATGAAAAGCTAAAAGTAAAACAAACAAACAAACAAACCGGAAGTCCTCAAGCCTCATGTAGCCTAACTATACAGAGCGCTGTCGCGAAGCGACACGATGTCTGGTCGGCTATACAAAGCCTACACATATGAGTAGGAGCTAGCTGTGGTCTTATTCCCAAGCCGCAACTCATGAATAATCATATCATTTAGCCCCAAAAGTTCAGGAAAAATATTCGCTGCCCGTTCCATAGGGATATATCACTGAAGAGAGATCAGTGGGATACAAACGCACTCGGTCCCGCAGTTGGTGCAAATTACATGGGCCTACCCTTTTCGTGTTTTAGACTATCGTGATTTAGGGGGCTTTTTTTTTCATTTTTGGGCGTTTTTGACACTCTATTCGCGTTCCGCGTCTACCCCTGAAAGAATACCCCTTTTCCGCGTTTTTTTTTTCTCGCGGATGCTGTCCACTCTTCAATGGAAGTGACTCCCCGGGCCGGATCCGCTAGTGCACGTTGAAAGCAACACATTAAATTCGACACCTATAGGAAATGTGATGTGTTTCAGCAGAATTACATGCATGCAAACATTTCCGATTCCACCCCTGGAGATAGGGCCTAAGGTTTTAAATAAGCAATCTCCAAAGTACTTTAGTTTCTATTGAAACACATCACAGGCCAAAATCTGGGCCCTGAAACGTTTTTTTTTTTCTTCTTTTTTCTTCTTTTTGAAGTGGGGGAGGGAGGCTGACACCCAAACAGGCGGAGTCCAGAAGGGTTTCAGGGGGCAGGCCCCTGGTTTTAATGGTTTTTCAAGCCTATGTAACCTTGTTTTCATTGGTGACTGTTATTGAATACTTTGTTGCCAAACAGGGCCTCATGGAAGACCACCATTATTGGTGAAATGTGCCACCCCGTATACATATCAGTCAGAAATAAATAAGTAAATAAATAAATGAAAGGAGCAATTTGCAGTTTAGAAATTAAGTTTTCACAATTAACAGGGGTTTGGGGTTTTTAAAGCAAAAATTGTGGGGCTGCAGCCCCCCCCCCCCCCCCAACTTTAGCGGCCCCTAAAATATCTGTTGAAAGTGTGGATTTTGGTCTTCTCCGAATGATCTGATATTGGGATATTTCAGATTTCTTCTCTAGCTGAATCAAACTGGAAGACTTTGTTCAACAATTCACTGGAAATTTGTTTACATCTTATGAATAATGAATTGTTTTCATCCATTTTCACTGTAGGTCCAAAAAAGACCTAAGCCTATATGATACTGATTTGCGTTAAGTTATCCCGTCACCTTTATGAAAAATCGTATATATATGGCACTACCCATGAGGTTCCGTGAGGCTTGTTGACCATACGAAACTCTAACAGCATTCGTTGTTTCTTTGGCATCCTCCGTGGAAGGTATGGCATGAAGGACATTAGTTTACCATTGATGTGAAACAAATCTTTGATGAAGGCAACAAATCGATTTGTAAAGTGCTTCAAGAAAATTTCAACGTGCCGAGGAGTCACCCGACATGTTTCTGATGTCAGCACTGCACGCTCTGGCTTCCGTCCTTCGTTTCCTTCGTATGAAGAGATAGAGAGAGGGGGGCAGAGAAAAAAGGTCATTAACAATTCTCTATTGCGCAGGCGCGGTTTCTACGGGGGCCGGGGGGGGGGGGGGAGCTTTGGGGGCTTAGGCGACCCCCCCCCCAAAAAAAAAAAAAAAAAATGCTCAAGCCCCCAAACATTTTTGACAATATAATGCAATATTAAATTCTAAATATACAAATTCAAATTTAATGATATAAAATCTATTTAAGGATTATCATCAAAATCAAATCAAAACAAAAAAAATTTACGGAAATATATGGAATAACAAATTAGGCCTATAACAAACCAAAGACAGATTTATTATTTTTTAATGTACATATTACTGAAGCATATTGAATACATGACAGAAAAATAGTGACATTATCCTTATTACAAAGGCAAAACAGAAACAATTGCTAAAAAGAAATCTACAAAACGTAAGGTAATTATTTCATAGCCAAATTGTGTATCTTACACTGTAGGAAAAAAACAACAGTTTTTTAATAAATCAAAATCTTAAACAAACTGTCGAATGCATCATAGAGAGGTCTTTTATCTTTACATGAAACCAAACCATCAAATACCTGCCATCCCTGACAGGCAAGAAATAGGAACAAATGATTAAGAAATGTTCATTCCTAGATTTCCTATTCAATTAAAATATATACAATATTCAGACAAACTTGTACAGAAACAAACAAACACTAGGAACCGACCAACTGTTGGTTAAAAGAAATTACACGTAAAACATATGGGGATTAAAAAAAACAACAACAGTCGGTCCACACTGCAATAAACCCAATGATCACAACCAATTCCCTTATACAGTGAAAGGCACTGTACATACATGTATTAAATAACATTCGATGTTGATAATTAAAAAAAAGTTGAAGGTACCAGTTAAATATGTTACTGGATTGTTTCTTCTTTTTTCTTGTATGATGTTTTGAAGAAATAATTATTTGGTTATTAATGATTAATTTTTGTTTTACATTTATTTGTTATTGTCATTATTTTTTCATTTATCTATTTATTTCTCAGGCCATGATTCAGTCTTTCTATATATGTACATAATACTAAGTCCGATTACACAAATTTACTTATATCAATATCATTACTACCTAATATCAAGTGGAATTTTTTTTATGATTACACTCCTCCAAGCCCCCAGTAGCCCCCCCCCCCAAAAAAAAAGAAGGGTAGCGGGCTAAAGAGAGTTACATTTAATAATCAATTTGATTAACGTAACTTCAATCGTGAATATTCCGACATTGATATGATTATACTTATCAAGAATTTTAACTACAGTCGCCTTTATCCTTTTACTTTAATTGCTCGGCTCTTTTTGTTTTATTATTTTGTCGAAATAAGAAAAAAAAATGATTCATATCACTCCTTACATGCCTTAAATAGAACGGGGGATGGGGGAAGCATCCCCAATTTTTTTATGTGGATGTATATACGTGTGCAAAAAAAATGTATCATATAATAATGATGATAATGATAATAAAAATAATAATGATAATAATAGTATAATAACAACAATAACTACATTGAGTAGAAGAAATAACCAGTTGTCTCACGATGTAGCAAACGTAGTAGGAAAGCGACGTTTCGTCTGCAAACTGCTAGACTTCGTCAGGCAATGAGCAAAGACGCTGCTGCGCACGGGTTATATAGCGTCGGGAGCTATTGTCCGGCTCCACTCGGGTGTGAGCCGCGCTGTGATTGGCCGGAGCCGCTGGACAATCAGGGTCCGCGCTGGTGCTTGGTGCCCGCTGGAGCGTGCACCGCGCGCTGTGATTGGCCGCTGCAGCCGGCCAATCAGCGTCCGCGCTGGTGTCAGGCACCCGCTGGTGCGGGCGCCGCGCGCTGTGTACGGTGGATGCAGTATGCCGTCGGATGGTAGGTAACCATTCATCAGGGATCTCAATGCCGCTGTCCCTGTTGATATTGCTCGGGTGTAAACCGACCTTTTGAGCCACATGAATTCGCAGCAGCCATCCATCCGTTTCACCATGGAGATGGAGTGCAACGAGCGCATTGCCTTTCTTGACACTTTGGTGCACCGTGACACCAGCGGCCGACTGTACACCACCGTATACAGGAAGCCCACACACACCGATCAGTATATTGCTTATGATTCGCATCACCCGAAGTCCGTTAAGCGCGGGGTAGTGAAGTGTCTCTACGACAGAGCTTCACGCATCGTTTCTAAGCCCCATTGCACAGCTACAGAGAAAGCAACACATCACCTCGGCTCTTATTTCTAACGGTTACCCGCGCTCCTTCGTTAACCGCGTCGCTAAGAAGAAGAGCGCTCCGTCTGAACAGCGTGCGCAATTTAAATCCGCTATAGTAATCCCGTTTGTTGATGGTATCGCGCATCTTCTCCGCCGGCGCTTGGAGAAGCATGGCATCCGAGTTATATTTAAGTCCGACAGCATCCGCAGCCAGCTGGTCCGTCCGAAAGACCGCCCGATCCCCGACAGACGCGATGGGGTTGTTTATAAGATCCCATGCTCGACTTGCGACAAAGTCTACATCGGTGAGACTGGTAGACCTGTGGGGGAGCGCATGAAGGAACATCGCCGTGATGTTCGGCTCAGGCGCACCGATAGCTCTGCTGTTGCAGAACATGCTTGGGACTCCAATCATCCACCTAACTGGGATGAGGTCAGCTGCATCGCTAATGATAAGCATTGGTATACCCGGCGCATTAAGGAAGCGATTCAGATCCGTTTACACCCGAGCAATATCAACAGGGACAGCGGCATTGAGATCCCTGATGAATGGTTACCTACCATCCGACGGCATACTGCATCCACCGTACACAGCGCGCGGCGCCCGCACCAGCGGGTGCCTGACACCAGCGCGGACGCTGATTGGCCGGCTGCAGCGGCCAATCACAGCGCGCGGTGCACGCTCCAGCGGGCACCAAGCACCAGCGCGGACCCTGATTGTCCAGCGGCTCCGGCCAATCACAGCGCGGCTCACACCCGAGTGGAGCCGGACAATAGCTCCCGACGCTATATAACCCGTGCGCAGCAGCGTCTTTGCTCATTGCCTGACGAAGTCTAGCAGTTTGCAGACGAAACGTCGCTTTCCTACTACGTTTGCTACATCGTGAGACAACTGGTTATTTCTTCTACTCAATCCTTCACCACGATGAACCTCTTCCACATCAATAACTACATTATTTCTAACGCGCACATATCCATCCCAAGGGATGCTCAAGGTGCCTAACAAACATACATACATATTTTGTGAAAAAGATAAGAAAATAAAAGAAATAGCTTATAAATATTGTTGTAAAATGTATTATAGAAATTAGCCAAAATATTCTGACATAAGATATGTTTTCAAGCTCTTTTTTGGAGCAATTTGTAGGTAGGTGACATTTTAATTGAATGGGCAAAGAGTTCCATAACCGGGGTGAAGCAGCAGCAAATGATCTGTCACCCCGACTCCTCTGTGTTCTTAGTTCTTTCAGTTTTAAGGAGTTGGAGGAGCGGAGACCTGCGAGTAGCTAAAGAGGGATGAAGGAGGGAGGAAATATAGGAAAGGCCAAGGTTATGAAGCGAGCTGTAAGTATAATAACATGTTATATTTGATGGGTTGTTCTGTAGGGAGCCAATTTCTTAATTAATGGAGAGGTATGTGTTGAACGTGTGGATTTTGTCACAAGGCGGGCAGCTGCATTTTGAACGTTTTAGAGTCTTTGGATTTGGTATTTGGAAGGCCATAAAGTAGAGAGTTGGAGTTATCGAGGTAAGACGTTACAAAAACATGAATTAGTTGTTTGGGGAGTTAAAAAATTCCTTATCGCGCATAGGTTGCGAAGGTTCTAGTTGGCTAATTTCACAGAGTTAGAGATATGTGAATCCAGGGACATAATCTTTATCAAAAATGGCACCAAGATTTCTTGCCTTCCTAGAATAGGAGCAATATGAACAGAGCCAACACATATATGGTTAATAATAATCTTCGCAGTTGTTGCCTAGAGCCTAGGATCGGGAATTCTATCTTATCATCATTAAGTGTTAGGTGCCAATCGTTCATCCACTTCCTTACATCGCAAATACAATTTTCCTGAATGGGAATACATGAAAAGCATAATTGTATAT